>CM045769.1:118765533-119347472 GCA_025200525.1 Camellia lanceoleosa | reverse complement strand
TATTTAAAATGGGAAATTTAGGAAACTCGATCTTGCAAGCAAAGGCCACATGTCCGCTATCATCAAAGTGGTCTTGGCTCCGGAGCTTGGGGACGACGGGAAAGGTCAATATGAGCACTCCCTTTCGCCTCCTAAGCCCTCCAAAGACCGCCTCATTAACCGTGATATCCGCTTTTGAAAAACATTACATGCTCTTATTCCAATTAGCCTAGAATTACTATGTTATGCGCGAAGAAAAACAAGTATAGAGTAGATTGCCTAATTTGGAAATAAACATTGCATATCCGCTCGCTTTTGAAAAATGTTTCGGAATTTGCTACTCGCAAGTAGGCTAAAAACACTTATTTCAAATGAGTTTTCCCAACTCTGCTAATCCAACCTCCACCCACAGTATTCAAATGCTTTATCTCACATAAGCATTTAGCCGCATGGTAAGTTTCTACTATCATGTCAACATTCACATTATATACGATATGCTAAAGCATAAAATACTTACATCGTGTTCGTACAAAACAAAAACTAGTTAGCAAACATGGTCCTAGTTCATGTTAAGTGGCCAATGCATCGCATATAGGGATGTAATCTAAACAGTTCGCTTAACCCTAAACATGGCACATGAGATGCAACAACTATCACGATTCAATTTGAATTGAAAGTACGATGCGCTTGTATGATGTGCCGAGCCCGATGCATGTAAACAAATGCATGAATGTACACATGCATTGCATAAGGTATGCTAATTTGAATGTGCCCTAATCTACCAACATAAGCTGTAAATAAAAGGGAGAAAGAAATGGGGATTAAAGACATACACCCACTCACACACACTTATTACAACTTTGCCCCACGAGGACCGAAGAATATACAAATTAATTAACTACGCAAGCTAATTAAAATATTACAAATTCATTAAATTAATTAACAAATTAGCTGTTAATTAAAAGCAAGAATGCCTTGAAGAGGGCAGATGCACCGCTGGTTGGGATCTGCCTTGAATCAAGACCGCCATGCATGATTGCCTCGCTTCCTCGCTATCCTCCTCAAATTTAAAGTCCTGTGAGTACCTCTCGTGGCATCGGGATCACCACCTACCGGGTGGGACACCATCGGTCAAGGATGTACCACCGCACTAGATTCGGCCCATTGGTCGCCATTAGATCACCGGGTCGGCACTAAACGGTGCTTCGGCAACAAAATGCTCGCAGAACTCGCAACTCACAAAGAAGAGAGACACAACTTGCATGGCAATGTAATTCAAAGCATGTATGCACCAAACACACTCCTTATCACGCTTTTTACTAAAGGAAGATGTGCTCTTCCTTGACCACCAATCACGATTTCCATGCATGATGGCCCAAAGAACCAAGAGTGCAACTTCTATTTCAAATGCATGCAAACCAAGTAAACATGAAATGGTGCCAAACCTCTATCATTTTCATCTCAAGAGGCCAAGCATGCATGTTTATGCATGCAACTCTAAGCATGTTATCTAGCATGCAACATGAACAATGCGAGCAAAGCTAAACATGTTAGGCACACAACCTAAGCAAAGAGGCATATAAACCAAGCAATGGAGTGGACTAAACATGAATTAGACTACTCATAATTGGCCTAAAATCAGGCCAAAGTGCCTAGAAATGGAGACTAAACACACACACACACATGCAAGTGTTATGGTCCAAACCCAAGGCATAAACATGGCAACCCCAAGCACACTTGGAGATACCAAACAAGGACAATAAACACACATTGTAAAGCTCAAAATCATGCAAAGCATGATGCCAAATCATGTAACAAAACAAGCCAAACAAAGCATGTAATGGTCTAAGGTTCAAAGCAAATCAATGGGGCTTTGAACCACACTTAGCACAACCACACATGGCAATACTTAAACACTTAAAAACAGTAGTTTTAACACATAAAACTAAGCTTCAAAGGACCACCTAGATGGCATCTAGATGACATGAATCCAAAGGCATGCATTAAAGCCAAAACATGGGCATTTAACACATACTCTTAAAGCATTAAAGAGGCATGCTAAGAAATCAAACAAACATGTATGAAGGACCCAAATAGCATGTAAAATGGTTCCAAATCACAAAATGAAGCAAGCAAGGCATGCTACACACTATGCTCTTAAGGCCAACAAGCCCAGATACAAAGGAGCTATATCATGCATGCCAAGATCAACCCAAACAACCTAGGACAGACCTAAAACATGGCAATATAAGTACCAAATCTTCACAATGCAAGCCTAAAACATGCTAGAAACTAAGGCACACAACCCAAGGCATGTTAGAGGATCAAAAGGCATTACGAGGCAACTATGCTACATGCATAAGGGACCAAACCAACTTAAAAGAAAGTTAAATCATGGCATAATAAATATGAAATGCAGCCAAGACATGCTCAAAACACAACTAAATATGGTGCTCCTTTGAGGCTAAACTTGTCCTTTTCATGACATCAAGGAGAGGGGGTGGCCTCCCCTTTGGAGACTTTATGGCACCATCTCTACCACTGAAATCCTCAAGATTTCAGGTGGAGAGGCCCAAGCACAAAAATCTCGGATCTCTACAAATGGCACAAAATGGGCCTTTTTCAAGGCCTAAGGGTGGTCAAACTTACCTAAAACCACCAAGCACTCTTAATAAAAATGAAGAGGCTTAAAAACAGAACTTTTATGTGTTATAGACTAAGCACAAAAACTGTTTTAAACTAGGTAAAATGGAATTCAAGAATGGGGAAAAAAAGGATTAGTTGGCTTACCCTTGTAGACCTCTTTTCAACAATGGTGATATGGTTGCCTCCTCAGCACCAAACCAGCTCCAAAGCTCCAAAACAAACCTCTCGACCTCAAGAACTCAAGGATAGAAACACTAGGTGTTTATGTGCAAAAGTATGACACAAACACCTAGTGTACAAAACAAGAGAGAAGAAGAGAGATAGGATGTGTATCTATCCTAACCCTAAAAACCAGAGCTTGGCCTGTCCAAAATGTCTAAAATTTTGTAACCCTAAGCCAAGAAGAGGAGTGGTCCTCTTATAGGCAAGCCAAGCTTGCAAAGCCATGCTTGCTAACTAAGGGTCATCCCTCCATACACGTGTATGGAGGGAACCAAAACTATACAACCGTCTCAAAATATCTCAAAAATCAATCAAAGGTCCGCCAAGAAGAGTGTCATTTTGACAAAACTTAGTGCCGGTCGGCACAATAAAGTGCCGATGGCAACACTAGCCAGCCGGTGGCCTCTAGCCACAGCCGGTGGTATGTGGGGGTGCCTCACAAAGCATTCCCTACCCTTCCAAGGCAAAACACAAGTGTTTGGTGCAAAACCAGACACAAGACGGTCGAGTTCGGAAGTCCTGAGGCAAGGCGCGCGAGCCGAGTACTCCGGGAACTCCAAACGAACACAAACATGGATAATCACCGAGTGTTCCAACGGTGACGTCCAAGTCTTGAGGACGGTCAAAAATGGGGTGTCTACAAATACACTCTACTAGACCGAGCATACCGCCACCAGATCGAGCCTCCAAAGCTCAAACCAGATCGAAAGACAACACGATCTCGCCAGATCGAGCATGCAATGGCCAACAGATCAACCTCTAAAGCCTCACTTCAACATCGAGTAATGAAGTGCTCAACGAACCGAGCATGAAGCGCTCAACTGCATCGAGCCTCCAAAGCGCCAACCCAACATCGAGTACGGTTGCCACTCATCAGGTATGAAATGCACAGCTAGACCAAACCCTTCACAGCCTGAGCATCAGATTGAGCACGAAGCAAAACACACAATATTTTTATAACTTAATTTTACTATAAACCATAATAAGACGCAGTCTTTTCAGCTTATGGGTAGATAGTTACATGATTCATTTAGTTCACTTTTAAGTCTCCTTAGCCACATTACGTTATATAATATGTAAATCTTTCCATGCACAGGTTGATTATACACGCAGTACACAATAAAAAGAGCAACAAGGAAAACCATCATTAAGGCAGATATGAACTAAAACTTCACAAACATGAGTTTTAACTTCTTTATATTTAAATCTTCACAAACCATCATACTCAAATTCCATGCATTCTTTACAAAGAGTTATTTCTTAAAAAAAAAAAAAAAAACCCTAAAGTCTAATTTCTACACCACTCTACCTTCAACCCCATCTCCTTCCTCTCCACCGCACATTGGCTCTTCTTTATCAACGTCCTTGTCTAGCGGGGTCTGAGCAATGTCCTCCTCCCCTGCCCTTAGGAGCCTAGTGTTAATCTATGGGAAGATCTCTACCACCCTCCGCAGGCAACCCACCCATTCACTATCTCAGTACTAGCTCATTTGATGCATATAATAGTCTGACTGCTAGAAGTTCTGGATTATTGTAGACACCCCATTTTTGACCGACCTTAAGACTCAGACGTCACCGATTGAGCGCTCGGTGATGTTGTACATCAGTGCTCGCTCAAAGTCTGAGTCGCGGCCGCGCCTCGCCTCCGGACTATCGAACTCTCTTCAGGTTTTGTCTCTGGCGAACCAGCTCGTGTTTTCTCGCTTTTCCCCGAGGGAAGGAGTGGTCCCAGAGACTATCTCCCAAAGGGCCGTGAGCTACTTTTTTGTGGTCAGAGGCCATTTTGCCCATTTCGGAGTCTTGGCCTTTTGCTGAGCTGCAGTGCCTCTGTTCGGACTGCCTAACCATCTCCGATTTCTCTTTTTGGCATGCATCTTATTTACTCCCATTTAATGACACTGGGTCTTCAAACCCACTTCGCAATTAACACCACTTGTGCTATTCATTTTCGGATCCCAACCGCTGCTTTTGGCCGAGCATTAATTTTGCATCGATGTCTGCTCATTTTTGGCGTACACCTTGCTTGGTCCTTCCGAGGGACACTGGGTCTTCAAACCCACTTCGCAGAACACCACTTTGCGTCTTGCTATTTCATTTTGATCCCGAACCGCGTTTTGGCCCCGAGCATTCATTTTGCATCGATGTCTGCTCATTTTGGCGCACACCTCTGCTTGGTCCTTCCGAGGGACAGGGTCTCTGAGACCCACTTCGCAAATTAACGCCACTTTCGGTGCTCATAGTTTGCGGACCCCAAACCGAAAGCTTTTGGTCCCGAGCATTCATTTTGCATCGCCTTTCTCCTGCTTTTGGCGGAGACCTGCTTTAATATTTCGAGGAACCCTGGGGCCCCGATGTTTCACTTTCGGGTCAGATGCCACTTTTGCTCATAGTTTTGACCCCAAACCGAAAGCGGTTTTGGTCCCGAGCATTCATTTCAGATCCATCTTCTCCGTTTTTGGTGTACTGCTTTGTCATTCCAGAGGACACCGAGGTCGCGGATACCCACTTCGCCAACACCACTTCCCAAGACCAAATCTCATTTTGATCCCGATTTGCTCGGTTTTGGCCCTTAACGCTCATTTCTCATTAGTTTTGTTCAAACTTGGTGTACCTCTGCTTCAACATCGTGAAGATCACTGGGGTGGAGGCCAGCAATTATCCCAGATAATCCGCTTTCCCGAGCCTGCTTTTGCTCACTTCCGCCAATGTTGAACACCTTGGGGTATTTTCTTCCAACCAAAGTTACATATCTGTGATGAGGGACCTGGAGGACCCTACTAACTATCGTCGGCCGAAACTGTGAGTTTCATTTTTGGGCCTCTCCTTCAAGCTCTATGTTGTGACTCGCCTGGTTGCCAATTTCCTACTTGGAACCTTGTTGCACACATCTAGGAGGACACTTTGGTATGGTGGTCGGCCGTAAATTGTGCCTTTCATTTTTGGGCCTCCTTCAAGCTCTATGTTGTGACTCTGGTTCAAGTTGCCAAATTCCCACCTGGCCTTATTCTACACACATGGAGGACACTCTTGTTTGGTGGTCGGCGAAATTTTGAAATTGATTTTTGAGGTGGTCGGCCATAGGAGGTGGTCGCCATGGTGGTGGTCGGCCGGCCACCTGAGCAAAACCACCGTGGCCAGACTGCTTCAAATTGCTCCAAATTGCCCACTGCTCAAAGTGTCTCTCATCCGGGACATTTCAGAGGGAAAGATTGATGCTTTCCTCCCTTTTACACCCCATCTTCTTGCCTATTTGAAGGCCCTCCCTCCTTCTTCAAGGTTAGAAATTTTGGTCTCAAGAACACTTAACCAAATTCCTCATTTTCATAATTTTAAACTCCAAAAGCTTCAAGTGTCAAGGCCATTCCTTCATCAACACCTAGCCTCACCATCCCTACCATCACTTCAGCAGCAAGGAGGTGAATTTCAGAGGTTGAGAAGCTACAAATCAGAGCCAAGAATCAAAGAAAGACAAGTCTTCAAGGGTAAGTCCTCAAAACCAACTTTTAGGGCATTTTCTTGATCCTTTTCTATACTTTAATTGGTTGAGAATTGGGGCCTGACCCCTACTGCTTTTTAGGTTAAAATGAGCCCCTCTACAACTTTGTAGAAGGGCTCAACCTCATTTGGTGTTTGTATACACTAGTTCCTTCAATATTCTTCAAGTTGGTAACATTTTTGCATGCTAAAATTGACCTATTTGTGTTGGTTTTTGGGGGTCCGACCCCTACTGATTTTGTGCTTAAAATGATCCTCTCTACAACATTGTAGATAGGCTCAACTTCATTTGGCCTTTGTATCTACCACCTCCTTCAAATTTCATCAAGTGTGCCACTTTTGTATGCAATTTTTGACCTATTTGTGTTTGGTTTTAGGACTTCGACCCCTACTGGTTTTAGTCTTATTTTGACCCCCTTTACATGTTTCATGAAGAAGGTTTGGTCATTTGGTGTATAGATTGCATGTCTTAGGTTATACCCTCTTGTGGCTTCATTTTTGCCTTCTATTTCTAGCATATTTGTCTTATGATTTAGAGGCTGCCATCTTCTGCATATATGCTTATTTTTGGTCCCTCTTTCATGTTGTAGAAGAAAATTTTTCTATTTGAATTTTCTATATACTACTTGCTTTGAAAGTCCTCTCTTTACCGTATTCTTAAAGCTTTTGTTGCCATATCTATGCTTGCATTTTGGCCATGTTTATTACTGAAAAATGCCATATTTGGGACTGCCTTGCTACTGTTCTTGCTTCCATGATCATATTTTGTATGTATAGCATGGCTATAGGCCATTTCAGCTTAATTTCAGACTTTCGATGAATGCATGCTTCGGTGTCGTTCGATTTGTTTCGGGCTGTTTTCCCTTTATTTAGGTGCTGAAATTCCATTACCATGCTTGCATATCATTTCCGCCATTCAGATTATTTTTGCATTGTTCGGCTTATGCACTAATGGGCACGATTTCGAGGCACCTCTTTTTATCATTCCTGAGCCTATGTGAGTGTGGTTGAGGCCCTCTCATGTTGGCGTAGCCCAATTTGCATTTTCATGCTTAGATGCCATTGCCTCGATTTATGGTTCATGCGCTGCTTTCGAGGCAAATTTTATTTTTACCCGACGGCCTCCTATGTGAGTGAGCCGAGGCTCTCCCATGTTGGTGTAAGTCCATCCCAGATTCCGTATGCCATTTCATTGCATTTCATCATCGCCGACGACGGCGCGGCACGCTGCTTTCGAGGCACTTCGTCTTATCCGATTTTCTCTCATCATCGCTGACGGCGCTACCAGGCACGCACTTCGAGGCACTTCTTTTATCCGATTTTCATTCATCATCGCTGATTTGCGCTACCAGGCACGCACTTCGAGGCACTTCGGTTTTATCCGATTTCATTCTTATCATCGCTGACGGCGCTACCAGGCACGCACTTCGAGGCACTTCGGTTTATCCGATTTTCATTCTTTCATCATCGCTGACGGCGCGCTACCAGGCACGCACTTCGAGGCACTTCGTTTTATCCGATTTTCTTTCATCATCGCTGACGGCGCTACCAGGCACGACTTCGAGGCACTTCGGTTTTATCCGATTTTCTTTCATCATCGCTGACGGCGCTACCAGGCACGCGACTTCGAGGCACTTCGGTTTATCCGATTTTCATTCTTTCATCATCGCTTCGGTTATGCGGTCCGTGCACGATTTCAAGGCACTTCGCTTTTATCCGATTTTGCATCATACATCATCGCCGCTTATGCGTGTGCACGATTTCGAGGCACTCTTTATCTCGATTCCATTTTGGTTTCGTTTCGCTTATGCTACCAGGCACGCACTTCGAGGCACTTCGGCTTTATCCGATTTTCATTCAAAGATCGCTTCGCTTATGCGTCTGCCGGCACGCATTTCGAGGCATCCCATTTTTTCAGAGTATCTATGTGTATTCATCCCAATATTGAGTTGTGCAACCGCTTCCTCGCCATCATGCATCGATATGCGTGATTGGTGGCGCGAGGATCGAGACATGCATATATTTGTGAAATACATCGCTATGCCCTCTTTCCCGCCTCCGCTAAAAGAAAATGAAGAATTATCGCCTTCCTAATCGCACGCACTTCGAGGAAAATCGCAAACAGAGGCTAATCAGTAGCATCCCAAAGGATTTCCACGAGCAATTTCAAAGATATACTATCCACCGTAAGCGAGGCGCCTCGGCTTGCACGCCAGCCTCAATTCTTTTGTAATTAATTTGTTAATTAATTAGAATCAGATATGTCGGATCAGATATTCTTTTTATTCGTCTCAGATATTATTTATTCGACCCTCACGAGGGCATAAATGTAATAAGGGTGTGTGAGTGTGATGTATGTCTTCCAACCCCATTTCTTTCTCCTTTTATTTACCCGCTTTGAATGGTTAGATATAGGGCATATTTCAATTAGCATACAAAGATGACAAAGATGTTTGCATCATTCATCTCAGACAGTATGCATCGAGCTCCGATCATACAAACCGTGATTTGTATTTCAATTCTAAGTTGAATACATGTTAGTCAGTTGCATTTCATATGCCATCTCTAGAATAGCCGAGCTTGCTATAGTTGCATTTTTGCATGTGTTGCATTAGGCATTCTCAGATATTTTAGGATCATGCATGATTTCTAATAAGCTTCGCTTTGGCTTGGAGTACTCGGTAAGTGGTTATGCTTTAGCATCCTTGCATGCGTGTGAGTGTTGCCATGATAGCATGCTTGCCATGAGGCTAAATGCCTATGTGATATAAACCCTTGAATGCCCTGTGGGTGGAGGTTGGTTATTTGAATTGGAGCAATTCATCGATTGTTTGTTAAGCCCACTAGATTGTGGCAAAATCAGATTTTAAGCCCACTGCTGGTAGCAAACCACCTTTCACAAACAAACATGAGATGTTTAGTTCCAATTCACGGCCCATTTATACTTGTTTGTCATGAAAGCATCACATAGTAACCTAGGCTAATAACCTAATAAGAGCATACAATGTTTTCAAAATCGATATCATGGTTAGTAGAGGCCGTCTTTGACCGGCGAGAGGGGTGCTCACGATGTGACCTTCCCTAATCGTACTCTAAGTTCCCGAGCCAACTTTGGTGATGATTTGACACGCGGCCTTTTCGCACCGAGTTAGGGTTTCCTAAATTTCCCATTTTAAAATATTTAGGTGGCGACTCATATCCGCAAAGCACCATGTTTGGCACTTCTTTCAAAAATCTATTTTCCTTCAAAACGACGGTTTGATTTGGACTCTTTGGTTCGAGATTGAGAACCGCAACAAAAAAATCGAGTCCGAAATATGGCGAGGTCCTCATGGGCGTTGTTACTTTCGCGACTCATTGGGATTTAGAGAACTTGACTCGAACTCATGATATCTGCTTTTGACTACACTTGTGTGTTTCTTTGCATTGCATTTGCATTGGTGCGCCTAGGACACCGTGGTTTGCCATCCGCTATTCCTCGAGCGGTTTGTGAGGCTTGTCTTGTCAAGGCATGTCCATAAGGTCGACGTTACGGCTCGCCAAGATAGAACACAAACCCGGCTTTACCGGCACCCTTTTGACCATTCACCTAGTGCATATTCGGATCCATAGTGACCATTCCAAACTAGGACAAAGTTGCTTACCCGCTTATAGGTTGTTTGAGACCGTCAGGCGTAGTGAAACCCTAGTTCCCGACAAAATAGGACAGGAAACCCTACCCCAACATAGGGTGTTTTGGCTCTCACTTATCCGTTATGTGCTTGTTAGAGTGTGCCTCACAGGAATGCATGTATCACTTATGAGTTTGAGCATCAGCCCACGGCACCAGCCTCAAGATTTTGGGAATCAGTTATATCATGTATCGATTCAGCTTTGGGGCAATAATTTGGGGAACAAAGGATCGCTGGTCGAACACGCTTATTCAACTTATGTTCATGTCTCAGACAGGATCAGCCGAGGTGTCGTCTGCTTTTCTTTTGCTAGGGTAGTCTTTGGAACCACAAATTGTAGGCTCCACTATCCCCTGCACATTTGACTTGTGTTGATAGACTTTGTCGGGTCAGAGATTCAATCCAAGGGCAACCAGTGTTCTTTCGCTAAGGCAAGGCAAAGAAAGGCTACCGGCTTACCGTTCATCTGATCCGACAATACCAAATACATCATCAAGAGACCCGTGATGGCACAAGGTTCGAAGAATTTGTGGCTATGATAGCAAAGTTAAATCGTGGAACTGCAATGCAGATGAGACCAAGGTCAACGCAACGCCCATCTCGGCATTCGCCTCAGACCTACCTCGACCCCAAATTAACTTTGACCCACTTTTGCAGCTTGAAGATTCGCAGGACCTTTCCAAACTCGCTAAAGTCAACACAATGCCATAGTCAATCTTTTTGCCAAGGCCACTTACAAATAGCCAAATTTCGAGCTCAGGTAGATTTTTCACCCTCCATATGAGCCTAACCAACAGATTCAAAGTCCCGATGGAAAGAGGGCATCTCAAACCCCTTAATCTCAACCTTGCTAAACCCACTCGCCAGACATAACCCCAAAGAACATCAGTATATCATCGCCAGCTGTGGCTATGGCACCAATGATTGCTTCCGCCATTATGAGATCCAATCTCATTGACAACCGACAATAGCTCCATTTCAAAGCCCCAAGGACCAAGTACCTCATCCACATCCCAACCTCACCATACACCGCCACCCACCTACAACCCCAAAGATATACCCCCGACCCATAGCACGGCTTAAGCACGATGGATGCATCGTGAACCCCAATCATCTCAAATCAAGGAGCCTACTACTTCGAGCCGATGAGGATGATCAAAGATCTTCGTGAGAACTGGCAGATCTAACCTTTGGAGTTTTGGCGCCATCATTAACCGTGATCTCATACCAGGAGTTCGTGACAAAAGGCTCTCAGCTTGGAGCGGTGCATTTGAGAAATGCCAATCCCTTAGCAAAATGGAAGCGAGTGGAAAGAACAAGGCAGGGCGAGCATGGACCCCATGAACATCTTATGTTTGTTGTTGAGGCTTTGAAAGCCGAGGGATCGAACAAAGAGCAAGTGTCATGGTTGTCGCAAAGTCGTGAATGACACTGACACTTACTCAAGTTAGGCAATTTGACTCAAGGGCAAGCCGAGAAGGGCCGTACCAAGAATGTTCCTTTCAAGTCTAATCCTGCTTGGAAGAGATCAGCAAGTCAGCCAAGACTTACTAATCCCTTTATGGTGTGCCAAAGAAAATCCACAAGCCTTGAAATACCAACCCCGAGGTCGGAGGGTCTTCCATGCCTCCACATGCCTTTGTCCAAAGCTTTCCAAATCCTTGTAGGACAAGGCCATCTCAAACCCTTGAGCCTCGCCTTCTCCCAACCTCTTCCGGCTACACATGATGATACCCAAGATCACAAGATACCATCAAGAACCGCCATGCTACTAACAATCGCTCGCTTCGCCATGAAGTACAGGATTTATTTGACAACGGGTTGTCCTCCGCCAAGCTCGCAAAGTCTATCGGCACAGATCGGTGAACTTAAGGGATAATGTCATGTGATTCGGAGGAACCACTCAGATGGCGCCGGATTACCAAATTGTGGTGAATGGCATGCACCGCTTTTGAGCAATGTACAAGTGTTAATTTTGCATTTTGACTTGGGTATTGGGTCACTTTGTTGTTTTGTTTTGAGTCTGCTTTTTTGTTTTAAGTCATTTTTTGTTTTGGGTCTGCCTTGTTGTATCGAGTCACCCCAAGCTGTGAGTTCGGGTGATTCCGAGGTGTTACCTCTGCGCCCCCATTTTGTTTTGTGTTTGTCTTTTGTTTGTTTTGAGTCTGCTTCGCCAGTGGAGCCAATTGTGCCAACAGATTTGAAACAAAGAAGTTGACTTTCACACTCTCGCATTTGCTTCGCTTTGTGCTAGTTTTGCCTAAGTTCAATGAGACGATAGTATTTGACTAAGGACTCGCTTTTTCTGCTCTTTGAAGTCATTGTAATGACCTAAGTTTTCCAAAACCTTCGAACACTGCAAGGAAAACGAAGAGGAAGGAATTCTCGATTTGCAAAAATTTGATCAACTGAGAGAAAGAGAGGCGTGCCAAGCCCTTAATGAATGAAATCATGCTTGTTAGCGTGAGTACTGAGAAGGACCCTGGCTTGATCCAGACTGGTTTCACACTATCTTCAGCGCGAGTAATTTGTCGCTTTCTTAAAACTTTCAAAAATGTTTTATGCAATTCTCGAAGACTGGTGGAATCGCCTTGGGATTGTGCATTTAGGATCGCCTCACCGAGACTCAACCCTTTGCTTCTAAACCTTGAACTTGAATTCGAATGTTCAACGGTCAACTATAATGTGAGGCCTGTGGTGGCCAGATTTGCAGCTGCCCTCGAACAAGAGGCACCAAAGTCAATTCAAGAAGGTCGACCATCAAGAAGCTTGCAAAGCTAGAATGTAGCACCCCTAACTAGGGGCAAAATATCCGATGTGCTCAAGAGCCAAAGGTGCATCTTTCGCAAGTCAATACAATGTACCACTCTCCGGATATAGAGGGCTTCAATCTCGTAACCATTTGGCATGGATCGTTACATTTTTACCCTTTGAGAGGCTCAGGCCGAAAACCCTAAAGGGCGACCTGCAAAAGTTAGAGCAAGAAAAGATATATACACGAAAAGAAGAAAAAAAGAAAAGCAAAAAAAAAGAAATGAAAAAGAAAAAGAAAAAGAAAAAAGGAATGAAAAGAAAAGAATGAAAAAGAAAGAAGAACAAAGCTCGCAAGGTCGAAAACTCGCAACAGCGCTTGGCAAAAGTTAGAGCATAAAAGGAGAGGTTAAATACCCGAGTGTACCTTAACCCCGAACTACGAAGGCTTGATTCCCATGTTTGGGATACGAGGCAACTTCATTCAAGTCCACCATAAACACTTCAAAATCAAGTGTGTCCATGTAATGGTTTTTACCCTCCTTGCCTTCTCAGATCCGAGAGTTCGATTGCAATCATCGCCCGAGGATCGACTACAATGCGCCGTGTTATCCAACAAGGCAACTTTCCGCTGCTATTCAATATGCCGCAAGGTTGCTTCAAACAAGGCAACTTTCTGCTATGCGCTTCTTCAAGCACGGCGCTTTTCCTTGATCCGAGGTTGTGCATCTCAGAGTAGGTTTCATGCTCGCTGAGCAAGTGTCCATTTGCAAAAATAGTTTTTGAGGATTTTACCGAGGTTGGCTAATTTTCTCTAAAATTGTTCCATCTTTTCCAAAAACTAGGCCATTTCTTGGACCCAAAAAGGAAAATTTTCAAGGCTCATAGCCCGACTTGCATGATTTCAAATCAAAAATCTAACAAGCATGTTAATCTAACTCTCATTTTGGTCAAATTTTTAGAAGAAAACCAAAATAAAAAAATGGTCAAAATGACGAACTAGGGGCACATTTGAGTCGTTCTCTGCCTTTTTCCCCGCTATCAACATACTTGCCAAGAAGGGCACTCTACCTCCCAAAGAAAGGCACAACCAAGGGCACAAAGAAGAGGGCAGAAGCTCTCTCATCCTCCGACCAACGGCGACAAGCCAAGTGCGGCACAAACCGAAAGGATCAACATATTCCCATTCCTCATCTCGGGCAGATCTAACCATGTCCAAACTCAAAGCAGGCATCATCGATCGATGTCAAGAACGGATCCGCCAGACACCCAATTGTAACGCAGCCTCTCAGGAGAAACTCATCATAGAACAAGAAAGAGAATCTAGCGTAATACTAGGGGCATGAGCCCGCATCTTCCCTCGCTTATCCATCAACCACCTAGGGAGGGATTAAAAAATGAGAGATTGAAGAATAGAGAGATGTGCGCTGAGAGAAAAGTGAGAAAATGGCTTTCCAGAAAAACAGAGCCTGAGGGCCAAGTGATGTGAGAATCACAAATGAGAAAGGGTGGGAAACAATACCCGTGAAACAGTTCCCTGTGCACGCCCGAGTGTCGTGGTCTTTTGTTTTATCTCGCTTGTTGTTTTACTGCTTTCAGTGTTACTCGATGTGTCTAGGTTGTGTGCCTTTTATTTCCTTGTTGAGTCGCTTTTGTCAGGTTCAAGGTAGGCTCAATACCGGTCGAAAAACTCATCTCTCAATTTCAAAACAAAATCATTTTGTGTTCCGAAAGTGCCGTGCCGCTCTCCACATTTGTGCAAAATGTAATTTGTTCTTTCGTAAAGCCTCGTGGTCCACCCCGATAAGTGTGAATAGTAGAACCAGGCCTATCTGTCGTGAGTTTCGTCGCAGCAAAAGCAAAAGAAAAAGGAAAAATGCCTGCATCCGAAGTTTGTTTCAACTTCGCAGTTCTGGCTGCCGTGATCCCGCCTGCTCGTAATGAGCAGGTGTTCAAAATTAAAAGAATACTGTGTTATGAGCCATGTGTTCAGACGAGCAGAGTTGTGTTATGGGTCATGGTTCACAATCAAAACGGGTCATGGTTCGGAATTCAAAAGTTTGGGCTGTGTGTTCAACCTTCTACAAAGTGTGTGCTACGATTCACCTTAAGATATGAGCTGTGTTTGACATCAAATGTTTGAGCTGTGTTCAGACTTCAAAGTGTGCTGTGTTCACCTCAACAACGAAATGTGGTGTTCGACATCGAGATTTGAGCTGCGTGTTCAGACTTCAAAGTGTGCCGTGTGTTCACCCCAACAATGAGTCAGGTGTTCGACGCCAAATGTTTGAGCTGGTGTTCAGACTTCAAAGTGTGCTGCAGGTTCACCTCAACAAGGAGTCAGGTGTTCGACATCAAATGTTTGAGCTGCTGTGTTCAGACTTCAAAGTATGCCGTGGTGTTCACCTCAACAACGAGCTGTGTTCGACATCGAGATTTGAGCCGTGGTGTTCAGACTTCAAAGTGTGCCGTGTGTTCACCCCAACAATGAGTCAGGTGTTCGACGCCAAATGTTTGAGCTGTGGTGTTCAGACTTCAAAGTGTGCCGGTGTTCACCTCAACAATGAGTCAGGTTCGACATCAAATGTTTGAGCTGTGTGTTCAGATTTCAAAGTGTGCCGTGTTCACCTCAACAACCTCAACAACGAGTCAGGTGTGGTGCCCAAAGAATGAGCTGTGCTCCAAAGGAGTCAGTTCAAAGGAGTCAGGCGCCTCAAAAACAAGCTGTATAGCCTTAAAGAACGAGTCAAGAAGCCAAAGGGTGCCCAAAGAAAAGGAGCTCAGCCCTCAAAAAGGAGCTGTGGTCCAAAGAAAAAGGAGCTGCAGTTCAAAAACGAAAGGAGCTGTGGAAGTCTTAAACGAAGCTGCAGTCTCAAAAAGAAGTCAGTGCTCAAAAACGAGCTGTGTGCTCGAAAAAACGAGCTGCAGTGTCTTAAATGAGCTGCAGTTCAGAAGGAGCCGCTGGTGCCCAAAGAATGAGCTGTGCCCAAAGAAAAAGGAGCTGTGGTGCTCAAAAAGGAGCTGTGGTGCCCAAGAAGGAGTCAGGCGCCTAAAAACGAAGCTGTGCTTAAACGAAGCTGTGTGCCCAAAAAGAAGCTGTGGTGCTCAAAACGAGCTGTGTGCTCGAAAACGAGCCGTGTGCTTAAAATGAGCTGTGCTCAAGAAGGAGCTGTGGTGCCCAAAGAATGAGCCGGTGCCCAAAGAAAAGGAGTCAGTGGCTCAAAAGGAGCTGTGTTCAAGAAGGAGCTCAGGCCTCAAAAAAACGAAATGTGTCTTAAACGAGCTGCAGTTCAAAAAGAAGCTGCAGTGCTCAAAACGAGTCAGTGCCCAAAAACGAGCCGTGTGTTAAATGAGCTGTGCAGTTCAAAAGGAGCTGTGCTCAAGAAGGAGTCAGGCGCTCAAAAATGAGCTGTGGTGTCTTAAACGAAGCCGTGCAGTTCAAAAAGAAGCTGTAGCTCAAAACGAGCCAGGTGCCTTAAATGAGCTGTTCTAAAAGGAGCTGTGTCTAAAACGAGCTGTAGCCGAAATGAGCTGCAGTTCAAAAGGAGCTGGCGCTCAAAAACGAGCTGTGTGCGAAAAAGGAGCCAGTAAAAAAGCGAAGCGAAGTTGTGTGCCCGAATGAGCTGCAGTTCAAAACGAAGCTGTGTCTTAAATGAGCTGTGTTCAAAACGAGCTGTGTCTTAAATGAGCTGCAGTTCCCGAATGAGGAGCTGTGTGTTCAAGAAGGAGCTGTGCTCAAGAAAGAGCTGTGGTGCCCAAGAAGGAGCCGGTGCTCGAAAGGAGCTGTGGTGCCCGCAAATGAGCTGTGGTGTCCTAAAATGAACTTTTGTGCCAAAAAGAGCTGTGGTGCCCAGATAAAGTAGAGTGTTGTGTTTCAATCATGTACAAACAAACAAAATTTCGTCAGAAGTCAGGTGCCAAGTCTTGTCCTTGCATTTCACCTCCATCGCACTATTTTGTGCAATCATCATTCGCGCTGTCTTTTTTTCATACTTGCATTTTACTTACATTTCATCGTATTGTCTTGTGCACTCCGCCTAGGAGACCTTAAATCCTCTAAAGGTGCAATTCCTTTGGTGTTTGTCGTGTCTTAACGACTCGATGGTCCGGGTATAGCCACCGCCTGTGTTTGCGGTGAGTTCCTAGGAGACCAACCGAGACGGTGGAAACTAGAGTTCAATGGCTCATGCCTAGAACACAAAGGTTCGATTTCCGAGACTAAAGTCCGGTTTAAATACCTGTGGGTATATCCTCGCTTGAAATCAGATGGCAATTCCATAGATTGAGATAGCATGTATATGCGCCTCAATTTCGATAATCGAATCAACCTAGTCTGTCACCTCGTTGGAGAATAGGAAAGTCGCAACCATAGTCAGGAGAAAGGTAGTACCGCAGCTCAATCAAGAAGAAGCGAGAGATCCCCAACAAAGATGAGGCACGATATTGTATGTATGGTTCATTTGAGGTCAAAGCACTGCATTTAATCGCAAGCAGTATCGTGATTCTCCGTAGAGACGCGACGAGAATTAAATAATTCTCTTACATCCTAACTGCATGAAATGTAGTTGTTGCTTTGCATTCTTGCTTAAAACTGTTGCATCTATTTGTCAATACTTGCTTCATTACAACTTGTTGCACTTGCACAATCACCTGGCTCCGTGCCTATCTTTTGCATTTTGCCCCCCCTTTTGCCTGCAGGCATGCATCTTTGTTTATCTCAGATGTTTGTCTAAGTCTTCGCCTTGTCAAAATGGGTCGCCTCTAGGCTTTGACATTCACTCCGCCATTGTTATGACTTCCGAAGTTCTCACAAAGAGGGGCAATCAGAGACACCCCATTTTTGACCGACCTTAAGACTCAGACGCCACCGATTGAGCGCCGGTGATGTTGACATCAGGCTCGCTCAAAGTCTCAGAGTCGCGGCCAGGCGCCCGCCTCCCGACTATCGAATCCTCTTCAGGCCTTGTCTCTTTGCCATAACCAGCTCGTGTTTTCTCTGCTTTTCCCGAGGGAAGGAGTGGTCCCAGACTATCTCCCAAAGGGCCGTGAGCTACTTTTTGGTCAGAGGCCATTTTGCCCATTTCGAGTCGGCTCGGTTTGAGCCAAAGCCGCAGGTGCCTCGGTTCGACCGCCCAACCATCTCCGATTTCTCCGGTTTTGGCATGCATCTTATTTACTCCCATTTAAGGGACACTGGGTCTTCAAACCCACTTCAAGCTCAACACCACTTCGGTGTTCGGCATTTCATTTTTGATCCCAACCGCCATGCTTTTGGCCCCGAGCATTAATTTTGCATCGATGTTCTGCTCATTTTGGCAGACACCTCTGCTTGGTCCTTCCGAGGGACACCGGGTCTCAAACCCACTTCGCAATTAACACCACTGGTGCGGCAGTTTCATTTTCGGATCCCGAACCGCTGCTTTTGGCCCCGAGCATTCATTTTGCATCGATGTCTGCTCATTTTGGCAGACACCTCGCTTGGTCCTTCCGAGGGACACTGGGTCTCGAGACCCACTTCGCAATTAACGCCACTTTCGGTGCTCATAGTTTGCTGACCCCAAACCGAAGCTTTGGTCCCGAAAGCATTCATTTTGCATCACCTTTCTCCGGTTTTTATGAGACCTCTGCTTTAATATTTCGAGGAACCCTGGCCTCGATGCCCACTTCAGGTCAGATGCCACTTTCGGTGCTCATAGTGGTTTTGACCCCAAACCGAGCTTTTGGTCCCGAGCATTCATTTCAGATCCATCTTCTCCTTTTTAGGTGTACCTCTGCTTTTGTCATTCCAGAGGACACCGAGGTCGCGATACCCACTTTCACGCCGAACACCACTTCCTAAGCACCAAATTTCATTTTCGGATCCCGATTTGCTTTTGGCCCCGAACGCTCATTTCTCATTAGTTTTGTTCAAACTTGGCAGTACCTCTGCTTCAACATCGAAGATCACTGGGGTGGAGGCCAAGAATTATCCCAGATAACTGGCCGCTTCCTCCGGAGTCTGCTTTTGCTCACTTCCGCCAATGTTGAACACCTTGGGGGTATTTTCTTCCAACCAAAGTTACATATCTGATGGAGGGACTCGAGGACCCTACTAACCATCGGGTCGGCCGTAAACCGTGAGTTTCATTTTGGGCCTCTCCTTCAAGCTCTATGTTGTGACTCGCCTGTTGCCAATTTCCCCTTTTGGAACCTTGTTGCACACATCTAGGAGGACACTTTGGTATGGTGGTCGGCCGAATTGTGCCTTTCATTTTGGGCCTCTCCTTCAAGCTCTATGTTGTGACTCGGTTCAAGTTGCAATTCCGACTGGGGCCTTATTCTACACACATGGGAGGACACTCTTGTTTGGTGGTCGGCCGTAAATTTTGAAATTGATTTTTGAGGTGGTCAAGCCCATAGGAGGTGGTGGTCGGCCATGGTGGGTGGTCAGCCTACCACCTTGAGCAAAACCACTGCCGGCCAGACTGCTTCAAATTGCTCCAAATTGGCCCACTGCTTAAAGTGTCTCTCATCCGGATATTTCAGAGGGAAAGATTGATGCTTTCCTCCCTTTTACACCCCATCTTCTTGCCTATTTGAAGGCCCCTCCTCCTTCTTCAAGGTTAGAAATTTTGGTCTCAAGAACACTTAACCAAATTCCTCATTTTCATAGCTTTAAACTCCAAAAAGCTTCAAGTGTCAAGGCCATTCCTTCATCAACACCTAGCCTCACCATCCCTACCATCACTTCAGCAGCAAGGAGGTGAATTTCAGAGGTTGAGAAGCTACAAATCAGAGCTAAGAATCAAAGAAAGACAAGTCTTCAAGGGTAAGTCCTCAAAACCAACTTTTAGGCATTTTCTTGATCCTTTTCTATACTTTAATTGGTTGAGAATTGGGGCCCGACCCCTACTGCTTTTTAGAAGTAAAATGAGCCCCTCTACAACTTTGTAGAAGGGCTCAACCTCATTTGGTGTTTGTATACACTAGTTCCTTCAATATTCTTCTGTTGGTAACATTTTTGCATGCTAAAATTGACCTATTTGTGTTGGTTTTTGGGGGTCCGACCCCTACTGATTTTGTGCTTAAAATGATCCTCTCTACAACATTGTAGATAGGCTCAACTTCATTTGGCCTTTGTATCTACCACCTCCTTCAAATTTCATCAAGTGTGCCACTTTTGTATGCAATTTTTGACCTATTTGTGTTTGGTTTTAGGACTTCGACCCCTACTGGTTTTAGTCTTATTTTGACCCCCTTTACATGTTTCATGAAGAAGGTTTGGTCATTTGATGTATAGATTGCATGTCTTAGGTTATACCCTCTTGTGGCTTCATTTTTGCCTTCTATTTCTAGCATATTTTTCTTATGATTTAGAGGCTTCCATCTTCTGCATATATGCTTATTTTTGGGCCCTCTTTCATGTTGTAGAAGAAAATTTTTCTATTTGAATTTTCTATATACTACTTGCTTTGAAAGTCCTCTCTTTTACCGTATTCTTGCGAGCTTTTGTTGCCATATCTATGCTTGCATTTTGGCCATGTTTATTACTGAAAAAATGCCATATTTGGGACTGCCTTGCTACTGTTCTTGCTTCCATGATCATATTTTGCATGTATAGCATGGCTATAGGCCATTTCTGGCTTAATTTCAGACTTTCTGGATGAATGCATGCTTCGGTGTCGCTTCGATTTGTTTCGGGGCTGTTTTCCCTTTATTTAGGTGCTGAAATTCCATTACCATGCTTGCATATCATTTCCTGCCATTCAGATTATTTTTGCATTGTTTGCTTATGCGCTAATGGGCACGATTTCGAGGCACACCTTTTTATCATTCCGCAGCCTATGTGAGTGTGGTTGAGGCCCTCTCATGTTGGCGAAGCCCAATTTGCATTTTCATGCTTGTATGCCATTGCCTCGCTGCTTTCGAGGCGCCTTTTATTTTTATCCGACGGCCTCCTATGCGAGTGAGCCGAGGCTCTCCCATGTTGGTGTAAGTCCATCCCAGATTCCGTATGCCATTTCATTGCATTTCATCATCGCCGACGAGCTACGCGGCACGCTGCTTCGAGGCACTTCGTCTTATCCGATTTTCTTTCATCATCGCTGACGGCGCTACCAGGCACGCACTTCGAGGCACTTCGCTTTTATCCGATTCTCATTCTTTCATCATCGCCGACGGCGCTGCAGGCACGCACTTCGAGGCACTTCTTTTATCCGATTTTCATTCTTTCATCATCGCTGACGGCGCTACCAGGCACGCACTTCGAGGCACTTCGGTTTTATCCGATTTTCTTTCATCATCGCTGACGGCGCTACCAGGCACGACTTCGAGGCACTTCGGTTTTATCCGATTTTCATTCTTTCATCATCGCTTTGCTTATGCGGTCCGTGCACGATTTCAAGGCACTTCGCTTTTATCCGATTTTGCATCAGACATCATCGCTTCGGCTTATGCGTCTGCAGCACGATTTCGAGGCACTCCAGCTTTATCTCGATTCCATTTTGGTTTCGTTTTCGCTTATGCTACCAGGCACGCACTTCGAGGCACTTCGGTTTTATCCGATTATCTTTCAAGATCGCTGGTTTGCGTGTGTAAGCACGATTTCGAGGCATCCTATTTTTCGTAGCATTCATGTGTATTCATCCCAATATTGAGTTGTAACCGCTTCCTCGCCATCATGCATCGATATGCGTGATTGGTGGCGCGAGGATCGAGACATGCATATATTTGTGAAATACATCGCTATGCCCTTTTCCCCGCCTCCGCTGCAAGAAAATGAAGAATTATCACTTCCTAATCGCACGCACTTCGAGGAAAACTGCAAATGAGGCTAATCAGGCATCCAAAGGATTTCACGCCGAGCAAATTTCAAAGATATACTATCCACTGAAGCGAGGCAGCCTCGGCTTGCACGCCAGCCTCAATTCTTTTGTAATTAATTTGTTAATTAATTAGAATCAGATATGTCTGATCAGATATTCTTTTTATTCGTCTCAGATATTATTTATTCTACCATGAGGGCATAAATGTAATAAGGGTGTGTGAGTGTGATGTATGTCTTCCAACCCCATTTCTTTCTCCCTTTATTTACCCGCTTGAATGGTTAGATATAGGCATATTTCAATTAGCATACAAAGATGACAAAGATGTTTGCATCATTCATCTCAGATATGCATCTGCAAGCTCATGATCATACAAACCGATTTGTATTTCAATTCTAAGTTGAATACATGTTAGCTGCTGCATTTCATATGCCATCTCTAGAATAGCCGAGCTTGCTATAGTTGCATTTTTGCATGTGTTGCATTAGGCATTCTCAGATATTTTAGGATCATGCATGATTTCTAATAAGCTTTCGCTTTTGGCTTGGAGTACTCGGTAAGTGGTTATGCTTTAGCATCCTTGCATGCGTGTGAGTGTTGCCATGATAGCATGCTTGCCATGAGGCTAAATGCCTATGTGATATAAACTGCCTTGAATGCCTGTGGGTGGAGGGTGGGTTATTTGAATTGGAGCAATTCATCGATTGTTTGTTTAGCGCACTAGATTGTGGCAAAATCAGATTTTAAGCCTACCGGGTAGCAAACCACCTTTCACAAACAAACATGAGATGTTTAGTTCCAATTCAGACGGCCCATTTATACTTGTTTGTCATGAAAGCATCACATAGTAACCTAGGCTAATAACCTAATAAGAGCATACAATGTTTTCAAAATCGATATCATGGTTATAGAGGCCGGTCTTTGACTGGCGAGAGGGGTGCTCACGAGTGACCTTTCCCTTAATCGTACCTAAGTTCCCGAGCCAACTTTGGTGATGACGACACGGCCTTTCGCACCGAGTCGTGGTTTCCTAAATTTCCCATTTTAAAATATTTAGGTGGCGACTATATCCGCAAAGCCCATGTTTGGCACTTCTTTCAAAAATCTGCTTTCCTTCAAAACGATTTGGATTTGGACTCTTTGGTTCGAGATTGAGAACCGCAACAAAAATCGAGTCCGAAATGGCGAGGTCCTCAAGTATGCTTGTTACAATTATTTCTTGGTCCGCCTCTACCAGCTCGATAGCTTCCATGCTTGAAGGTCCCGCCTACATTCCTTTCTCGCTAAACCCCTTGCCACCAGATCCACTTTCATTTGGAACTCGATGATAGCTTAAACTCTTCCACCGCAAAGAACGATAGATCCGGTAGGCGCTCTCCGACGCCATCATCTTGGTCACCATGCTTTTGGCCCTTTTTCTACTAAGGCCTTCACAACTCGACGCCTGCGGCCTCCGCCTCTTCCTTCTCCCTCAGAGATGATTCACGCAGCTTTTTATTGTTTATTAGGGCTTCTTCCAACCTTTCCTTTGCGGTCTCACACACCGCCCAGATTTCTTGGACTTGTCTCTCCTCCACAGATAATTCTATTACCTTCTCGCACAACTACCTTCTTACCTTCGCCAACTGTGTTTTGGCCTCCTCCTCCTCCTCGACGCTTCCACTAAACCTTGCACCACTACCAATACCTCTATTTTCTTGGCCTTGTGTGCATGCTTCAACCCTTGGTAACATCGCACGATTGTACACTGATCTAACGCACGCTTCAGATTTGCTTTCCCAACCGCCTGGCTTTCTCCACCACGCTTTCAAGGGCCATCTCTATCTTCGCCTTACTCTTCCCCACCAAGGTCGCTAGGGTCACGATTCCATTTGGACCATGCATGCCCTCATTAGGTCAAGATTACAACTGATACATCCCTAATCGCTGCATCATCTACCGCTTCCCAACAAGCGCTCATTGCCACCACAAGACATTTAGCACATTAGCAAGCTCTTTCCCTGTTAGCGGGAGACTAACTATTGCTCCTAGATGGCATGCAATCGTCCCCTTACCGCCTAACACTATGCTCATTGGGGCAGGCCACACCTCACCCGCCAGGCCCTCTTTCTCCGTTCTTTTCTCTGGCATTCGTGATATCGCCATTCTCGCTTCCTTCACCCCCTTTCCTTCGCTTCTAACTCCACCATCTCCATGATTAGGGGCCTGCCCCATTCTTAACTGCCATCCTTGGCCTGGGTCCCATCTACACTTCGTCACTCGCTTGTAATAACCCTCACCACTGATTACCGATTTCCTACCGAACACTGATAAACTGAGACTAATTATGATAAGTTATGAATCAATCAACATCGGATCGATCGATCGAGATCTCAAATCAATCGATTGATCAGATTCGCTTAATTGTATGTTTATCTGCTTTATCGCTCAATTATCTGCTTTCAGAGCATGTTAATTGCCAATTGAAGGCCTTATCGCAAATTAATCGGAAATCGATTAGTGATTCATGATCAGTAGAATTTATGTGATTTTAGGGTGTATTTATCTGAAAAGTGATTAAGGATGATTAAATTAGATTAAAATAGGTTAAATTGCATTGTGCACTTATTTACATTTTTGCCACCAATAGTGGGCCACTTACTTAGCACTTTTGAGTCTTATTACACTTGGTCAAAACACATTTCACCAGCCATCTTGAGCACACCACCAAATTAGAGAGAGAGAAAGTGAGAGATTGAGTTCAACTTGTTGACTAGCTTGGAAATTGGAAGAAATTATAGGAGATTTGCCTTCTAGAGCCTCCATACCTCTAATTCAAGACTTAGGTAAGGAAATTCATCTTCTTCATTGTGCCTTTGAGTTGATTCTTGCATGCTTTATGCTAATTTTAAGAATTGAGCTTAGGATTGGTTAAAAGTGTTGCATTAGAAGCTTAAATGTTGCATGCATGGCTATATCCTTGCATTTTGAGGTCGATTACATAGAATTTGGTACATGCATACCCATGATTATATCTGAGGTTCATGAACTCATCTTGTTTTGGAGGAAATTGGTTGATTTGAACTTGGATTCAAAGCTTGGAATTGTTTTAAACTCATGCATGTCATGGTTGTAGCATGTTCATGAAAATTGGTTTGAAATTGGGTTTGTATTAAACACCCTTAGGCTTTGATTTACCAAATTGATCTTTGAAATATATAATGTCATGTGTTACAAGTGTTTTTCCAGGTTTTTAGCCCAAGAAAATTGAAAGTTTTGCATTTAAACTCGATTTTGAGCTTGGGACTCAAAGTTGGAATTTCCAGATTTTGGGATCTACGCTCGAGCGGGGAAGTCCACGCTCGAGCGCACACTTAGTGATCGTGCTTTATGCTCGAGCGAGAAAAGTTATGCTCAAGCGTGAAATGCGTGCATCCAGTACTTTGCATGAGTTCACAGTCCGCTCGAGCGAGGACATGTGTTTCACGCTCGAGCGAGGGTCGAGCGCCCATCGAGCGTGAATTTTGAGCATCCAGTATTTTTACTGTAGCACATAGTCCGCTCGAGCGACAGAATTCACACTCTAGCGGAGACCTTTGTTCAGATGTCCGCCGAGCGAGAAAGCCACGCCGAGCGAGACCCTGCTCAAAAAATTTTGTAATGTGTTTCTAAGTGCCTCTTTGCATCCTCATTCCATCCTAGGCATTCTTAGTCCTAGTTTAAGGTATCTTAATGAGGACATAGATGTAGAACACACTGAGGCAAATTTAGGGATTAAGTTATTATCTTTCCTAACTGTGAAACTTAGTGTGTGTTCAATCTGCTAATCAGATAGGGTTGGCATTCCAAGGAGACGCTTAGCTATCAGAGCCTGTAACTCGTGAGTAACAATTGTGTAAAGATATGTTCAAAATGATTATCTTCAATATTGAACCGAATCAAGCATCGAATCGATATTGTTTATTGAATGAATGTATGTCCTATATTCTCGAATCGCATCAGGCATCCTTAGGACCCATCACATCGTATACAGAGATCTCGCTTGCTTCTCGCGGAACCACTATCGCATCGATTGATGGCCATCATTACTGTTCGGCCTTTAAGACCTACTACTTATCAGATCATATGCTAATGGATGTACCACATATGACCGATTGACCGAAGACCGAATATCGATTTAATGAACTGCTTATTATCAGAAGGACATTCATTCTAAACCTCTTTACGCATTATGTTATTCATCGGGCTTTAGCTCATCGCCATATATATGTAGGTGTATGACACCTAACCATTGCTAGAAGCGCCGGGTAAACTCTAGTTTTGTGAAGCCAACCATCAGGCTCTCACCGCGAGGTTCCGAGCCGCCAAGCTAAGGCTTGGGGTGTTTAGTTTTCCTTCAGCATCGCTTTGGTTTATCAGATAGACTTAACGTTGCACTATACTGTTTATCAAGGATTAAGTCCCCGTTCTGACTAGTTGTATATCATATGCATATTGTTTCGTACTGTTCTGTATAAATATATAAAAAATCTTTTGGCATACAGACTGTCACAGCTCATTGGACATTGTTTATTTACTGTAATGGCTTCCGCTAAGCCCTCAGATCAGATATTATATTATCATATGTGCCTTCGTAATCTAGGATTATCGGGTTACATAAGGCTAAACCCATAGGGGCGGGTTTGGGTCGTGACATCGCTATTACCCCATTTGTTTACTTTTGAGTCGTCTCTCTCTCATTCCCTTCGGTCGCCCCTTTCTTTTTCTTCTCCAAAACCTATTCCACCTCGCTTTACTCCTCTCCTTCAAAGGGTCCACCGGGCTTTTAGCTTACACAAATGTGCTCAAGTCCTTCCCTCGCTAGTGGTTTGGGCCTTGATGAGGCTCAAACCTCACACTCACCTTTGCCACCTTCCTTCCTTCTCCTTGTATTTTTCCGCCACTATGATTTCTTATCTTCAACCTCTTGGCTTTGCTCCTGTGCTCAAGTTCCTTGATCAAGGGTCGCCACGCAAGTTCAGCCCTAAACCCAAAGCTTAACAATGTCAACGGCTTCACCAGTCGCTCCATTTCTACCCTCCTTATCCTTCCACGCCTCACCGTTTCACCTCGCCTCCGCCATCAGGTTCGATTTGGTTCGAACGACTTCAGAGGGACTTTCCACGTCATTCTGCACTTCTTCCACCGCTTTTCGACACGAAGAACCATTTCAATTGCTAGCTCTTTCACAGACGAAGGCACCGGCCGACTAACCCCCTCTCAATCGCAACGCCACCCAGTCTCCTGCTAGCCTCGACGCTTTGTAACACGAAAAAACTCCTCCATCATTATTGCTTTCAATGATCGCCAGGCTGTAAAATCACTTAACGCCAACAAGATTTTCCATGCGCTCGCATCAACTGACTTAGTGCCACCTCTAATTGATTCAGCACCTTCACCATGATTTGCGGAATGGGTAGTCTCAAACCCCCTCGGAGCGCACTTCATGGGCCTCACATCTGATGCCCTCTCTTTTGCCAACGACAACCTCAACTTCATCTACGCCGGAATCTGATACTTCACTCTCAACTCTTTCAGGTCTTCCAGCGTCAACATTGATTTATCTACTTTAGTGTGCCAGTGGTCGTGGGTCGTTTGGCTCACAGGTTGTGCGGCCGATATCCCCGTTGTTGACAAGAGTCGTGATGGCCTCTTCTCTCATTTTTCTCCCAATCTGCCCACCTTATATTCCTCCACCAGGGCAATGCCATTATCATCCCTTAGCACGTCTGATGTTAGTACAAGGGCCCTCTCTTCCATCATTTCACTTACATTCTTATAAATCGCTTCGGTTGCAGGGGCAAGAAAACTTGCAACGTGCAACAATGGCGAATCACATGACACGAACGAGCCCAAGTCTGGAATTCATCGATTTCGTACGATTAGGTAAGTAAATCGTACAAGTCCAAAGGCCCAAGGCTTGCCTATGTTCCACGGGTCGTAATTGAACTTTGCCAGTTTCAAAACAAAACCAAAACCACAATAACACCCCCATCTTTTGCAATCCCCCACTATAAACGACCTTTACCTTTTCCCCAGATTTTCATTGATGGTCCTAATCCCCCCTATGTGCGCACACGCGCCATGTTGCCACCAGTACCTATCTATTCTTTTCCCGTCTATTCCACTTTACATCATTACATGCCTACTCGCCTCGAGCCCCATGCGCCATCATTGACTTTTCAACCACCTTCCACCTTTCGCACGGGCCCACCTCGCTCGCCGTCTATTTCACGGCCGACCTTCATCTCTCGCCGTTGCTATGCTCGTCAGCTTCACGATGGACCTCCTCCGTCGGCGATCCCACTCGACCACCTTTTGCGGTCGGCCTCCCTACTATCGACCACCTCGCCGCTTGGTCGCTACACCCTCGCCTCTACTCCTCCCCAAACTTAGGGACTCTCTACCTTTCCTATTCCCTTCGTTGGACTAAAGCTACACTCGGGACTGGGAGACTACTAATACCAATGGACATCTAGGAGGTTCCAACCCACAGATCAAGGCCCAATCCACATCCCAACGATCAAAGCCCAATAACTCTGAGAAATCAACACTAGGCTAGGACCAATAACATTCAAGCACTTGTCAAATAGAGGCCTAAATACGTAAGCAGACAAAGATACTGCAAAGTTATTGCACCACACATCAGCCATTAATGAAACTCTCACAGTATTAAATAAGACAACCTCTTCACGTCGGAGGAGATAGACTCACCATGAACGATGCGAGCTAGAATATAGACTTTCGACTAACACGACAGTCTAGAGTAGACGAGGAAATGATGAGCAAAGGATATAAGGAAGTTTCCAAGACGCATTAGAGGTTAAGTTCTTTATTTTCCTCTTCCTCTCTCTACACAAATAATCTCTCATATTTTAACTCAATTGTCTGAGCGCCCACCGGGATTACCTCTCATTTTGGACCTTTTGTAGGAACGTTCTATGGGCATCAAGACCAAAGCCGTTATAAGTGTGGATCGGCTTGACCCATCTTCCGTTGGAATCAGCTCATCATAACTTTCTATAGGACAAAGTTGGAGTAGAAACAAAATGGTTTCATTATCTCCTAAGGAACAACTCTATGTTTATTATTTAAATTTGAAAATGGGAGTGACATAGAGTAACTTCAAGTCTTGATGTAATCAAAGACTTAATACCGTAGGACATTTGCTTTCAGTTGTGAATATTGTCTAAGGATAATATAATGGATCCACTAACTACTTAATGATATATAATTGAGAAGGTCAAACGAAAAATAGTGGCCATTAAACAAAAAGTTTGACCAGAAAGCAAATAAGGGAAAGTTCATCGAGGGAAATGCGATTAAAGCCTATTACATCAGAGTTATCATAATGGTAACCCTACTTCGATGACTGGAGATCCCAAGAACTAAGTTTAAAGGAACAACTAAGTTATGTGTAGCTTGCCAAAAATCACTAAAGAAGCCTATCTGTTATCCATTCCTATGATATGAGTGATATCTGCAACATGTGTTGTATGCAGAGGACTTAGGGTAAGCTATGCTTTTAATGAAAATTCCTAGAGGGGTATCTTTCAAGAGGAGTTTTTTAAGAGACTCGAAGTAAGGATCATCTATATGAGTGTGAAGGGGTCGCTTCTATGAGAATTGATAAGGCTAATTTTTTTGAAGCATTTATGAAACACCAGGACATGCCCAAGGCCAAAATGAGCACAACCGTGAGAACTAAGCTATGCCTAGAGATATTCTGTGTGAATTCTATTGTCTTGGCTTACACAAACGGCTAAACAGTTCAAGGCATTATATCCACTGATTAACTAGTAAATTCGATAGGCTTTCACTAGGGAAGGTTCAAAGCCAAAAGCTACCTATCCCGATATATGGTATTTCCTTAATGTACTCTCTCTTTATTGGGGAACTTATTGATAAGTCCCATGTACCAAGTTCAAGACCCAGCTAATCCTCAAACAAAACACTTGCACCAATTAGTCCAATACATTTTTAATTGTTATCAAAAATCTTTTTAAAAAAAATTTACGTAGAATCGCTCACATCTTACTACCGTCAACTTCCATCAAACGGTCACGGAGACTCGTTGGAATGTTCAACATCGCTGAAGTCGCTAGAGTATCACCGAAGTCGCCGAAGTTCATCGAGTGTTAATAACGCACGAAAGTTGCCGGAATGTTCGTAACGCTCATCAACGCTAAGAACATCACCGGAGACTTACCTAATGTCTAGAATATTGCCAAAAAAAAAATAAATGGATAAATTATAGCAAAAAAACATAGCAAAATGTGCTAAATATTGATAAACTAAAAAGAAAAAAATGAAACGACAAAAAACAAAGAATAATGGAGAAAACATATGTTATTTTTTCAATTTTTGTAAGGTTCAAGCAAATAATCTCCAAATAGTGATCAAACCGAAAAGTAAGTTTTGAAATCAGAAATGTTACAGCTTCAAAACAAAATCTATTAAGCATTTATCTTTATTAATCAAACTGAAAAACATGTTATGAAATCAGAAATTTTACAGCTTCTAAAGAATGTTATAAAATTGCAAAATTATACAGTTTTAAACCATGATTCATTCCAGCATAAAAAAAAAATTTGAAACTGCAAAATTTTACAGTTTTTACCGCCTGTAACAAAAACTTGAAAACTACTTGTTCAGAATTTAAAAATTTTCTCCATTAGAACAGAAAAATAGAAGTGTATAGCAGAAGAAGAAAAAAAAAGAGAGAGATCAAAGGAGAAAGACGGATGTAGAGAGAGGATTGTACTCCAGCAACTATTTTTTGTTTAGATTTAGCCAAATCTGATGTAGATCTACTATCATCTTCGCCATCGGTGAGAGTGAAGGCACGAGCTGATTTTGATGGTTGGTGATTATCGGTGAACCCCGGTCAATGGAGAAAGACATGATCACCAGTCGTCGTCCATGACCAAGACGATGAGAGAAAAATGCAGAAAAAGAGAGAGAGAGGAAAACGTAAAGATGGAGGCAAAAAGTAGAGAGAGAGAGAGAGAGAGAAGAAAGAAGGACTTTTGGGTCTATTCAAAAAGTTACAGGATTAAATGGTGTCCACATGTTCTACATGGGACTTGTGGGTGATTTCCCCCTCGTTATTTGCATGTTGTTGCATGTCCTTTCTGTAAATTTCATTTATGTGGGGGATTGTTGGAAAATTTGAATTAAAATTTACTCCAATGGTTGTGTCTCTTGAGATGGAAGAGTTTGTCTTTTTGAAGGGTCACAACCTTTCTAAAGAGTTACGGAGAAATCTATAAATTCCATCTCCCTCACTTTAATTTGGATAGAGAATTTGTCATTTATTTTTCATCTTTACATTTATTTTTCATATTTTCTTGAGTCTAATTTTTCAATAAAGAGAGTGCATGCACAACGAAGTTCGCTAGGCTTGCAATACTAGTGCTGCTAGTGCAAGACATTGATCGTTCTATCCTGGGAGATAGATGTCCATTAAATCCTGAGCACCTGAAGGATGAATCTGTCTTAAGGAAAGAGTGACACATGCACGACTCGATGAGGTTTTATCTATTTATGTACTGTAAGTTTTGTTATGTTATTATATTGATTTATTTCAATTTTGGTTTTGCCCAAAAACCATATACACATTTTTAAATTATATTTTCCATATAGTTTGGTACTATTTTTCCAACAAGATCATTCAAGAGGAGATCGCTCCCACAACATCAACGACTCTACTTTGGAGAGATCTAATGATAAACCTCTTTGAGAGAGTAATCTTCAATTCTAGAGAGAGAAAGTAACTATGGCGACCTCACTCCTCTCTCATCTCGCCGCTCCAACCATCACCACCGACAATTACGAACTACCAACAATGGAGACGCCTTGCTCACTGGTGGCAATGCCTTGTTCCGGCCTCGATCGCCGTAGATCTCAATTCACTTTCGCCAAGATCGGAAACCATAACCAGAGCTCTCTCTCACCGGAGAGATGTTCTCCACCACCACAAGAGACATCCGTGGGAGGCCGAAGGCGGCGGTGGTGGCAGTGGCAACGAAGGATGAGGGAGAGGATGACAGCAGAGGGAGGGATATCAGTGGTGATAGGAGGGTTTTAGAGAGAGAGAGAAACCGAGAGGAGAGAGAGAGTCCTGGGAACGTGAGTGATTTTCGAATGTGAGAGTGTTTTGAAAATAAAGTTTATAATAATTGGTAGTTTGGTTTTTTTGTGTAACTTTATCTTTATGGACCTAATATTTTAAAGTCAGGACTTTTATACAAATAAATTCCAAATTTGAATTCAGAGTCTCCAAATAAAAAACTCAAACAGAGTAATTTAAAACATCTGAAACAATAGGCCTATAATGAATATTGATCCTATTTGATGTGATCACTTAACTTTTTAATTGAATTAAGCTATATTAAATAAAATGTTAACAATATAAATATTTTTTTCCAGATAATTTTTTATAGATTGATGGGCCAGCTCCCATGTGGAGTCCCTGGCTTAATCCAATCCTCCATCACTCGCAAGTCTTTACAATCAAATTTCTACCAACAACATAGCTTTGCATACCTGATTTTTTTATTTTGCCAATAGATAGGAGATTAATTACATTATGAGAAATATTTATATAATCAAACAGATCATTAACTCCCAATAACTAAAAACAACCAATCTACTAAACCCGCCAAGCCAAGCCCAACAACTTCTAGTTCTTACATACAACTCTCATAATGAAAAATAGATAAATCAATCACAAGAAGAACATGAGATCTCATACTACAAAAGGGACTACACAACCACTATGCCAAATTAGAATTACTACAATTCAAAATCTCTGCTACATTTTTGTAATGTTACAGTTTCTTATAGGACAAAATTTCAAGGCAGTGTAAGGGTTGGCACCCCTAAATTAATTATTGGACAAAATTTTGAACATAATTTTTTATTGAGTAATGTTAGAGATCTATATTTTAAATTTATAAATTCACACAATGATATAATAAAAATATAGGCCTTATATCATTGGATGCGTAACTAATCAAAAGTTGACAATGATCATACTATCTTAGTGTGGGTCAAATAGTAGGAACTTTTTGTGGGTCTTAAATATTTTCTTTTTTAATTGAGTTTTATTAAATATTGTAAACAAAATTGTCAAGTTAGTTAATATATGGAAGATCTATTTTTTAATTAATTTTTTTTATTTTTTTTAACAAAAAATTTATTTTCAAGGCAAACAATCCAACTTCTCAATAAAGTTAAAAAAAATTATATTTATCAAATATTGCTCATTTAGGACTAGAGTGGATCATGCATTGGCTAGCACAAGGGATTAACAAAGAGGGGTATAGTCTGATTCTTGGTTTCTACTACTGTTTTATTTTGTCATTTGTGAGTTATTTTTATGAGATATTAGTTTTGATTTTTATTTTTTATGTGTGTTGTGTTTGATTGTCCTTTTTTTTTTTTTTTTTAAAACAAAGTTTGGTTGTCCTCGTTTTTTTTAACAAAGTGTTTGGTTGTCTTCTTTTCTGTTTTTGTATGCTGTTGCGTTGGGGGATACCCTAGTATTTGCTATGTGTGCTGGTGCGTTTGTTTGTTATCATTTTGTTTGGGGAATTATGTCAGTAGACGCAGTATTTTGTTTATTGTATCATTTTAATTTTTATAATTTTAATTGAGTCAATTTTGAACTTGAATTTATGATTTTGTTTAAATATAATTCAATTGATTACAATTGTTAATATATTTAAATGAAAAATGCACACATAAGTTGCATGTGTCATATTTTTAAGGGAAAGATTATAAGTTTGCTAAACTCGGTTTGCGCTAATTTGGTCCAATTGATAATACTGCTTGTATTTTTATGAAAATGATCAACGAATTGGTTGAGTGAGTAAATTTAAAATGTAAGAATCAAAATGATATAAGGAGCAAAATATAAGGACTACTAATATAATTTAGCGCTTCTTCTTTTGGACTTGTGTGGTGCCATTTCCTTTTTCTTATAAATCAAACTTTAATTTGTTGATGCTCCTTGTTTCATAATCCATTCTTGTTTGTTTATTTGCTAATGAAAAATTGACTGTGTTTGACATTATATTTCAGAAAATAATTCACCAAATTTTGTTATCATCTTGTTTTAGCAGTAAATTCTCTTTTTGCTGATTAAAAAAAAATCGTCAAAATGGTTGGTTGGTTGGACCACATTTGAGCATGGAACAAAATGAGTAGCGAAAGATTTTTTTATTTATTTATAAAAAATGTCAATCAAATTTTTCTAGCAATACGAGGATTCGATATCATAAGAATATTAGTTTTACAATTTATAAGTAAAATTGGCAACTGGTTTTAAGAATTTGACAGAGCTTAGAAAGTAGAAAGCTAGCATTATAATCATAACGATATAGTATAACATCCAATATCCAATAGAATTGAATCCTTAATTCGTGTTGCAGTAATTCTATTATTTCTATTAATACAACCATAGAAAAACAACTCGAACATGCAATTGAAAACAATAGAATGTCAAAACAAACAATAATAGAACATAGTAGTAGAATTTAATACATAGCGTTGTTTGGGGCTAAAATAGCCTCAAACACTAAAAACCAAATAGTCAAACAGAGTCTAAGCCAGCCAATTAATTTATATTTAATAATAATAATAATAAAAGAGTAGCCTAAGCCACTGTCACGCTGGACAGACTACCACAATAGGCAAGAAGTGACAATTTTGCCCTTTAGACCAATTTGAAAAAACGTGAATGTCTTAGGCTAGAACAAATTTGTCATTTTAGCTTAAAACATCATTTCAAATACATTTTTTCAATACAACAATCAACCAAAAAATTCAACCCAACTTCTCAAACACAAAAACTAAAATAGTTTATTAAAATAGTTAATAGTCAAAAAGCCAAAAAGTAACCACTTCCCAAACGAGGCCATGGACAAACATTAGTGTCTTAAATTCGAAGGGAGATGATAGAGCAAATGGTCGGTATAAAAGTAAGCACAAGTAATACAATTGTAGCAACTGTTGAAGCAACTCTCCATGGGCTGCTAAAGTAATCTCGTTTTAGTGTTGCTTTCCAATCGTGCCAAGGAACCTTGCAATACAAATTCAAGGGTTTGGAAATACCACAAAAGTATCCTCTATAGGAACATGTAGTGGTTGTTATCCACTATAGGAACTTGTAGCCAGCAATGAGTGTAAGTTTTGTCATTTTGAGATTGAATCACTTAATCATATTTTACTGATTTGTCCCTTTGCTTGGTAGGTATGGTCCACCATAGTCAAGTGGTGGGGTTTGCAATGGGCCTTCCCTAGTTTAGTGGACATGCTAATGCACTGGTGGATAGGTTGGAATTTTAGAAAAGGGGAAAAGCAACTGTGGAGATCAGTTTTGATTGCTGGTTTGTGGTCCCTTGGAAAATGTAGGAATGATTGTTGGTTCAATGAGCGGCAACCTTTTTGTGAGGATCTTTGTGAGTTAATCAAAGTTAGAGTGGCCCTTTGGATGAAAGCACACTCATTTGGGCAAGGGTATGCGGTGGACGAGTTTGTCTTCAACATTTAACAAGTTAGAAGCTGCTTATAGTGTTCTGCTAGGTCTGTGTGAATGATTGGTGCTCTGTTGGGTCTGTGTGCACTAATTGGGTGGTTTCTTGGTGTGGTTATTTGTTGTGGTTGGTTGTTTTTTTGTTGTTCCCTCTTCCTTGTTGGTTTCTCACCAACTTTCTTGGTCCGAGCTAGCACATGATTGTGTGATCTTCGTGGTGCCAACAGTTGGGATTAGGAAGTTTCACTATGATGCTGTTTACTTGTTCCTCTTTATTGATGTAATTCATGTGTTTCAATTTTGTTTTCATCAATAAAAAGCCTTTCTTTGCTGATTAAAAAAAAAAAGGATTATTAGACGGGTTTGACACAGCAGATTTGTCACCAAGCCAGTTCTCCAAGATTCCATTCTTTTCAAGAATTTCTACATCTTCAAGGGTGTCAATGAGGTTGTCCATGAAGCAAATGTAATCAATCATGCAACTATTTTGTCGATGAAGATACCACTCCAGAGCAATGGTGTTTCTAAGCACCTGTTCTGTATCGTCTGTTATGCACAAGTGTGGGATTTTCAGCACTCCTTTATTAAATTGTACGTCAAGCAAGCATTTGGTTGAGGAGCCAACCCTAAATTTCACTCCAGTCTTGTGAAGTGCTGTTGCATTTTGAATCCGTACGTATTTAATACAGTTCCTGTTGGCACTGATCTTTGGGATAATGGTGCATGATATATCCTCAATAAATCATTAAAATGTCGTACATTAGAACTTTTTGTGATTCACTTTAAATCTGGATTGTGATTGATGATACAAAAAATCTTGAATTTCAGCACTGAAAATCCTAGAAATGAATGACAAAAGTATTCTGTGATTGAGAGCTGAAGGCTATGTTAAAAAAATCCTCAAGAACAAAGAAGGGAAGCTGATTTTCAAGTAAGAACAAGTCCAATTGCAGAAAATATCCAAGTAGGACACTCCACCATGGCCACAATGATGAAACTACTATCAAGTAGAACCATTTTGACAAATTCATCGCTGCTTAGCTCAATGCTTTCTACATGACAATTTCGGATTCTTTTTTCCCAATTCTTTATCATTTTAACACAATCCTTCAAATTAATTGTTTCCCCAACCAAGAAATGCCTCTAAACACCTCATCTTTTTTTCTTCCATGCCTTTCAAGTGTGTTTCACCGTGATGAAGAGGTTCGATAGAAACCATCTGAGGCGTGTAGGCCACTTCGTTTAATTGGTGAAGTTTTCTGTAAACTCGACAGATACAATTCTCAGCACGAGGCAACGATCATGGAAAGCATGTTAACATTTGTCTAATATGGAATTTTCCAATTTGACGTAGTTATCTTCGATTTGATGATTTGAACTTGAGTTTTTCATTTCAAGTCCACAACCAGATGTGCCTAATGTTTCCATCTTCTTGTTCTTTTTCCTAGTGACACAATCAGCTCAATGTTGCCTGTATGTATGCATTAATTGGTGGTCAATTAAGGAAGAAATTAAGAAAAGCTTCAACCTACAAAGAGGGCCGGCTCAACCACAAGTGTGACCGGGGTCGGCTGGGATTTATGAGGCCTAAGATGAATTATGAAAATGAGACCTTATATATGTGTTTTTTAATAAAAATTTTATGCATAAAATGTTAAGTATTAACAAGTTTTTTATTTAAATTTACTTGCACATATAATCATTAAAATTATAAACTAAAATTTGCTTTTATATATTAAAATAGGAAGAAATCATTACAAATACTCAAAAACATTAAAAATTAGGCCAAAAGCACACTTGTTTGTATATGTTTTAATTTCAATTGGGTCAAACCATACTATAAATTATTATTTTTTTTCCATATGGGCCCAACAGAATTTTTTGGGCCCTTTATACTAGCCCTAAAGCAACAAAAATAAATTGGGCCTATTTAATTTGTTATATACTATATGGCACTATTAAATTTGGAGGCCCTATTTTGGGCCATGTTTTTAAGGCATGTGTGTCTCAATGGCCTTTAGGGCCGGTTCTCGATTATGACCCAAAGCAAAAAATTAAAGTCAGTTGTTTTGTTTTGTTTTTCTTTCTTTTCTTAGGCTAAGAACATATTAAAATAGAATTTTACTAGAGATGAAAGAATACAAGTGTGATGAAAGGATATTGGACTTTTTTTACTAAATTTTTATCAAATTTAAATTTGATGCAATATTTGAAGGATTGAGATGTCCAATCCAATCCATTTATTATTTCAAATTATCATGTTGTTCATGTGTCCGTTAATAAATTTTATTTTTACTTTAAATGTAAAGTGTGAAAAAATTAAAATTTTCCCTACAAGTTAAATTTAAAATGACAAATTTGATATAAAAAATGTATTGAATGAAATTATTCAAAAGAATAATTTTTCACCAAATATTGTATATTCGCACATTTTAAAATGACAAATCAAAATGACAAATTTTATTTTTACTTAAAATGTAAAATGTAAAGTGTATTGAGTGAAATTATTCAAAAGAATATTTGATTTTAACTAAATTTATTTTCTTAATTTATGAGTATGAGAGAGTGGAGATAGACTTTACTAGTACACAAATGACACGAATCTCTACTAAATCACTAATTTTTTAATCACTATATTACATATAAATATGGTCTTTGGTGTAGAGCCCATGTATAAAGTTGATAGAAAATTTGATAATCTTATTTTATTTGGAAAAGCTACTGACATTCTTTACTCTTTTCTTTTATTTTTATTTTACCTATAAGATTTCCATTCAAAATGAGGCCTTTTGTTATACTGAGGCCTAAAGCAAGTGCTTCACTTGCTAACACATCTCAAGTGGGAGCTAGCCTTGTCTACAAAAAAATTTTTTCCCACATTTTCTGTCTAACAAACTCATAGCTTTTGTGGGGTCATAATTTTTATGTTCACATGGCACATCTTGTGTCGAGGTGTCATGTGGCAGAATGTAACTAGTCGATGAAACGATCCGTACCAAGGTTGACATATTTATGAACAACATGAGTCCTAGAAAACGAATTACCCTAGGTTGGGTATACTTTTATACTTTTTGAGAGGTTAATTAAAACCTTAATTAGAAGAAAGGAGTCTTCTTAGCAAGTGTGTTCAAAAGACTAAATTATGTGTGAAACAATCATCAGACTATCAGGAGATTTATATAAACTTTATAAAGGTAAGCATTAGAGAGGGTTAGAAATTAGTGCATTCAAGTTATTTAGTTATTATATCTTTTAGATGTCATTGATTTTTTGATTTTTATCACCAGAGTACTCCCTCGGTTAAAAATTGGGATAGTAATATTTCTCGGGTTGTTAGTACTAGTAGTGCTCTCCTGATAGTACTAATCTCGATTTTTGTATGTGATCTCTGAAAGTTTTTCTGTCTTTCGGCTTTGTTCCCAAAATTCAGAATTGAAGATCAGAAGAAGCTTGTGTGAGTTCATTATGTGGTCAAATTTAGCAAATACATATTTGATAGGACAGTACACTAGTAATTCCTACATTTTGCTCTTTTAATTATTATTATTATTTTTGTATCTTCAAAAGAAAATTTTATTTATAAATACCATTTAAAAACAATAAGGCTACATAAACATGAATAAAGGAGAGGGTTGAACAAAAACGCATCATAGCAACACTCGCCCATTCCAACTTAGAAAAGTGATCCCAATCATGTGAGACCACCACAACGAAATCCAAAGCTGAGAGACCTTACATTTTGGTCTCTCATTTGAGTCTATATATATTTTAATTGACTCAATTTGATTATTAATTTTAAAATTTCTTAATTTGGTTCAATTGACAACGCCATTAGTGTTTTTTTTTTAGTATGAAAATGATCACCAAGTTAGTTGAGATTAACTAATTGAATTGATCAAGTTTACAATCTTCTTAAAAGTATTACATTATATCACCATGTGCATTTTTCAAAATATTACTAACAGTTGTAATGAATTGGACCAATAAAAGATTCAAACTCAAAATCGAACCAATTAAATTAACAAAAATAAAAACAGAAAGGACAAAGGATGAAGCAAAAATAAAAAATAAAAAAGGAATTTTCAGATTTTGGCAAAAAGTCCGAGAATATGGGTGAAGAATGTAGATGAGAAGATTGTACTAATGGAGAAGAAGATGATAGGTCTTGAGGTCATGTTTGTTTGGACTGACGATTAGCATTAATGACCAGTCCTAGGACTATGAATTCATGAGATTATGTATCCTATTTTAATAGTCAAGTTTAAAATACTTAGTTCAGATTTAATTGTTTAACCAAACATCGAATTAATAATTTATTGACTATTAGTCCAATCCCAAGCTCATGTCCACCCAAACAAACATATTCGAAGCATTAAGGAACTAATCGATTTTGAGTTAATGCAATTTTATAATTCTAAAAAATAAGGAAATCAGAGTTGATGTCAGTATGATAATGCCTAATTAAATTTAGTTGAAACAGGAAAAATAAAAGAGGAATAAGTGTATAACGAAAAGTATTTTCCACACTAACCACGACATGATATGATACAACATAATAATACGATAAATAAATGAGTCAGCTTCGTGCCAAATTCGCATAACTCAAAATTAATACAAATGATTTGTTTAAGAAAATATTTAGTTACACATTTTAATGTTATTTAACATATTTAAATCCTTTATGCAAAACCTATTCTGTTGAATAAAAATCATGTAGAATAATATAACTTTTCATTTTTCATTTGAGATAATTTGATATTTTAATTTATTATTTTGGAATCAATGTAGTAAACAAAAAATAATATATAATTGAGTTTTAGTTTTTTCAAATTGATAAAGAAAATTGAGTCAAAATTAAACATTTTCATGAATTATTTCATCTAGCAAGACTAGTTTAATGAAATTTATCTATGAAAAGAAAAAAAAAAAAAAATAGGTTTATATAAACTTTATATTTTTAACGAAGGACTTAAATTTTGTCATAACAAAATAACATGATACAAATTTAAAATGACACGATAGGGGTTGAATTAGTATTGCATGAATTCTAACACTAATTCTAGATAAATAACATGAACATAATTAACACGATATAATTCTCACCTGCAATAAAAGTATAAAAAAAAGAATAAAGTTATACACACTAATTAATATACTAATGGATGATGTGTCATAATTTAGAAGTAGGGTTCATAGTTTTGAAGTGACAATGTCATAATATTTATTCGTACATTAATTAGTATACCAATTAGTGCATGTAGCACTACTCTAAAAAAAATTTGTAAACATAAATTTCAGAACATAAACCTTACACTTCGGATCATTTACCATGTGTATTATCAAGAAATCAAGACAAAATGACATACCTGAATCCATTGATGAACGGTTAAACGGAAGCGTGATTATCAATAAACTCTTTGTTATTGATTATGTTATTGCCTTCTAGTCCTTTCCCCTTTGGTGCCTTATGTTTCTCCTTGAGAGGATTTAAAAAATGGCAAAGGTTCTTTTTCCACTTGGGAAGGAATAGGACCATAACCTTTAAAGGTTGTAATTGGTTTTCAAACCGAAGGTTATGGAAGTTCAAAAGGAATGAAAACCAACTTTAACTAATATGTTTTAATTTCTATTTCGCCTCATAGAAATAGAAATTATACAACTAGTATCTACATATTAGGTCCATAACACATATACCCTTAAGCCTATTAACTAAATTCAATCACTTAAATTGTAGGCTTTAAAAATGATAACACCACATTTAATTATGTGGTCCCATTGAGACATTATCTAACAATCTCCCCATCGACCACATATGTATTCTCAAAAATGTGCTTAACTTTAGTGAGCTCGTAAATTTGTTATCATAACTTGAGGGTATCCAAACAATCTTGTCCATTAACTATATTAATATAGGATCAAAGCGTTCGTTACATTAATCGTAACTCGACTCCACCAATGGTCACGATACTAATACAATAAATGACATAGATCAATCATGGATGCGTAGTATGGAAATTACATGTGATATGATCCATACATGCCTATTTCCAACCTGTCCCGCTTAACTTTATTGAGATCAATACTTCACAATACGTAATGAGCGTAATAAATCAATATTTCATTTCAGAGAAATTAATCTAATTACATAGATAAAACTCAAGGCCCATATAAAGCAAAGAATATAAATACAAACTCCCACTAAACTAGAATGTTCTCAAACAGAACAACACCCATCCGAGCAAAGGTGCTCATGAAAGACCTTGGGTGGTAGTCCTTCGTAAGTGGATCCGCCATCATGGAGTTTGTCCCAATGTGCTCTATGGAAATCATTCACTCAGACTTTTCTTTTACAACTAGGAACTTGATATCAATATGCTTTGATTTTGTCGAGCTCCTTGTTATTGGAATATAAACCGCAGACTTATTGTCACAATATAACTTATGGTCTTTCGCTGTTTTCCAAAATACGCAACCCAGGACAAAATTCGCAGCCATATCCCTTGGTTTGATGCCTCATAACATGCTACAAATTCTGCGCCATGGTGGATGAAGCATGAGCGCTCGCTTAGACCTCCAAGAAATTGCTTCGCCACCAACAGATAAATATAGCTCGACAGATTTCCTATCGCCTTGGCATCCAAAGAAAATCGAGTCGGAATATCCAATGACCTCTAACTTATCCGATCTCCTATATGTGAGCATATATTCCTTTGTTCTCTCAGAATATCGTGATAACACGCTTGACTACTTTCCAATGATCCGTGCTGTGATTACTTAAATATCCGCCTAACATGCCAACTATAAACGCAATATCCGGACGCCAGACATACTTGAGCATACATTAGACTCTACACCGAGGCATAAGGAATCTTCGCATTTCTTGAATTTCAAGATCGTTTTTCGCATTGGCCGAGACTAAACTTGTCTCTTAGCAATCGGGTTTCACCGATTTACAATTTTGCATGCCAAATCTATTGAGTACTTTTTCGATATAGCTCCTTTGTGATAATCCCTGCATACTGAACGATCTCTTGGTATTTCGATTCCTAATAAAGGAAGCATCACCAAGATCTTTCATTTCAAAATTCTTAGATAGAAATCTCTTGGTGTCATGCAATAAGTTTATATCGCTTAGGCAAGCAATATGTCGCCAACATATAAAACCAAAAATATGTGTTTACTCCTAATCGAACTTGTGATACATATTCATCAACAACGTTAGTTTCAAAACCATAATGGTGAGAACTTGATGAAATTTGAAGTACCAATCGACGAGAAGCTTGTTTGAGTCCATAGATGGATTTAGTCAATTTGCAAACCATATTCTTTGGGTCCCGACACAAAGTTTTCGTCGCACCATATAAATTGTTTCTTTAATGTCACCATTAAGAAAAGCTGTTTTGACATCCATCTGATGCAACTCAAGATCAAAATATGCAACAAACGCCATTATTGTCCTAAAAGAATCTTTCGAAGAAACTGGAGAGAAAGTTTCTTTAAAGTCAATTCTTTCTTTTTGAGTAAAGCTACAAGACGTTTTATACCTCTCCACATTACCATTTGAATCCCTTTTGGTTTTAAATATCCATTTACAACCTACTAAGCCGACCAACCGTAATGAGACAAGTTCCCAAACTTTATTGTCTTGTATAGACTTATATTCTTCATTCATGGCTTCTATCCACTTATGAGAGTTGGAACTTTCCATGGCTTGGCGAAAGTTGATTGGATCATCTTTCGACATTCTATTTTCTACCTCTTGCTCCTGGGGATATACAATATAATCATCTGAAAGTGCCAATCTCCCTTCCCTTGTGGATCGCCTTTATGGCCCAGATTCTTGAGATTGAGGTTGTAGAGTTTGTTCCCCAGGAACCATTACCCCATCCTGGATGGGGGTTTGGACTATATTATCTTGAACAACATTGTCTGGTTGAGGATCCAAATTACTCGAGCAATGACAGTATAGAAACCCGTGATTGGTCAAAAGTAGTAGTAGGAAGTGATTACTCGCTTTCTCCTCAAAGACAATGTTCTAATCGATTTCTCCCCAAACTCAACATCCTCAAAAATGTTGCAATTTCGCCTCAAATATTGACCTATTTGTGGGATCATAAACTTGTAACCTGCGGATCGTTTCTAAGATAGCCAATAAAGTAGTCGCTAATGGTTTTAAAGTCCAATTTTCGCTCATGAGGTTTATAAGGCCTCGCCAGCAGACACCCCCACACATGCAAATATTTTAGACTAGGCTTTCGCCAACCCAAAGCTCATAAGGTGTTTTTACAACCGCTGAAGTTGGCACCCGATTTAAGATATAAGTTGTCGCCTTTAGAGCCTCACCCTGCAGGGACTCGTAAAGTAGAATGACCGATCATACTTCTTACCATATCCTTAAGAGTCCGGCTTGCCTCTCAGATACACCATTCATGCTAGGTGATCCTGCATGGTGTATTGGACGATTCCACGCCCTCCGTATTTTGCAAACGGTCCCGGACGTTGTTCACCGATCCATCATATCTCGCCATAGTATTCACCACCACGGTCGATTCGACACTTTTAATCCGCTTTGTTGAGTTGTAACTCAACTTCGCCTTAAATTTTTGAATACGCCCAAAGACCGTGATTTCTCATGGATAAGAAATAGATACCCATATCCGAATAGTCGCTATGAATGTGATAAAATATTGTTGACCATTCCAAGACGCCATAGGAATGGGCCACAAATGTCCATATGAATTAATTCTAAGACATCTGTAGTCCTATGGGCACCATATTTCTTTATTTTGGTCTGCTTTTCCTTGATACACTCAACACGTACATCAAAATCAAAAACAAGAGAGTCCAAAATTCCATCGCATACAAGGCGCCAACTCTAGATTTAGAGATGTGACCTAGGCGTTGTGCCATAATGAGGTCAATTTTCCTTAGTTAATTTACGCTTTGTACCTCGTGATTCCACGCAAGGTTGCATTATAAGATGCAATAGTTTCGAGCAAATATAGATTATCAAACACATTAAGTAAACCAAGACTAACAACACCGAATTAATAGACATACTAAACTTCATATTTCCAAAAGAACAATAATATCCCAATTTGTCCAATACGTAAACAGAATTAAATTTCGCCTAAAGGACTGCACAACAAAAGTGTCTAATAAATCCAAATAATAACCGCCAAGAATAATCTAAAGTGTGCTATTGCTCAGACTTCTATTGACTTGCCATTACCCACAAAGATGTATCTTTCAAAGATCGCTTGGCTTTCGGAGTTCAGTAACCCCAAGCATAGAAACACATATGTGAGTAGTAGTACCAGACCTACCCACCAAGTGTTTCTTGGCACCGGTTAAATTTATTTCGTAATGCACCAAAACATGAAATGTACCTTTCTTTACACGCCAGCACGATTTGGCACAATCCTTCTTCGTCCTGCTTGCCACAAAAGAAACAACCATCCCAAGACTTTCGCTTTTGGTTCCGACCTCAGAATAGCAACTTCCTTTCCTTATGCTTTTTTTGCCAGTATGCTTGGAGGTGCTTGCCAGATGAGCACTTTCAATCCTTTCTTGCTTTAATCTCTCTTCCTCTTGCACACAAAATGAAATGAGCTCATTGAGAGTCCATTTCTCCTTCTGGCAGTTATAACTGACCTTAAATTGGTTAAATTGTGCAAGAAGAGAGATGAGAACTAAATGTACGAGTAAATCATCAGATAGGTTGAGCTTTAGTGCCTTAAGTTTTGAAGCAAGATGAGACATTTCCATGATGTACTCGCGAACATTACCCTTGCCTTTATACTTTATTGAAATCAAGCTTGCTAAAAGTGTGCTTGTTTCAAATTTTATCGCTTTTAGCAAAACGCTTTTGAATTTATGAAAGAAATTCACCCAAGAATGGTAACATCCTCTCGTTATTGCACCTCAAAGACTTCGAATCCCACGCTCATGATCATAAGACTTAGCCTCGTTAGAACGATCCCACTTTTCAAAGTACACAATTTCTCAGAGTACTTTGTGCAAGGAGAGCATTCGGTTTTGGCATCCTTAATACCAAGTCTATGTCCATGCAAATGAGAACAATCAATATGTTCTCTTTCCAAATTCTTAAAGTTTGTTCCATTTAACATTGGAACATTGTTCATGTTGGCAGAGATTGAAGTAGTCAACATTAAAGTTTAATAGAAAAGAAAATAAAAGGAATAAACAATTATGCTCACATTAAGTTACCAAACGTATAATCTCTAAATAAAGTAATTTAATGACAACATCTCAAGATACCTAGCACAACATTAATACCAAGCCTTTGGGTAGTGATATTAATCGTAAGTGGTATTCTTGTTGTAATGATCAAACATTGACAATAAGTTATGTCAAATAACAAATCTATCTTTTGATGGATTTATTATTCACATTAGGTTTTCTTGACAATTGGCACATGTTTATCACCACAAAATGTGTGTGTAATTCTGCCAAGTCTTAATCATGTCTTTGGACCGATAAATACCCGCATGAGATACACAGACATGAACATCAAAACATTCCATATAAAACAATCTAGACAAGAGAGATCACTTTTGTGACATCTTGTTTGAATTGACTTATATTGAGAATGTTAGAAAATTAAATTTCTGTAGACGTTGTATGAAATTACATTAAATTTAAAGATTTCTAAATTTGTGACCCCGTATATATTATATAATCTGCAGCAATCCCAATTATATACATACATATATAAATAGAATTGACGGGTCCAAAAACAAATAGTTTTTTTTTTTTTTTTTTTTTTTTTTTTTTATGATGTTCAAAATTAAACCGATCAAATCGCAAGATATATCTATATATATATAAATACATGATGTTCATCCATTTGAGAGGAAAAAACACTGCCCACCGAATCATTTTACAATTTCAGAAAACAGATTGCCATTTTCACAGAACAAAACAGAAAAAAACAAAATTTACATCCATAAGAAAATTCAGAATCTGATTCCAGAAAACTAAATAGAATGAATAAAGCATATCAATTCTGATAAGACACATGATATGCTGGCTCTGATACCAATTGTAAACATAAATTTCAGAACATAAACCTTACACTTCGGATCATTTACCATGTGTATTATCAAGAAATCAAGACAAAATGACATACCTGAATCCATTGATGAACGGTTAAACGGAAGTGTGATTATCAATAAACTCTTTGTTATTGATTATGTTATTGCCTTCTAGTCCTTTCCCCTTTGGTGCCTTATGTTTCTCCTTGAGAGGATTTAGAAAAATGGCAGTGTTCTTTTTTTCACTTGGGAAGGAATAGGGACCATAACCTTTTAAAGGTTGTAATTGGTTTTTAAAACTGAAAGGTTGTGAAAGTTCAAAAGGAATGAAAACCAACTTTAATCAATATGTTTTAATTTCTATTTCTGCCCCTTATAGAAATAGAAATTATACAACTAGTATCTACACATTAGGTCCATAACACATATACCCTTAAGCCTATTAACTAAATTGAATCACTTAAATTGTAGGCTTCTTATAAATGATAACACCACATTTAATTATGTGGTCCCATTGAGACATTATCTAACAAAATTGTCAATCACTAATGTTTTAAAAGGTTCTATTTTTTATAATTAATTACTAAAGGAAGGCTTGTAGTGACACAAATTTGAATCACAAAAATAATCTCTTTAAAAATTAAGGTAAGACTGTATATAACTTATCCTTCTTAAATCCTATTTTAATTGGAGTTTCGTGTGTTGACCTACCCTTTAATCACTGAAGCAAGGAAAATAAATTTGGTTAAAAAGAGCAGTTATTTGGTGTGTTGTGACAATGATGCTGAGGTTATCACATCATTAACTAGTGTGACCCACACCAATTGGTCATTGTAATCCATTGTAAACCCAGAGGTCTTATGTTCAACCCTGGCATACAACAATTTACTTACAAAATTCCATCATTTCATTTGTTTGAGAAATTTGATTTGATAGGACCACATGGTATTGCACCTAGGGAAAAGAAGGGACTGATGGTCCGTGACTAATAATCCATAGGGAAGATATTGGGATTTGGTTTAATGGTTTAATAATAGTACCTTAGGGTGTGGTGGGAGAGGTTAAGAGTTCGAACTAGTGGAGTAATAAGAATTTTTTCAGTTGTAATCTAATTATATTAATATACTAACGTTATCTTTATTAAAAAAAGAGAGAGAAGGGAACGAGAAAGCTATTCAAATCGTTCGGTTTTCAATTCTAGAGCTTTGGTTACGTGTCAAGTTTTTCTAATTGGTAATTTCGTTAGACAAAACTTTTTTCAATTGCAATTTTATTCACTCTTTTGCTTCAATGAGGTTATAAGTGTTTAGATACGAATCTAACCCGAATTGTGTTTGTGTAGATGAGTTTGTGCTGACATTGCATACCTTGTTTGCCACTTTGTTGACTATGTACAGACAGCGCCTAGGCAAGGTCGAGGGACAGTGCCCGGAAGCAAAAAGGAAGTGAAAGTTGTTTGATCGCTTGAACAATCATTTGTACGCTCGAGCAGTGATATAATATATCTAGTATTTCTGTTTACAAACTGAACTCTGGGAAGCAAGTTTTACCGCTCGAGCGGTAGATGTTGCGCTCGAGCGATTGGCCTATATGTTTTCGCATCATCTTTACTCACATTGCTCGAGTGGTGAAGTATGCGTTCGAGCAGTCTTCACTACTTTGTTTTCTATAAAGTGCACCGCTTTGCTCATTTTAGGGTTAACCCGCCTAGATTCTTAGAGAGGAAGAAAAACAAAGTGTTTTATATTGGAAGATGTTTTATATGAGTTTTCTTAGTGTAAAGAAGGTGATTGATTGATCAACAAACTGCGATTATTAAACATTAAGGTTGTTCTTATTGTTTCGCTCATAAAAGAGAGAGATGTTATTTTGTGGATTCCGAGGAACTTGGGCTTGAAGCTTTGGTGGATTCTAGAGTGCCTCATCATCGTGATTCGATATCGGCGCTAGAATTCAACGTTGGGTAAGACAATTTCAAAGTGAAGACGGTGGTGGAAGATGTAAATCGAATTGGTTCAATTTTATCATATTTATTGTTATACAAAATTTCTAAAACCGAAACCTAATTAAACCAAACCAATTTTTATGGTTCGATTCTGATTCAATTCCATAGATTTAATAGTTCGGTTACGGTTTACTCTAAAACTAGACCAATTGAATCTGTGAACATCCCTATTGAAACTATTAATTGTAATTTTAAAAAGTTATTCTTAATCGGTGTCTTAAGATTATATGTCAAGGGGGAACTTTGTGCATTTATTATGTATTTATGTGGTGTATGTTATGTATTTTTGTGATAAATGTTATATAATTTTTTGGTAGAATTATGATAATTTATGGTTCAGAAATGAAATTACACATTTTTGTAGTAAATACTATATACATGTTTTTATCTAGTCATTTTCTAGCCAAATTTTATTATTATTATTATTGAATTGATTTAATATTTTTTTTTTTATAAATAATATATACAAAAAATCCTAAATAATAAATTGTTGATATTATCAAAACGGATCCTAAGATAAATTTTACAGATCTGATAGGGTTTCTCCAGTCTAGATGAGGAGGGGCTTCCTACATTTTAATAATAGGATGACATATTCCCCTGCCACTTTTTAAATTTTTTTTCATTATTATTTCCGAAGTCCACCATTAGAAGGATCTAAAAAAAGGGTTTAAAAAACCACTGGTTTTTAATCTTTTTATTTATTTATTTCTAGTGGATTTTTTTATAGTTTTTTTTAATTGTTTTATTTTTCTAATTGAGCAAAATCTAAAAGTATAATTTTAAAAAAAAAAAAATAAATAATTTAAAAATCACTAAAAAAACCAACTCCAAATGCCCACGACCACAGATTATATCAGATACTAAATAATAGCATTAAACTTTAGATAGGAGAGTTTTTTTTGGTTCTTATGCATCCCTAATGCTTCTGCATCCCAAGATCTTATGGAAATCAATCTTATGGATCATAGTATGCTTAACATCTGCTTCTACAAACAACATTTAAAAGAAGTAACAATTTATTATTTAAATCACAGTTTTGTTCACCAGACTTGATATGATATATTTATCAGGTTGCCCAATTATTTAAATCACAGTTTCGTTTCTTTTACAAACCCTCTGCAAGGCCAAAACTATGAGAAATTTTTGTATGCATATAGGGTACCAAATGACATGCTTATTTGGTGCCCTCACCAATCAATACTAAACATAATGTTAGTCAAAGGGACATGGTAATGTGTCTCTTGCGGCCCAGATCAAGTACATGGTTCCACCACAGAAATGGTCCGCTCAGGCCCGGTCCTGAGATTTTCGGGGCCCAAAGCTAATAATCAACTACTAAATTTCTAGTCTTCACATTTTTTTATTGAATGGAAAAAATTTAAGGTAAAGGACAAAAGATTTGCATTGAAATCACAAAAAATACTTAGCATTACAAAATATAAAACTTTTAAATTATGTGATGTGAACTATTAAACTTAAATGAATTCTTCTTGATGATGTAAATACCAATATTATAATAGCAATTAATTGGACAAAAGACAAGACAAATATTTAATTAATTGAATAGAAAAAAAAAATATTTACCTGTGCTTACTGTGTTGAGATCAAAATATTTTTTTAAATCAAAATTCCAAACAAAAGCACCACCACTTAACAAAACACAAAACTTTTAAATTATGTGATGTGAACTATTATACTTAAATAAATTTTTCTTGATGATGTAAATACCAATATTATAATAGTAATTAATTGTGTAAAAGACAAGATAAATATTTAATTAATTGAATAAAAATAAAATAAATAAAAATAAAAATACCTGTGTCAGCCGAGAATTGCTTCGCCTAGTCAGCACGCATTCGCTCCTTGTCGGTGTGGTGTGGCTATCAAAGGAAGGTTGATAGGGTTAGGAATACAATTAAAAATGGGCCTTTTAAGTTGGTTTGGGTTGATAGGGTTAGAATACAATTAAAAATGGGTCTTTTAAGTTGGTTTGGACCTTAAACTTTTGGCTTTTTAATAAGTCAAAAAATTAAATTGGTTTGGGCCTTTTTTTTTTTTTGGACTCAAACACACCTAACATATTATACTAACTTATAATAGGAAGGGGCCTCCATTTTGGGCTCATTGAGGGGCCCTGCCATGGCCTTAGGGGCCTATGGCCAGGCCGGCCTCGGGTCCGCAGATCATTCTCAGAGCTTGGTCGGCCTCACTAAGGCCAATCGGTCTTGGACCAAACTCGCTTAGCCCACTTCAGTGGGCAATCGTCTCGACCGACCTCTGCCGCCCACTTCAAGTGTGACTAGTCTTGGACCATCCTTTGCACGGCTTTTGTTGCTAGCTTGGTCCGCTTAGAAGTTGTTTGTAGGGCTAGGTTTGTGCCTAGCTTTTACAATTAGTGTGTGTATGGGTGGCCGTGGAATTATATAGAGTACCAATTAGTTTATATAGTTCAATTAGTGGTATATCAGCTCATTATAAAAAAAAATTCTTAAACTAGAGTTAGAACATTTGATTCTAGCACAACTTCTTTTGTCTAAGAGCATCTCCAACGGTTTACCTAATGTTTCACCAACTGAGTAAAAATGGCTATTTCTCAACTGACATCAATGCTCCAATGGTTCGCCTTCATCAAATCTCTTCAGACAACCGAATGGTCGCCTAAGAGGGTCGACCGGTAGGGAAATTTTTACCTTTTGAACTGCTTGAACCTACCTCCGTGGTCAACCGTTGGTTGACCGTTGGTCGACCAAAGCCAAATTTTTTTTTTTTTACCTTTTTGAACTGCTTGAACCAACCTTCGCATTGTTTAAACCAACTAATTTTTCATGCACTAGTCGCATCGTTGGTCACCGGTGGTCACCAAGGGTCGCACTGTGGACATTCAGTGGTCGACCACCATGTGTAACATTTTGAACCTTTTCTCGCCCAACGTCAAGAATAAAGGATCCGTAAAATGTATATCTTGTTCTCGCTTGATGTTTTTTGTCAATTATCATTTTGATATTAATTTGGTGCAACAATGGAGCATAAAAAAGTGTCTTTTTCATCAAAATTTGAATCTGATACCAACTATGATTCACCGTTGGAGATGGTCTAAAGGAGTACATTCAGGTCATGTTTGATTCACAACACTAATAGTGAAGTATTAATAATCCTATTAAATTAGTGTAGTATTCACTATCCACTTGGATTAATATCCGTTGGATTAATAATCCCACCCCTACCCCATTACTAATAATCCTATAAATTTGTTGGATTAATTATCCATTGGATTAATAATCCTAAACCAAAATGTTTAAACAAACATAGGATAATTGGACTACGGATTAATAATCCCAATCCCATGCTCTAATCCACCCAATCAAACATGCCATCAATGTACTAAAATTTTCTTTTGAAACATGGATTTCAATTGTATTAGATGCACACAACAATAATAATAATAATAAGAATAAAGAAAATGTTATAGGTTTTAAATTTTCTACTAAATGAATGACTAAATGTCTCACATGGTGAACCCCACATCCATGTGAGACATTTAATCAATTATTTGGTTGAAAATTTGGAATGCTAACATTACCCTAATAATAATAATAATAAATAGAAGCAAATGAACCATTAGATGCCTTTCACAATATTTTAGGTTATATTTATGTTTGGTGTACATTAACTTAAGAAAATACTTGAATATATTTAACAGCTCGTATTGAATATGAGATGGTTTTTAGAGGTGTGTGATTTATGTAACTAGATTTTTGTGTAGCCCTATATAAGGAATGTTATATAATTATTATGGAGTGAGGGTTTTTTATTTATTTTTTATTTTTTTATTTTTTTACGTTGAGATCTTAACATGATAGAATTTGAGGAGTCCATGGGATTTAACACGGTCTTATTTGAATGATCCGACTGCTCATTTTATGGGGCTCGCATATTATTAATGAAAAAATTTATGATGATTTGATAATCGTAATATTTTTATTTTATCGCATTTATCTTTAAAATTGGATGATTTATTTTAAAAGTATATTTGTCTCCAATTTTTTGGAGCCAAATGTAATAAAATGAAAAAAAAAAAAGGTTATGATTATTGAATCGAACTAATTTTTTTTATAGATAATATACATTGCAGGTCATACAAAATAAACGATTCGAATTATCGAAACGAGACCTATGGTGGGGCCCTCAGAGGCCTTTCGAAGTTCCATTATATTAAGATCTTAACATAAGAGAAACCCAAATCTAATGATTATTGCCAATGAAGTTAAGGGAGAAGATTAATAACATCAAAATATTTTGATTGAGATCTAAATTCATGTTGTGTGAGCTCTCTGTGTGGCTTTTATTTCTATAGCCCTACTTCAACTTCATGTTTCGACACAACTAATCAGTGTGTTTGGTTTGAATTTTTTTGATTAATTTTTTAAAAATTGAGTTTTTTTTATTTTTGTGTCTTTTTTTTTGGTTTCTAGTAAATATTTTTAAAATTTTAAACATTTTTTTTTACTTTTTTAGATGTATCTTACTTAGATATATCTAAAAAGTAAAAAATTTATAAAAAAATATTTAAAAAAATTAATAAATACGTAAAAATACAAAAAATGTACTGAATTCTCGTATTTTTTTTTTTGTATTTTTGGTATTTAGTGAATTTTTAAAAGGTTTTTTTTTTCACAATTTTTTTACTTTTGAAGTATATTTATGTTAGGTATGTCCAAAAAGTAAAAAAAATTGCTTAAAATATTAAAAAAAATTCAATAAAAACAAAAAAAACACAAAAAATAAGAAAGTAAAATTTTCTAAAAAGTATTTTTGAAAAACTCTAACCAAGCAAAGTGAATTGTATTTTGTTAGTTAAATTACAAGTAAACCTACTCAGGTTAATCTAAAATATAAAGGAATACTTATGTGTAGGTCCTAATACATAGACTTATTGTCTAATAAATCTTATGGAAAAAATTTGTTATAAAAAAAGTCACTAATTATAAGTTTTAACAACAATTTATAAAAATCATGACCAAAAAAAAAAAATTACTAATTGTTAATTTTTAACAACATATATAAAAAATTGTCAGAAAAAAATTATTTTTAGTGGTAATTTTATCAAGACTTATTTTTAATAGGACTTGATGGGAATTAAGTCCAACTATTAGGATCTATTAGTAGTTTACCCAAATATAAATATGTCTCTCAAGTTTTGAAAAATTTTGCTACTTGAGATTTCAAATTACATAACGAATACCCCCATCCGTTAGTCAATTGTTAGGTCAACTAACTGATTTTGTTATTATCATCAATTTTGTTTCTTAAATTTTTTATCCTTAATACTTTTTTCTCTTTTTGCAATAGGGAAAAAAATCTCAATCACCCCATAGCCCACAGACTGTTTCTTTCTATCCCCCTTCACTCTCCAGTTATCTCTCATCTCTATTTCTTCTCATTTCCTTTCCCAATTCATTTTATCTTTCTCTCGCTCTCTGTTACCCCACTTTGTCTATTTTTCTTTCCATTTTTTTCTTATTCCTTTTCCCAATCCCTCAGGTCAAAACAGAGCACTACATAGCCCCCAAGGGAGTATTTGTCAAATTTTGATGCTAACAATGTTAAAAGTCGAAGTTTGAAAAGAGGGTGTGTGAGTGATTTTCCAATCACACTGCCAACTTAGTATTCAGCTGGAGAGTACTGGCAGAATAGATGACACCTAACTGACCTGCAACAGAAATAGAAGATTCCGACGGTGGTTCGTCCACCCGGGGGCACTCCGACGATCAAGTCAGTATATCTCTTAAAGATAATCAATAGTGTTAACTCACTATTCAGAATGTAAATTGTGTACCTTAGACCCATGGGGGTGCCTTTCTTTTGTAACTAACTCAATCCTTATCCCAACAGAAGCCTAGCTTCAATGGACTCTTGTTCAGTGCTTATCATGGACTCTCTAAGAGATAAAGATAAACTCCTTAAGAGTGTTATCCTTATCCTGTCAGTCATTTCTCATTCTAGGACTCTTGTGCCTTATCCGCTTATCTCGATTCGATATCTTCGGAGATAACCTCGCTTAGCCGAGATCACCTCGGCGTCACGACCAGACACGTGGCACCTACCGACACGCCGGTGTCACCTTGGCCATGTGTTGGTACTCAGAAATATATCCCCACAACCCCCCTAGGTTCTATTACTCTCAAGATTCGAGGTGATGGAACCTATATCGATATCGCCTTGCCGCACATCGGCGTAAGTCGAGTTCATCACTATAGGCCAACATGGCTTCTAAAGATCAAGATTTTAAGAGCTCCATCATACGTATGAGCTATTATACACAATTATTCAACCGCTGCCATGCTTTTCCCTTATTGATCAGACTTGTGACGCTACCAGAAGTCGCCTCGCATGTGTGCGCTGCCCGACGAATCCGCCTTTCTAGGCTCATCGATTTTATTTTGTCATTGCTTTCCAATTTAACAAAACTTCTTCTTCTTCCGTTCTTTCACTTTTCATTTGTTTATGAAGCTTTCTTTCTAGCTTTCCATCTCCTCCATTATTCAAGATTCCACCAACTTGTTCGCTAGCCTCCTCCGGCGTGATTTTTACCGTCCTCCGCCATTGCTTCGCTGCCGATTTCGCAATCTTATTCCTTCCCTCTTTCCGTAAGCCACTGCTTTCTCGCTTTTATTTCTTGTTTCTCTATGGAGTTTTGCTTCATCATTTAGTCGCCATTGCTGTTTTATTCAAATATTTGATTTATGAATCTTGCATCTGAGTGTGTTTATTTTGCGATTTTGCTTTTTGCCCATATCTTGAATACACGTATTGCTCACAATCCTTCTGCACTTTTGCCACTGTTCCTGATAGTCCATCTCTGTTCTTAATTCTAAAGCGTGTTCTTGCTTTCCTGTTTTCCAGATTTGTGCCTTTGATCTTCGTTCCCATAGACATAGGTTTGGGATTTGTTTGTAGAACCCAAAACAATTGTTAGGGAAAATTTGAAACGAATTCCTTCTGGATCCATACAAACCCTTACTATAGAACATTTTCAGGTTTTTTAGCCGGGGTCCTTAAAACCCTCCTAGAATACTTTTTCCTGAAATCTGATACCTTCTATTTAAGCCGACGTCATGGGTATGTGGAAGCATAGGGCAAACTCCTCGACAAAATTAGAATTCTTTAGGCAAGAGTTCTTTATCCCTGCCGACGTCCATTTGAGGTTGGCTGGGGAGGATGACTCCATCATGCCTTCAATTGGTTCTATGCCACTCCCTGTGGTAGCCTTCATTGAGTGTGGACTTAGGTTTCCACTTGACCCTTTTTTCTGTCAAATCCTTCACTACTATAAATTGAACCCAATGCAATTTGCCATCAACTCTCATCAATTATTAATAGTACCATAGTTTTAGCCAAACAAGAGAATGCTATGATTACTCTTGCCGATTTCCAATAATGTTATACCATGTGTCGCTTGAAATCAAAAGGCCACATCTATTACCTTAAGCCGAGGTCTATCAATACAAAATCGTTGTCGACCTCCCCGATTCCAACAAGGAGCAGAGGTTGATTACTTCATCGCCTCGTAACTGGATTTTCACCAAACGATGACCTCCATCTTTATCCCTTAAGGGAATCTGGAAGGAGCCGTAAGGGCCACCCTTCACAAATTTATTTACTTTCTTTCATAAAGTTTTCAACATTCCGCCTAATGTTCACGCTTTTTTTTTTTTTGCGCTTCTTCCTCACCACCAAAGGGCTTCTCACATTTCTTTCCCAAAGAAAGACTTGAAGAAGCTATTAAATTTGCTACCCACGTTTAAGGCCTCTCGCTTCTCAACTTTATCCCCACTTATAAGTCGGCTCTTCCCGACGTCCCAAAAAGAAGAAGAAAAGTCTTTCTCCACCTTCGCCATTAACTCCACAAGTCGCGCCGACATCTCGCATGCATCAAGGATTAACCTCTCGATCCAAATTGAGCAAATTGCCAACTTCGCTCCATATCCGATCCTCCATCTCAACGACAAAGTCGGTGATGACTTGTCTTTTTCACGAGATGGGTCACCGAAGCCAAAGATCTCTTTGCCAATATTCCCGACTTAGTTGATGCTCACTACCCAACCTAGCCTTCAAATCCAAAGCAAAAAGGATAAAAAGGCTCAACCTAAGGCGAAGGTGACTCTACTGAACCGAGGATACTTTTACCAATTTCCAAATTGGTGAGAGTGAGAAGACCACCTCTATCCCCTGAAGAGGTTCATCAAACACACCATCCGAATCTACTAGATCCAAGAGGCCGCGGTCATCACCGCTACTACCTCGGTCTCAAAGCATGATGCCCCGGGCCCCCAAATCACCTTGGAGGATAAACCAACCATGGCTAGGATAGCTCCGATGATATTAACGCTTGCGTTTCAAAGACCGCTCGCTTCTTCCTGATCTTGACCGAAATGCCGAAGTTGAGCGAATATGAGAACTACGCTCTGATGTTCCAACGCTTTGTTCAAGTAAGTGTTTTTACTTGGTAACTCTTTCTTGTTACCTTACTTTAGAAAATTTTTGAAATAACTTCTGTTCTGTTTTACTTGCAGGCCATCCAGCATGCTTATTCTTTCTCAATACAATCCTTCGAGAACCGGGAGAAGCTGGCCGAGAAGAAGAAGGAGGTCTCCAGTCTTCAAAAGACCAACAAAGGCTTACAATTAAAAATGAAGAAGCTGGAAGACCTGGCCGAGGCTGCCATCAAAGCTAAGAACGAGGCCGATGAAAAAGCAGGTGCTACAGAGGCCATTAACAAGGTTCTTGAGGCCCAAAGGAAGGAGTCCGAGGAAAAAATGGCCCAAGCCGAAAAAGAACTTCAGGATGCCTTGGCCACAAAGGACACCGAGCTCAAGGCGGCCAATGAGAAGGGTTACAATGAGGAGATGGCCGATGCCACGGCAGCCTATGAAAAGCAAGTGAAGCAGGCATGTAACAAAGATTTTTCCCTTAGTTGGATGTCTCTTCTAAAGAAGCTTGACGTCCCCGAGGACTCGCCATTAAGGAACGCCGATGCCATTCCTCTTCCATTCCCTCCAACTCCAAGTCAATCTGACGTAAAATCTGAGTCTAAGGAGGAGACTTTGGTGAGGAAACCAAAGGAGGCTGTTGGGACCAAGTCCCCTTCTCTGAATGAGCAAGTCCTAGCCTTGACTCAAGATGAGGATGGTGAGGAGGTTCCCATAGATGCTGCAACTGAGAAGGCCTCAGCCGACGTGCCCCTCGCCGACAAGAGCCTTGATGAAACCCTTCAAGAAATTGATACAGAGCTTGCGGCGGAAAAGGCTACCGAGGTGCCCTCTCAGCAGTCGTCTAAACTTCAAACCCAGCCAACTGTTGCTGTTGAAGAGTCTTTACTTTGATGTCATTCTTCCTTGCATTTTGTACTTTTGTTTTTCTCTTTTTGGGAACACCCTGTAAGATCTGGCCGACGTGCCTCCTTTTGAATATTAATACATCTTTCCTTCACTAAATGCCTATATTTTTGTCTTGTATGCTTCCATACTTAGAATATTTTGCATATCTTTAATATACACTTCAATCTTGTGCAACCGTCTTGGGGTGACACGCCTCGGTTATACAAACTGATAATTTACCTCGGCAAATACCCAAGTACCTCTCTTGACACACCTTTGGTTTCAACTTGTAAATTTCTTCATAAAATTTCAACAAGTGTTTAAACTTTAGTCTTCAACTTGTAAACTTTTCTTAAGTTTCAACAAGTGTTAAACATCATCTCGGTTTAACTTCAACTTGTAAACTTTTCTCATGTTTCAACAAGTGTTAAACATCATCTCGGTTTAATTTCAACTTGTAAACTTTTCTCAAGTTTCAACAAGTGTTAAATATAATCTCGGTTTAACTGCAACTTGTAAACTTTTTTCAAGTTTCAACAAGTGTTAAACATCATCTCGGTTTAACTTCAACTTGTAAACTTTTCTCAAGTTTCAACAAGTGTCAAACATCATCTCGGTTTAACTTCAACTTGTAAACTTTTCTCAAGTTTTAACAAGTGTTAAACATAATCTCGGTTTAATCAAGAACTTGTAAACTTTTCTCAAGTTTCAACAAGTGTTAAACATCATCTCGGTTTAACTTCAACTTGTAAACTTTTCTCAAGTTTCAATAAGTGTTAAACAACATCTCGGTTTAACTTTAACTTGTAAACTTTTCTTAAGTTTCAACAAGTGTTAAAACGATCTGAGCTTGAAAATTCCAACTCCCAAGCATCATTCTCCAGCCCTCTGCATGGCTTCCACCTACTCATTTGTGAAAAAGTCTTTAACTTAGGTCAGGCTTTTCTCTTCTGATTTAATCATTTGGGCCGAGATCTTGGCTTTTGGACTCGATTTACTCACTTTAGACTCAAATTTCTTCTTTTCTGACCTAATCATTTAGGCCAAGATCGTGTCTTCGATTCTTCATGGCCGACCTCACCTCCCGGCGTCGATGAGAATGTCCCTTGGTCACGCCATGCTGAGGGACTGCACGAACCGTTTTCTGCCCCCTTTTCTGGGCGTCTTTCTTGGCCGCTAGAATCAACATATCTTGTAGCGAGAACAGTGGCTACACGACGTTGTTCTGCATCAGGAAATTGACGACCGTTTGCAGGTCCGCCAATTTGTTCACCATGGTCTTTACCTTGTCGTCCCTTCGCAAGAATCTTTCTTTCCATACCTGGAGGTCGTCCTCGCGTAGTACCGCTGGATCTGTCTTCTTTGGTACATCGCCTTCCTGGCCGACGTCCATCCCTCCGTGATTCTGGTCACGAGTTTCTTCGTTACAATTGAGTGCTTCGACGTAAAGGTGAATAGGACTCCCATTCCCAAAAGGAGTGTTATCCCCAATCTTCTTTCTGTCTGTTGTTGGCCATCTATTCTCATTTCTTTCCCACGCACGCGCTTAAATTGTGTGAGTGATTTTCCCACCACACCGCCAACTTAGTATTCAACCGAGAGTAATCGCGTAATAGATGACACTGGCCGACCAGAATAAAAGAGAAGATTCCGACGGTGGTTCGGCCCACCCGGGGCACGATCAAGTCAAGATATCTCTCAAAGATAATTAATAGTGTTAACTCACTATTCGTAATGTAAATTATGCATCTTAGACCTATGGGGTGCCTCTTTATAACTAACTCAATCATTGTCCCAACAAGCCTAGCTTCAATGGACTCTTGCTCAGTGCTTATCATGGACTCTCTAAGAGATAAAGATAAACTCCTTAAGAGTGTTATCATTATCCTTGCTGTAGTCATTCCTTATTCTAGGACTCTTGTGCCTTATCCGCTTATCTCGGATTCCGATATCTTCAGAGGTAACCTCGGCCTAGCCAAGATTACCTTGGCGTCATGACTGTGACACGTGGCATCTCGGCTGACACATCGGTGTCACATTGGCCACGTGTTGGTACTCAGAAAATATATCCCCACAGAGGGTATTTGTAATTTCTCAAATTAGATGGAGGAATATGTATTTTAGACAAATCTTACACTATGTTTGGATTGAGTGATTTAGAGAGAAAAGAAAAAAAATAGAGAGATATGTATTTCTCTTACTTGTTTGGATAACTTAAGTAGAGAGAAATGGGAAAAAATTGAGAGAAATCCATTTCTCTTATAACCCTCATTTTCAATCTTTTCAAAAGTGGAGAGATTAGGAGAGAAAAGAAACCAACAAATTCTTGTATTTTCATAATACCAATTTTGTCCCTGTAAAAATAAAAAAATAATAAAATGATTGACACCCAAAAATGTTATTTTGGTAATATAGCATAAAACACTTTCTTTCATTTTCTCTTATAAAATCTAACCAAACAAGAAGGAGACAAATCACAATCATTTTTTTATTTTATTTCTTACTTATTCAAATAAGAAGAAGAGAAATCACAATCATTTCTTTTCTTTTATCTTATAACTTAAGTAATCATTTCTTTTCTTTTCCCTCATAGGTTCCCAAACATAGTGTTAGCGCTATGTTTAGTTAGAGATTTGGGAAGGGATTTGGAAAAGAAAAGAAAAAATGTGCGTGAAACTAAGTGCAATGTAGGTATATATTAGGGAAAATTGGTTTAAGGTCCCTATCTAACTTTTAGTAATAGATTAGGTCCACAATGTGTTCTTTTGTAGCCTAAGGTCCCTCAATGTTATTTTAGACTGTAAAATACCTGTTTTACCCTTGTTTATAATATACGTTGTTTTGGATTTGGCAGCTAAAGATCATATTGATATTTTGTGGGAGATTACGTAAGGATGAACTTGACGATTTAGATTTTTGTGGAGATTTTCTAGGGTTTTTGTAGGTGTTGAAATCATGTTCGTTGTTTGTAGGTATTGAAATCCTGTACGAGTTGAAATCATGTTCGTTGTTTGTAAGTGTTGATCGATCGTGTAGGAGTTGAAATCGTTCATTGTGTTTGATTTGATTTCATGTGGAGTTGAATTAGATAAGTTTTCAATTTTTGATTTGATTTGATCGTGTAGGTGTTGAATTAGGTTTTTGTTTTTTGTTTTGATCAATGTGAGAGAGATGAACTTAGTGTAGTTGTTTTTTATTTTTGAAGTTAATTTTTCATTATCTGTTATTGATGAATTTTCGATGGAGTTGATTTTGATTTTTGGAGTTGCATTTTCATTCTCTATCAACATGCTTATGAGTTGCTTTTTGGTACTCTATTTTTCTGCGTTTTTGTGCTCTGTTTTTTGTTCACTTTGCATTTTTTGTGTAGTGTAAAGAAAATTGCAGGTTTGTTACTATAATTGAACTCAAATCACAGAGAAAATTGTAAGCTTGTAATGCAGTGAAAATCACAAGAAAATTGTAAGTAGGCAGAGAAATTTATAGACTTATCAATAGAGTAATAAGTATTTTGTTTTTTTTTTTTTAATTTTTTGAATTGAATGTTTTGTGAACATAACAGATCTTCTCTGTGATTTTTTTATGTGCTTGTGTTTAATATATTTTTGTCTCTTGATGTTTATGTGTTTTTGTTTTTGTTATATTGAAAGTGAATATAAGTTCACAAATTTCTCTGGACTTTTCTTTGTAGTCCAGAGAAAATCATATGATTGTATTACAAATGATAAGTATTACAAATTTCTTTGGACTTATATGTTGTGTTTTTATATGTTTGCACTTTTCAAAGTTTTCTGATATGTTTTCTTTGCACTTTTCATTTTTTTTTTTTTTTTTTGCACTATTCATGTTTCTGGACTTTTCTTTGTAGTATAGAGAAAATCGTAGGTTTGTTATTATAATTCAATGAAAATGACAGAGAAAATGTTAAGCTTGTAGTTGAGTGAAAATCACCCTTGAAGTTGGTGTCTTGATCTTGATGCTTATTGCTTCTTCAACTTGGACTTGTTTTTTTGTGGTTTCAGGTCGCCATCGCTTTTGATCTAAGATCATAAGACGCATACAGAGACTTTGGTTTCTTTTCGGTTTGTGGGGTTGCCGTCAAGGCTTTGCCATTTCTATAGAATGAAAACATAAACATTAAATCCCAGAGAAAATTACAAGGTAGCAATGATTACACAACAGAAAAAATTACAAGATAGCAACATAAACATGACAGAGAAAATTACACAACAGAGAAATTTTGAGGAAATTGAGCATTGAACAAAATAAACATGCCAGAGAAAATTACACACGAGACATAAACATAATGTGGCCAGAGAAAATTATAAATGCTGCCAGAGAAAATTAGACACACAAGTAAGAAAAGTAATTTGGCCAGAGAAAATTATAAATGCCAGAGAAAATTAGACACACCAATAGAGTAGTAAGCCACAAATAATTTGCTTGAGAAAATAATGAAGAAACATAAACATGCCAGATAAAATTATACAATAGAGAAACACAAATATAGCAAGCTAGAGAAATTTACAAAAACAAGAACACAAGAAGTTTCAATAAGAAGCCCCAAATGCACAAAAAGCAGTTCAATTTTGACAGTTGGAAGGAAAGCAACCCATCATCAGTTGGAAGCAAAGAAATTCTGGACTTCTAAAGAATTTCTCTAGATTCAACCCAGAAAATTCAAATTTCTCGTCCGCATTTCTCCGAACGATACAACTCTGATTTAATCAATTTGTCTTTGGTTTTGCTGCTGCTGATTCAATCACAATTTCCTGCACAAACAAATTAATAGTACTTCTATGAGTTTGTGATAGATTTTCTTTAAACTTAATGCTATGAATTTCTCTGGTTGAATCCAGAGAAAATTCAAATTTCTAGATCACTTTAAGCCTTCCTCATCACGCCTCTTCCTCAAGCTTTTTTCCAATATTCTTCAAGTAGGGGTCTAAATATTGCTTTTCCAGAAACAACTCCAATTCTACTAAACCCAAAAAATCAAAAGACGTTATATTCAACACTCAGAGAAATTTTGAACCTGAAGATGTTATATTCAACACTGGATATATATATGTGCTGGCATTGTGTATATACATGTATGTATCATATATATATATATATATATGTTTGCAACCATAGATAAGATAACTAAGAGTGACTGTTTGATTATGGTTGCAAATGGTCTTAATTGATTAATTATCATATATATACTAGTCAAGACAGTAAGCAACATATTGTATATATATATGTATGTATCATATATATATATACATCTATCAACTCCACTCCACTCTATTTGTTTACCCAGAAAATCAAATTTGCCAAACTTAGTGCTTTTGTTTTGCTGAATTTGTTTTCATACTCGCCGGAAAATACCCAACACCACTACCACCATCACAAAGGAGAATATCCAGTAGACAGGTCAAAAAAATCAACTCATCTGAAGATGAACAGACGTAGGGTATTTTGGTCCAAGAAATTGATAACATGCGCGGGTATTTTGGTTAGGGACCTGAGGCAGTATTACATTTTTTAATGTCCTTTATGCAGAAAATTATTATTATTAGGGAGCTTAAAAAAAAACCCCCTATATATTATTCACATTTCACCTATTTTTTTCCTTTTCTTTTCCAAATACTTTCCCAAATCCCCCAATCAAACATAACGTAAAAGTTTATGTGTAATTCACCCTATATTTTTATGTTATCCTTCAGCTGCCCCCATCCACTTCTTGTTTATAAGGGCTAGTAAATCCTCACGAGAGTGATAAAAAAACAGGAAATCTAACAATGCGAGTCTAGTAGAGATTTGAATATGTTTGAGTTTTCTTTTTCTCTTTTGGTGCGAATAGAAAATAAAAAAGTTATAGTTATGTATTAAAGCAAGGATACTAGTGGCAGTGTTATAGTAGAGATTTGACAATAAAGGATTGCATTAAGCATCCCATTCAAGGTTTTGAAAAGTAGTTATGGTCACCGTAACGGTTGCGGTGACGTGGTAGTAGTTGCGAGGTGTAAAGGTTGTAGCATAATGGTTGTGCTAATCAGAACCGTGATTTTTTTTCTGCACAATTTGAAGAAAACTTACTGATACGTATAATTTTATTTTATTTTATTTTATTTTTAGAATCACATTTATTGGGGTTTAAAAATTTTGATCAATTTTTGTTAATTTTTAATTATGACATAAAATGAGCTTTTAACATTTTATTTCAATAGTTAATGATTTTAAGAATAATTGATTTTAAATGTCTACAAATTATTTTTTACCAATACTTGAACTAACTGAATCAAAAATATTTACAATTATTAAATGAAAAGATTATAAAATAAAAATTGTGCCATAAATTTAATAAAAAAAATTCATATAAGATTTTTTTTTTTTTTTTTTGGCTTGGATCATTTGAGTATTTGTTCTTTTTTTAAAAGTTTTTTTTTTGGGGGAAAAAGCTATTCAAAATATTATAAAATAATGTAACAAAGGTTCAATCTAACTGTTACCAAGCATGTAATAATTTAAACGCCATTACATATGTAAATTTTTGTCACACCACTATAACGACTATAACGGATGATACTAACCACCACAACCGCATGCTATAAATGTTATGTAACGATTGCGGCCGTTTTTTAAAACCTTGATCCCATCCCATTTAGTGAATTGTTTAAACAAGAAGCAAAGAACCAACTTTAATTTGTTTAGTTGGTCTGAAAAAAGAGAACACAGTTTGTAGATCTCTGTGACCTCATTAAGGTAAGAGTAGTCATGTGGTTGAAGTCAAATAGGGTGGGCAGAGACTACTCAATTAATCAGTTTGTATCTATTCTGCAGCAGGTCAGGAATTGCATACAGTGAGGAGTAATGTAGATGCTACTTGCTGAGGTTGTGGAGTTTTTGGGCTACTGCTACTTGTTTGTTTGCATCTAATGTTCTGTTTGCTGCAGCTGGTGTTTTGATTACTAGTTGCTACAGTAGGTGAGGGCTTGTATGGCATAGATGGTCTACTGCTGGTTGATGCTACTCTGAGTCTGTCTGCTGCTAATATGTACTGCATCAGGAATGGAGGGTGAGTCTACTGTTTATTATGCTCTGTTGTTGGACTGCTATGCTGAGTCTGTTGTGTTTTGAGGGGTTTCTGTTTTCTGTGGTTGGTTGCTCACCAACTTGGCGAGTGCTAGCAAATGATAGGATGGATTTTTTTGTGCCAACCTACTTGGGGCGATTTAGCTCACCGTGATACTTTTGCACTCGTCTCTCTTTATTGATGTTTTTGTGTTTTTGTACCTTGTACACTGCTATTACATCAATAAAGTTTTTTTTTTTGCCGATTAAAAAAAAAAAGAAAAGAAAAAGAGAGAGAACACAACTTTCTTCAAACAAGGTCCAAGAATACAAAGGAAGTGCTCTATTTAATTGGGACTAGAAGAAGCACAGATGACATGATACCATGAGCAGGCCCGGTCCTGAGATTTTCGGGGCCCAAAGCTAATAATCAACTACTAAATTTCTGGGGCCCTTCACATTTTTTTTATTGAATGGAAAAAAAATTTAAGGTAAAGGACAAAAGATTTGCATTGAAATCACAAAAAATACTTAGCATTACAAAATATAAAACTTTTAAATTATGTGATGTGAACTATTAAACTTAAATGAATTCTTCTTGATGATGTAAATATCAATATTATAATAGCAATTAATTGGGCAAAAGACAAGATAAATATTTAATTAATTGAATAGAAAAAAATATTTACTTGTGCCATCGTGTTGAGATCAAAATATTTTTTAAATCAAAATTCCAAACAAAAGCACCACCACTTAACAAAACACAAAACTTTTAAATTATGTGATGTGAACTATTATACTTAAATAAATTTTTCTTGATGATGTAAATACCAATATTATAATAGTAATTAATTGTGCAAAAGACAAGATAAATATTTAATTAATTGAATAAAATAAAATAAATAAAATAAAAATATAAAAATAATTGTGGTCCGAGAATTGCTTCGCCTAGTCAGCACGCATTCGCCTCCTTGCTGGTGTGGTGTGGCTATCAAAGGGAAGGTTGATAGGGTTAGGAATACAATTAAAAAATGGGCCTTTTAAGTTGGTTTGGGTTGATAGGGTTAGGAATACAATTAAAAAATGGGTCTTTTAAGTTGGTTTGGACCTTAAACTTTTGGCTTTTTAATAAGTCAAAAAAATTAAATTGGTTTGGGCCTTTTTTTTATTTTTTTTGGACTCAAAACACACCTAACATATTATACTAACTTATAATAGGAAGGGGCCTCCATTTTGGGCCTGTTTTGAGGGGCCCTAAGCCATGGCCTTGTGGGCCTATGGCCAGGGCCGGGCCTGACCATGAGACTAATTCTTGTCAAGAAGTGAGTTATTAAATGTGGGTAATATAGTAATAATCAGATTTTTGGTTTTCTTGGAATAGAAAGTTGCTTGCGGAAGGAATGGTGAAAGGAGATATCCATGAAGTCAAAAAATTATAGCTGACTGCAAATCTGGTAAACTTTCACTACAGCAAATTAAAATTTTAGAAGCAAAAATTTAAGAATAAAATCACTTTTGAAAGATAATGTGTTTGGAAGTGTTTTGGAATTATTGTTCCACCTTTATATTCTAATATGATGTTTGGTTTGAGTTTTGGAAAGTTAATTTCACCTCTTGTTTTGAAAACTCGTTCTAGGCAGGCTTTTAAATTTTGAAATTCGTCCGGCCGGTCGTCCGGCCGGTTGACCTCTACAGTGTGATTTTTTTTTTTTTTTTGTGGCACTTGTGTGTTTTTTTTTTATATTTTTAATAAAACAATATTTTGGGAATTTTTAAAAAAAATTTATGAGGCTTTAATAGATTTTTAAGTTGTATATTTGGTTATGAGTTGTAAATTTTTGTATCAGATATTATATGTCACATCAAAAATTCCCCACTCAATTCAAAATTCTTTTCAAAACTCATTCACCAAACAAATTTTCTCCACTCAAATCATAATTCCAAAACTCATAAACTCAAAATACAACTCATATTCTCAAATCATAGTTAGAAAACTCTACCAAACGCAAATATTTTAGTTGTAAAAATTGTTATTGTTATATTTTCAATGACAAAATTAAATATTTAGTGATGAAATACTATCTTTTTGGCACCAAATTATTTTGTCTCTAAAAGTATATTTATTAGCAACATTTTCAATATTTCGTTGCTAAAAGTCATTTTTTTGACTTTTCGGGATGATCTTTTAGTGGCTATTGTCACGACGACAAAATTTGATCCTCAAATATTTTTTGCTACAAAATTTTCACTTTTGGGAACAAAAAGAAAAAAAATATAATTTTACCGCTGCCTAAACTATTACTCAAAAATCAATTCAATCCATATATTCTTTTAACAATACCAATTTTACATCTAAATTATTTGATTTTGAATCAATTTTACTCGCTATTAATTGTCAAGTTATAATCAAATGGAACTTGATGACGTCCCACCAAAATTTCATTTGAAATTTTATTTTACCCCTCAAACTATCTCTAAACTACCAATTCGACCCCCAAACTTCATTTTGTTCAGGAGTCTAATTGATATTTTGGGGATGGTTTAGGGGTAAAATAAAATTTCAAATGAAAATTGGGTGTCACATCAACAACTTCTATTTTATAATAGACGACAATTGACGGTGAGGGTAAAATTGATACAAAATCAAATAGTTTAGGTATAAAATTGATATTATTAAAAGAATATGGGTTAAATTGATTTTTGAGTAGTTTGGGGGGCAAAATGATACTTTCTTTGAAAAAGATATGATTCCTAAAACTCTTATTTGTTATAGTGAATTCTTTGGTACATAAACTGATTTTTTTAATTAATCTAATATTATTTTTTTTATTATCATAAGATCCCCTTAAATTAACTAACCAATAACCAAGAATATAATGACACATGTATTAACCAATAACCAAGAATATAGTGATACATGTATTTGTTGATTTTATAAATTCAAAATTCTAAGAAAAATAGATTGATACTTTCCAAAGAACTAACAACGTTTTGCTTTATATAATAGTGTAGATGAGATTCAGGCCACTTACAATTTAGGATCTTAGGTTAGGCAATAGCCTTAGTTGGGTTGATTGTGAGCTTTTTATTGTACTAGAAAAATTAAGGTTTAAGATTTGGATACTCTTTTTCTACTTTATTATTAACCATTATTTTTCCAATTGTAACTAGGAAAAAAAATCCGAAGATGGAAACAATTGACATAGATACATGTCGAGTTGAAAGCGAAAAGTGTACTCGAATTGATATCAAAGATTCCAACATTCGATTGGCAAATTCCATTCGACAAACGTTAACATTCTTGCTGCCAAGAACATCTCAAGAGTGCTGCGTATGTCGTGTTCCCAGAAAACTTTGAGAATTAAATGAAAAGGCTTATACACCTCAGACGGTTTCTATAGGCCCCCTTCACCATGGCAATACAGACTTGAAAGACCTGAAAGAGTGAAAGACGAAATATTTAAAGGCATTTCTTGATTATACCTCAGTTAAGTTAGAGAATGTGGTTAAATTGATAAAAGATTGGGAAGAAAGAGTTCACAGTTGTTTTGAAGAAAGCATTAAGCTTGGAAGTGATAAACTTGTCAAAATGGTTTTATTTGTTGGAGATAAGTTTAAAAAAAAAAAAATTGCAATTTTTTTTTTTTGGTTCACAAAAAATATATCAATAGAACAGTGGTACATCACAAGAACATCAATAAGCACCTAAAGAACCTAAACAACAAAAGTTGGTAAAAAGAAACCAAAATGGAAAGAGACCAATGCAACACTCCAAACAGAGCACCTGGAACCCAATTCAAACAAGCAAAAAGCTGAGTCTCAAAGAACAAAATCCTTAAAATAGAAAAATTAGATAACCAAAGCCACATGCAACAATGAAAGGTAAACAACATTGTAAGTACATTACAATCATAACTATTCATCTATCACTTATTACAAGATACTAGAGAACATAATGATTGTATGAAGGTGAGTCCAAGGAGAATAGCAGCTACAATAATAGAGAAGACCTGCCAGCGAGTATAGCAGTAGATATGCCTCAAGGTTGCCTTCCACTCATGGCTACGAATTTTATAGTAGTCATTTAACTCTTTATGAAGTTTAGTAAAATAATATGCATTAGTGTTCAAGATAACTTCTTTGCCAAGTTCGTTAAAGAGATTTGACATCATTGTTGTCACTTAGCCAGTTCTCAATAACTTTGGCTTAATTAAGTAACTCGACATCCGTGTTGATGAGGTATGTTAGGTCCTATCTTGTCAAAATCCCGCGAACAAAACTCAGTGATTGAGTTGTAATTTTTTGTGCATTTTTGTCTTCCTCGCTCGAGCGAAGATGTCCTCGCTCGAGCGAAGGACTGCGTCTGGTTTAAAACCTGAAGGGGGTGAATGTACGCTTGAGTATAGAATTGGTGGATCAAGCGAAGGTCAATGCTCGCTCGAGCGAAGATGAAGGTGGCTCGAGCGAACAACTACTTCCACACAAAAACCTGAAAGTGTTGTTTCCTCGCTCGAGCGAAGAGTTCGTGGCTCGAGCGAAGGCTCTAGTAGAAATCACGCAAGATAAGCTTCTCGCTCGAGCGAGAGAAGCCTCGCTCGAGCGAGCTTCGGAATCCGGAATTTTTCAAGTGTTTGGTTTCTTTCAGAACTGGGATTCTTTTTGGCTTTCTATAAGAAGATGGTTTTCTCCTAAAACTAGGGGACTGGTTTTCTAGATCTAATTCAAGAGTTCTAGAGTTTTGTTTGAAGTTTTCTTCTGAGATTTTTCATAGTTTTCCTTGATGTTCTTGAGAGAGTTCTAAACTTATGCATTGAGATTCATACATCAAGGAGGTTGATTCTTAAAATTCAAGTGAGTTCTCTTCGGTGGATTCCAAAGATTAAAACGTAGAATTCAAAAGGCGTTTGATTCTACGCAATCGTTAAGTCGACAAGTGAAGTTGTGGTGTGGAATCAACTTCAGGATAAGTTCCGTGATTTATATGCAGAAAGAGTTACAGAAGATTCAGAGACAAATTGATTGGGTTGGGTAATTTGTATGGTATCTTTGTAATCTTTTAGTTCTTCAGTAGTGGATTGATCAGTGGCGGTTCGCTCGTGGTTTTTGATTACAATTGAAGGTTCTTCAATTGTGGTTTTTTCCACGTAAAAAATCGTTTGTGTCGATTTATTGTTTATTCTTAAAAAACAAACAAACTAAAATCACTCTCGTAAGTGCTTGATGATTTTAGGTTGAGTGTTTTGAATTGTTGGGATTTGGAATACGTTAATCTTGATCTAATCACGAATCACGTAGGATTTTCAATTGGTATCAAAGCGGGTCACTCTTTGTTTTATCAAAAACTTTGTTTTTTCAAAACTATAGGAGTGTGATTTTGTGTGACTAGTATCATGGATTCTATTCGTGAAGGTAACTCGACTCATAGATCCCCTTTACTAGACGGTACAAACTATTCTTATTGGAAAGCTCGTATGAGAGCATTTTTAAAATCCATCGATGAGAAAGTTTGGCATCACGTAATCTTTGGGTGGAGTGAACCTACAATCACCGTTAATGACATTGATATTCCTAAACCCTTGATAAATGGGACACAATCGATTACCGTAACTCGAGTTGGAATAGCAAGGCTTTCAACTCCTCTTTCGCTTCTGTCACACCAAGAATTCGTCCGAATTTGCACGTGTGAAATAGCAAAAGAGGCGTGGGATATTCTTGAAACAATTCACGAAGGTACTACCTCGTTAAAGGTCAAAACTTCAACGTCTCACCTCCGCCTTTGAAACCCTTTTTTATGCGACGATGAGACGCTTGATGATTTCTATGCTAAACTCAAGGATATCGTGAATTCTGCTTTCACTCTCGGTGAAAAAATCCCGAAGCGAAAGTTGTTGGAAAAATTTTGAGGTCCCTTCCGAGAGGTTTCAATCAAAGGTGACAACCATTGAGGAGGCTCGTAATGTTGATACCCTCAAGCTCGATCAATTGGTTGGAAATTTGCACTTATGAAGCCCACCAAATTTCAAAGAAAAAGCAAAGAAACTATGGCTTTCACGAAAGTGCTCATGAAACCGCAAAACCTTCGGAGATCAATTTGATTTAGAGTCTGAGATGATGGCTATGCTTACAAAACAGTTTAAAAATTTTTTGAAAAAGAAGCCTAATTTCAGAGCCCCTATTTCAAAAGATAAGAGTAATGACAAACACAAACTGCTCCACCAAAATTTGCTCAAACCATCAAAAGAAGATTGTAAGGGCCAGGGGTCAAGTGCTATGAATGTCAAGGTTTTGGGCATATGTCCCTTGAATGCCCTTCGAAAAAGAATCGGAAGAAAGTCTACACCGTAACTTGGGATGATGAAAGCGGGTCGGAGCAAGAACCCGAAGAACCTGAATCTGGTGAAGATGGGGATAGTGCTTTCATGGCATTTTGGGCCACGGTTTCTCAACCTCTTCCAAAGCATTTGGAATCAACTCGTGGTCAAAACTTGCATCATGCTCCCACCTTTGATGGGACTAACTATCTGTATTGGAAAATTAGAATGAGGGCTTTTCTGAGAGCCTTTGAACTAGAAGGTTGGCAAGCCATTGAAGAAGATACAGAAAGTGCAGATAATCCGGGCAATCAGAGAGCCCTGATCACTATTCGTGGTGCAATCTCCAATGAAGAACAGCAACGGGTTGTTCACTGCACAAAGGCTAAAGATGTATGGGAAATTCTGAGCCAATTCCATGAAGGAAGAGATCCACCTCCACCACCACCCAACAACTTATTTGTCTTGGTTGCTAGAGTGGACGAGGTCAAGAAGAATGAGGAGCAAAGAGAGGATAATGAAATATCTGAAGACATTGATGAGATCAATGGCGATGAACTACAACAAGCTTACGAGAAGCTGTACGAGGAATCTCTGAATTTGTCTAAAACCAACGACAAACTCTCTCTCAAGCTCAAAACATGTGAGAGTGAGAATGTCCGGCTCAAAGGAGAACTTTTGACAGCAAAACAGAATGTCATCAAGATCTCAAGTGACAGGCAAGACTTATGTGGAAAACTTCTATCCTGTGAAATTGAAAGGAATGAACTTCTGAAGGTGTATTCCACATATGAAGAAAAACTTGAAAGTCTTGACCTGTCACAAGCTACATTGGAAGAGAAAGTCAGACAGAAAGATGAAGAACTCCATATTGCTAGAGCAACAATTGCCATGTGGAACAAAGGTTCCAGATCTCTAGAAGACATACTCGGGACTCAACAAATGGGTTCTGACAAAAGAGGGCTAGGCTATGGTGCGACAGCTCACAAGGGACAGGCCTCTACTTCACATAACTTGAAGACTTAAGCAAAGGGCAAATTGAAGATAGACCAGGTTGATCCTTCTCTTCATCAAGCAAAAGCAGGTAAGATCAACAAAAAGGAGGTAAAACCTGTTTTTATTTGTCATCACTGTGGTAGGTATGGCCACATTCGCCCCATCGTTTTGAACTGTTTGGTAAGGTGTCTCAAAAGGGTAGAAGTTCTAATACTTTTTGGGTTAGGAGACAACCTTACATGTCTAGGCAGAACACCAAGACTAAAAAGATTTGGGTTAGAAAAGATGATTTGACTTGTTTTGTTGCTCACATTGTTCTAAAAGCACGTGACTCACACATGTGGTATCTTGATAGTGGGTGCTCTCGTCATATGTCCGGTAACAAATCCTACTTCACCTTTCTTGAAAAATATGAAGGAGGAATCGTTACCTTTGGAGATGGCGGCACTTCTATAGTCATTGGTAAGGGTTCTATAAGTGTTGCTGGTCTTTCCAAGCTAGATAATGCCTTACTTGTTGATGGCCTTAAAGCAAATCTTTTGAGTATTAGTCAAATGTGTGATTCCCATCATGAAGTATTGTTTTCAAAAGATAAATGTGAAATTTTAGATAAAAAGGGAAATATTGTTTTACATGGGGTTCGCACATCTGATAACTGCTATGGGATTCTTACAACTAATGATCTCACTTGTCATTCTGCCATCATAAGTAACATTGATCTGTGGCATCAAAGATTAGGTCACATGAATTTTAAAGACCTAACTAAGATAGCCAACAAAGAGCTTGTGAGAGGAGTTCCTAAACTGGGTAAGAATTTGAGCCATGTGTGTGGACCATGTCAGCTTGGCAAGCAAATCCGTGCTCCTCATAAAAAGGTGAACAGCTTTACAACCAAATGTCCCCTTGAATTGGCTCACATGGATTTAATGGGTCCTACTCGCACTGAAAGCATTGGAGGTAAAAGATACATTTTTTTAACTGTTGATGATTTTACTCGATTCTTATGGGTAAATTTTTTAAGGGAAAAATCTGATACGTTTAATGCTTTCCAGGCTTTAGTCTTTAAAATCCAAAATGAACAGGGTGTTTCCATTGGGCGTATCATAAGAATCTGAACTGATCATGGTCGTGAATTTGAAAATAGTTTGTTTTCGGATTTTTGTGATATGCATGGAATTAAGCATGAGTTTTCTGCACCTATTACTCGACAACAAAATGGAGTGGTTGAGAGGAAGAACAGAGTTGTTCAAGAAATAGCTAGGGTCATGCTCCTTAGTAAGAGTCTTCCTCCAAAGTTTTGGGCCGAAGCCCTAAATACTGCGGTTTATGTCATAAATCGTATGTATTTAAGGCCCGGCACTTTACAAACTCCTTATGAATTGTGGAAGGGTTTGAAACCTAATGTAAAATACTTCAAAACTTTTGGAAGTAAGTGTTACATCTTCAAAGATAGAGAGCCCTTGGGCAAATTTGACTCCCGAAGTGATGAAGGTATTTTCCTAGGGTATTCAACCAGTAGTAGGGCTTTTCAAGTCTATAACCTACGAACTTCATCATTAATGGAATCTATTAATGTGGTTATAGATGACATAGGTTCTCCTACTCCGGCAATAAATGAGGATGACAATGGTGAGTTCCCAATCTTGGATACTGAATCACAAAATCAAGGAGAAGCTGAGGTTCAATCATGAGAAAATGTTACAACACCATCCTCACAGGTAAGTTCAAGTCCCAAGAGTGCTCAAAGGGACATCACTCCTGTTGCCCCTATCACCGCAAGTCCTGAACTTAAACCATCAGCAAGGGTGAAACTGAATCATCCAGCTCAATAGGTGATTGGAAGTGTTTCGGATCGAATGAAAACCCGAAGACAGATTCGGGATGAGGTATCACACATGTGTTATATTTCTTTAATTGAACCTAAGAATTTTAAAGAGGCCTTGCTAGATGATAGTTGGGTCAATGCTATGTATGAAGAATTAGGTCAATTTGAGTGTAACAAAGTTTGGACTCTTGTTCCCAGACCTAGAGACATGAATGTGATAGGTACCAAGTGGATCTTCAAAAATAAATCTGATGAGAATGGTACTGTTGTAAGGAATAAAGCTAGGTTGCTTGCTCAAGGCTACACACAAGTAAAGGGTATTGACTATGATGAGACGTTTGCCCCAGTTGCACGTCTTGAATCTATTCGCATTTTGCTTGGTGTTGCATGTTTTCTTGGCTTTAAATTGTTTCAAATGGATGTGAAAAGTGCCTTTCTGAATGAGTACATAAAAGAAGAGGCATATGTTGAGCAACCAAAAGGGTTTGAAGACCCTAAATGTCCTAATCATGTCTACAAGTTAGACAACGCTTTGTATGGATTGAAACAAGCCCCTCGGGCTTGGTATGATAGACTTACTACCTTTCTTCTTGATAATGATTTTCAAAGGGGTAGTGTGGATAAGACTTTATTTGTGAAACATACTAAGTCTCATATTCTTGTTGCTCAAATATATGTTGATGATATTGTGTTTGGTTCCACTGCTGATCATCTTGTGAAATATTTTTCGGATTGCATGACACATGAGTTTGAGATGAGCATGATGGGAGAGTTGTCTTATTTTTTGGGTCTCCAAATTAAATAGTCTCCTTCGGGCATATTTGTTTCTCAATCTAAGTATGCTAAAAATCTTGTGTCAAAGTTTGGTCTTGAGTCTTCCAAACATGCACGCACTCCCATGAGCACCAGTCTTCACCTCTCCAAAGATTCCTCTGGTATTGATGTTGATCCTACCCTTTATAGGAGTATGATAGGGAGTCTTTTGTATCTCACAGCCAGTCGTCCTGATATTTCTTTCAGTGTCGGTGTTTGTGTTCGTTACCAAGCCAGTCCTAAAGAGTCTCACCTTCTTGCAGTAAAACGCATCATCAAGTATGTTAATGGGACCTTGGGGTATGGGGTTTGGTTTTCCACTGATACTACAGCCGAAATTACTGGTTTTTCTGATGCCGACTGGGCAGGGTGTGCTGATGATAGGAAAAGTACATCCGGGGGGTGTTTTTACCTTGGGAATAATCTGGTTTCTTGGTATAGTAAAAAGCAAAATGCCATCTCTCTTTCCACTGCTGAGGCTGAGTACATTGCTGCAGGGAGTTGTTGTGCCCAAATGTTGTGGATGAAGCAAATGCTTCATGATTATGGAATAGAACAGAACACTCTCACTCTTTTTTGTGATAACACAAGTGCCATAAACATTTCAAAAAATCCTGTCCAACACTCTCGCACCAAACACATTGACATCCGTCATCATTTTATTCGAGAGTTAGTGGATGAAGGCCTTGTTGTTTTGGAACATGTTTCTACTGAGCATCAAAAAGCTGATATTTTTACAAAACCCCTTGATCTTCTTCGATTTGAGTTTCTTAGAAAGACCTTGGGTGTAATGTCTCAGTAACTAGGTTGTTTCCTGTGAGGTGAGTGTGAGTGGTTGACTTACTGTTCTTGGCTATGATAATCTATGATTGAGTTCTGATATCTTTGCATCAAATTTTATATGAACACTGCTCATGTTGCATACAAGATCTTTTTCTTCTTTGTTCATAGCTCATTCTGAATGCCCATACTCATTTACTTCATGATCTCATTCTGTACACATCCTTGAGATAAACTTGCGGGGTTTCGCACAAGTGATCAAAGTTCTCTATGGACCACTGACAGTGTTTCTTGTACTCTTTCAGAGGAATTGACCTATACTGGTATATCATGGGTGATGTTAAGTCTCTTAACCATCTACCATCTTATTTCACTTCCATGGTTTCTCCCTCAGTACATGATTTCCGGGCATTAGGAAAAGGCTACCTCAGAGGCACCAACCAGGCCATCATTTTGATTTCATTCTTCTCTGGTTTGGTCTCCATACTCTTGAGTGTGTATGCCACCAGTGAGTGCCCACAAGAAAGAAAAGTTTAAAAAAAAAAAAAAAAAAAAAGAAGAAGAAAGAAAAGGTCATTGTCTGAGGGGGAGCTTCCGCATTTACTCAACAAATATCCCGTGATTCCTAGTGGTTTGACTTTTCTTTATGATGGTCAGTTACGCTTGTTGGAGGTCCAGCCATCAAATCACTACGAGGATTAACTCTAGCTTTGTGGTTCTCAAGGGTTGCACACACACACATTCTTTATATGAGCTCTCATGTGTGTTTTTGAGTTATGCATTCTCATGATGCGTGTGGCTTTGATTTAATACTATCTGTTTTATTCATGAGCTGTTGTTTCATCTCTTTTCTCAAATTTTCAGGACTCAGAATTGATGGATACTCTTGTCCTTGTGGAATAGTCTATCACCTGGTCACCTTGCTTGTTACAAGAATATCCTAGGTGTTTTTATTTTATTTTATTTTTTTAAAAAAAAAATTTCCTTGGCTCGAGCGATTGGGTCCTCGCTCGAGCGTGCGTCTGCTTCTTCACTTCGCTCTGAGAGCTTGTTTTTCTCGCTCGAGCGAACCGTTCCTGGCTCGAGCGAACTGTCGCAGTTCCGAATTTAAATTGGGGGTCTCTTCAGTTCATTTTTTTTTATCTCTTCGTGTTCTTCTCTCTCTTCTCCTCTAGGGTTTGTGAGTTGACCATTGTTGGCCTCGTTTGAGGGTTCTCTCTTTGTTTTGGGGTTTCTTCGGTTTCATCCTTGTGCATTCCCCATCTTTGGTAAGTTTTTTTTCTTCTTTTTTTTATTCTATTTTGATTTTTTCTTCGTTGCCTTTGCTCTGTTCGCATTTAGGGGTCATTCTTGTTGTTCTTAGTTTTGTGTTATTTTTCTTTTGTCTCATTCATGTGTTGGGATACTTGGTTTGCATCGTATGCTTTGCATTTTTTTTTTTTTTAGGGTTTCGCTTTGGGTTGATTTAGATTGGGCGTTTATTGTTGATAGCATTGGGGATTTTGTCTATCTATATTGCTTTGTTATGAATTCACTGCTATTTCATGCTAATTTCTACTGCTGTCTTCATATCTTGCTTCATATCTTCCTGGTTTTATAATGCTGCACACATGGTTTCTGTTGGACTCATAACCCCTTGTTTATTTTAGCTATATATTTATCTGGGTTTTTCCATAATGTTGCACTCATGTTTTTTGTTGGACTAATGTTTTCTTTATCTGTGTTCCTTGGTTTGGCATTGGGGATGTGGAGTGTGTCTGTTCTGGATGGTTACTGGTATATCTTGTTTTGACTTATCTTGGGTTGTGTTAGTCATGGCCGAGTCTTCTAAACGTCGCAAGACGGTTGCTTCTCGTCCTTCCTTTAATACTGCCAAATTTGAGTCCAAAGCCAAGGTAAAATTGTTTAGAGAGTCCTTTGCCTCTCGCAAAGTTCACTTAGAGCGTAATGTGTTACCTAATGCTTTTGAGGTTATTCCCATTCGGTCTTTGTTTGATCCGTTAGGTGGTGATCAAGTGCTACATTTTTCGGGTCCACAAAATCTAAGTCTCATCCGAGAGTTCTATTGCAACATCCATTCTATTAACCGAGAAGCCTGTACCTTTCAGACTTGGGTTCGGAAGCAGTCCCTTGTCATTACTGGGGATTTGTTTCGGGTTTTTCTTGGTCTTCCTGAAGTTGATGCTTGTCATTTCCCTTTTATTACCCGGTCTGGTGTCGATTTTAATATGGTTGCTTCTGAGTTATGTGGTGTTTCCCGGACATGGATTGCTGGGGCTCTCATTCAGTAGAATGAGTTGCTTCCTCGATTTCGTCTTCTCAATATTATTGTGTGCGCCAATATTTATGTCACTTCCCATTCCTCACATATTACTCAGGACCAGGGTTATGTTTTGTATTGCATTCATCATCGACTTCCCCTTGATCTTCCTGAGATGATTGTGTCTAAAATGATTGGGGTCTTTGAGGGTCGCAAATCTTTGGGACTTCCTTATGGGTATTTTCTTACCCGTTTTCTCTCTTCTCTTAATGTCCCTATTTTTGATGATGATGAGTTTGGCCATCCCACCAAACCCATCACCAAACTCACTGTATCCCAGAGTCAGGCTCACGTGAGGGGGAGTGGGTCAGGGGTTGGGGGTTCCCATGCAGGTGGTCCAGATAATGCAGGTGATGATGATCCTTTTGCCGAGGAGGAGGAGGTCGAGGCTGCCCATACAGCTCCCACAGCGGGTACTCATAGCTTGGAGCAGGTTCTTACTCATCGCCTTGATCTTATAGATGCTCGACTTGACGAGCAGAGTGCTCAGCTGGCACAGATACTATCTCTCCTACAGATGCAGCATCATCCACCTTCTTCCTAGTGTTGGTTTTTTTTGGTTATTTCCTGGACAGTTGTTTTACTCTTTGGCTGGTTCTTACTTATACTGTATATCTTGCTTTTGTCTCTCTCTCGGACAAAAAGGGGGAGATGGTTTATATGTTTGATTTGGATATATTGGCTTGCTGTATATGATGGTTTTCTTTTGCAGATAGGATTGATTGATATTGTTGATATTGTTTTGGGGATATATGCATGCTTATGATGGTTTATTTACAGCTCAATGGATTAGTAGTTTTTCATTTATGATCTATATACATACAATGAAACTGTCTTGATATTTTTTTTGTGCATAACAAACTTTTTTTAAGTTTATGGTGTGCAGATTGGGTGGTTCACAAGATTGGTTTCATTGTTTGTCTTTCATCGAGGTGTAATTCATTAGATCATTTCTTGAGTTGTAATTATTTTGTATATTCTTTGAGTTGTAATGTGGTCAGGAAATTGTTTAGAAAGTTTTGTCCGGGTATTGACAAAGGGGGAGATTGTTAGGTCCTATCTTGTCAAAATCCCGCGAACAAAACTCAGTGATTGAGTTGTAATTTTTTGTGCATTTTTGTCTTCCTCGCTCGAGCGAAGGATTGCGTCTGGTTTAAAACCTGAAGGGGGTGAATGTACGCTCGAGCATAGATTTGGTGGATCGAGCGAAGGTCAATGCTCGCTCGAGCGAAGATGAAGGTGGCTCGAGCGAACAACTGCTTCCACACAAAAACCTGAAAGTGTTGTTTCCTCGCTCGAGCGAAGAGTTCGTGGCTCGAGCGAAGGCTCTAGTAGAAATCACGCAAGATAAGCTTCTCGCTCGAGCGAGAGAAGCCTCGCTCGAGCGAGCTTCGGAATCCGGAATTTTTCAAGTGTTTGGTTTCTTTCGTAATCGGGATTCTTTTGGCTTTCTATAAGAATATGGTTTTCTCCTAAAACTAGGGGACGGTTTCTAGATCTAATTCAAGAGTTCTAGAGTTTTGTTTGAAGTTTTCTTGAGATTTTTCATAGTTTTCCTTGATGTTCTTGAGAGAGTTCTAAACTTATGCATTGAGATTCATACATCAAGGAGGTTGATTCTTAAAATTCAAGTGAGTTCTCTTCGGTGGATTCCGAAGATTAAAACGTAGAATTCAAAAGGCGTTTGATTCTACGCAGTCGTTAATTCGACAAGTGAAGTTGTGGTGTGGAATCAACTTCAGGATCAGTTCCGTGACGAAGGCGTGGTGAAAAAGTTACAGAAGATTCAGAGACAAATTGACTGGGTTGGGTAATTTGTATGGTATCTTTGTAATCTTTTAGTTCTTCAGTAGTGGATTGATCAGTAGCGGTTTGCCCGTGGTTTTTTATTACAATTGAAGGTTCTTCAATTGTGGTTTTTTCCACGTAAAAAATCGTTTATGTCGATTTATTGTTTATTCTTAAAAAACAAACAAACTAAAATCACTCTCGTAAGTGCTTGATGATTTTAGGTTGAGTGTTTTGAATTGTTGGGATTTGGAATACGTTAATCTTGATCTAATCACGAATCACGTAGGATTTTCAAGGTAAACCAAAATCACGGTGTAATCAGTCACAAACTCAACTTCACAATGACATTGTTCATAGGCCATAATGTTACGTAGCAAACGTTCTGCTGAATCATATATTTTTTTATGTGGGATTTCCAAAACATTGCCGCTAAATTTTATGTCAAATAAACTTTTGCTTGAACTTACCTTTAACTTGACTCCAGCTTCATGAAGCTCTCTGTTGCACTTGGTATAAATTCAAATTTCCTTTTAGTATGTCGCAAACTTTTTCTTGGTATGAGACAACTTCCTAGGAAATCAAGAAAATGTTTTATTTCTAAGGGGTTAATATCCTGTAGAACTGGACGTTCTTGTATTTTGTTTGAATTAAGAAACCAATGAAGGGTGAGACAAATAAAGGGGTAGGACAAGGTCTCATTTTCGTTAAAGACCAAGTTTACATTAGTCATTTCGAAAAGATCTTGGAGAACAAAAAATGGAAGTTGATTTTCAAGCAATAACAAGTCTTGGCTATCATTAATCATCCATGGTTTCCTAAATATCTGATCATTTGGAGTTATTAAATCATCAAACCAGTACCTCAATAGGACTTCAATGATAAATGCAGCATCCACAAGAACAATTTCCAAAAAATTATCGCTGTTGAGGCTGATTGTTTCTTCATAATATCCGCGGATTCTTTCTTCATTTTCCTCCATAAACTTGACCAATTCCTCCAAACTCTTTTGACTCCGCTGCATGAAATAGTTGAAGTACCTCCACTTGTGGTCTTCCACGTCTTCTAGGCCTGCTTTGCCATGGTGAAGTGGCCCAATTGAGACTCTGAAAGGAGTATAGGCCTCCTCATTGATGTTTTGAAATTTGTTGGGAACTTTATATACACAACAATCAGGGGATGGGCAAGATAACTTAGCTAAATTCTCCCAGATAGATTTCACTAGTGCCTCCACATCAACTGAAGCATCACCATTTCTGCTAGTAGTTCCATGTCTTGATGTGCCAAAATTTTCCATTCTTAATGTAATGGGTTTATGCGGTTATCTGGCAACAAGATAGACATCCATTTGGATTTAGCACCAAATTATAAATTAGAAAAACTATTTAGCTAGCTACTATTATATTAAAGGTTGGCACTATTAGCCTCGCTAAACATGTTTTTATGCTCAAGTCATGCTATGATTTGGGGCAATGACAAAGTTTGTACTCCGTAATTGATGGGAAGTGAAAAATCTAGAAACCTCCTAGATGTTGATTTGTGATTATGTATCAATTTTAAGCAGAATATAAAAATCCCAATCAAACAATCAAGAGAAAGAGACACAAAGATTTTACGTGGAAAAACCACAATTGGACACCTTCCAATCGTGATCAAAACTCCACAGACCCTGACCAGAACAATCCACTAAGAAGATATAAAGGAATTACACAGGTATCACTCTCAATTATCTAGCGAATCCACAACGCCTAATTGAACCAACCTCTATGTGCCTCTTCCAACCCCATCTTCACCACGGAATTGTCTTTCTGATGAGCCACTCCGGATTCCACCACCGATCAAGCTTGAGAATCCACAATCCTGAAGAACAACTCTCTCTTTTGTGTAACAAACAAAACCTTTGATGTAGCCTTTTCGGATCATGAGTTGAATACTCAATAAGACATCAAAGAAAAATAAAATATCCCCGAGATATAAACCTTTTAGAACCAAAAAGAAGATCTCGAGGACTTCAATCAATTACTTAGTTTTGGGAGAAAACCAAGTATTTATAGAGGACCAAAAGTAATCCAAGATTGGGAAGAAATCAAACTCCTTGAGAAATCCGGATTGAGGCTCGCTCGGCGAAGATTTCTGGCTCGGCGAGAGAGTAATTTTCATGATTTCTACTAGTCCCTTGGCTCGGCGACGGATCCTTGGCTCGAGCGACCAATCACTTTCTTCGAGTTTTTGTATGGGCGCAATCCTTGGCTCGGCGAGCATTCCTTGGCTCGGCGAAAAGTCTTAGCTCGGCGAGCACTCCTTGGCTCGGCGAGCAACGGCGACATGCAATTTTGAATGCAAATTTGAATTTTGCTTGACATGGCCGACCCGGCGACTCGACCCGTAATAATCAATAAGTGGCAATCTTGAAAGCATTAACATCACAAACTTCTCTGCATGGCTCGATTTGGGTTTGGATTTGCATCTAATAAACTCATAGCCTCACTGAAATTAAAATGCGAACAAAATTACAACTCAAAGGAGTTTTGTCAAACGGGGTTGCCAACAATAAAAACCTAACAGGAAGTTATTTGATGGTTTTTTAGTGTTGTCTAATGCTTCTGAATGTCACATGATTGCACGGGACTTGTCCCTAAATGTAAGAAATTATGTAATTGTATGGCTTGTAAGAGTACTGGGTAATGTTGCAAAGTCAACAAATAATTTTTGGATATATGATGAGTTTTGTTAGTGTTAATGCACAGACTTGATTTCATGAGTTGATGTAATTTTTATAATTATAAAAATAAGAAGATCACAGTTGATGTAAGTATAGTAATACCTAATCAAATCATATGAAAAAGGGAAAAATAAAAAAAAGAAAGATGAGTGTATAATGAAATTCCAATCAAGTTGGAATATATAGGTAAAGTTACTTTAAACCCAAGGGTAAACCCTATATACCCACAACTATCCCTCGCCACCACCCAACTTAAATTAAAACATATCATATTTACAAACATATTTAATTACACGAGCTAGCAAACAGATCTTTGATTTTTATTTTTTATTTAATATATATTTATAAAGACAAATAAACAAGAAAAAAAATTATAAATCAGTGGAACAATAATTACACTACTAATAGAATCTATTTTTGGACAACTTTGATACACAGGAATAACTTGCACCATGCACAAAAAAGATTTGCATTATGCACACAAGAAACTTGCATTATGAAAATGAAAATATTTTTTTTTTCCTGCTCCACTGAAATACAATTTCTTCAATAAACAAAAGCAAAATAAGAAAGAAATGGGAGATATTATAAAGAAGTCTGATGATAAATCATTTCGGTTAACAACATCTAAAAGTAGAACGTGGACCATATCTAGCTAATGGGAGATATTCACCCAAAAAAATAACAAGTTTTCTAAATAATAAGGAAAGAGGGCTCTGGTTTGATATCCCCAAGGTTGAAAAGAAAAAAATAGTTTACCTTTCCTTTCCCTTCCCTTCCCTTCCCTTTCCTAACGTGGCTCTAGGTGGTGGATACATTTCATCGACTGGTTTTAAAAATCTATTTTTATTTTTTGAAAAAATAGGAATTGATTTGATGAAAATAAATAACAAAAAGATATTTTCATCTGAAAAAAAGAAAATCATATGAAATGAATAAATATCTTTGATTTTTTCAATTTTTTTCTTTTTTATTTGATTCATATAAGATCAAATACAACGCATAATCAATACAAAGAAACTCTTGAAGTGGGAGAGAAAACCCCAATAAATTTCTCATTTTTTTATTATTTGATTCATATAAGACTAAATACAATACATAATAAATACAAAGAAACTCCCAAAGTGAGTGAGAAAACCCCAATAAATACACGGGAACACATGTGAGGAGATTCGAATCACTAACAGTGAAAAAGTCTGAATTGTTTTTGTAACTGCTAGATTGTGCTCTTGCTGTAGGGAAGGCTATCTGTTCTGTGCCTTCTATGCTCATCTGTTGTTTGCTGAACTGATAAGCTGATTGCCAAGGTGACTGCCAGACTAAATCTGATCTGCTTTGTGCTTGCTGTGCTAAAACTGATCCGGAGGTCTGGTTAAAGTCTGGTGGTCTGCATCAGAGGAGTGGTAAGGTGTATTGTTTTGTCTTCACCTGTTGGTTTTGCTTGTTGGTTCTGTTTTGTTTGATTGGTAGTGTTTGTTACGTGAAGTTCAGGCCATCAGAGGTTTAATGCTTGTTTGTCATGTGTGTTTGTGTATTGGAAGACAATGGTGCGCATCACTTTGAGTCTGCTGGTGTTTGCAGTTGTGCTCATGTCTGCCTAGATGAAGTTTGATGTTGGGCTCAGGGGTGCAGTAATCAGTTTTAGCTATAGAGCTTAACTCAGATGAAGGTGCTGCAGTTGTGCTGTTGCAGCCCAGCTGCTGCAGTTGTGCTGGCTTGAATACTGAGGTCTTATATTGCCTTACATGCCTGGGATTGCTATGCTCTTAGGTGCTAGCAATGGTAGGATGGCTGTGTTGGTTAGTTTGGGTTGGTCTGTCTCAGAGGAGTGTCTGAGTTCTGCTGTGTTGGTTGGTTGGTTGGTTTGTTTTTCGTTGGTCTCTCACCAATTTGTGGGTACTAACAAATGATAGGATGAGCTTTTTGGTGTCAACCTAATTGGGATAAATGATAGGATGAGCTTTTTGGTGTCAACCTAATTGGGATGATTTAGTTCATCGTGATGCTATTGCACTTCCTTTTTTTCTTCATTGATATAATTTGCCTTGTACCTTGTACTTGTTTATTCCGTCAAATTAATTTCTTTTTTGCTGATAAAAAAAAAAAAAAACGGTACAAAAGTTCTGACTAATCAAACTAGCGCCATGGTTTTTTTTCACTTTTTTTCAAAATTTATTTTTTTATTGATTTATTTATAAAAAGTAAAAAATAAAAAAACAGAAAATATATTTTAAAAACAAAATCAAACAGAATGAGTGTGGTTGTTTTTTGGGTGCCATTCATCTTTATTTTATTTTTTTGGTGGTAAATTTGATAAATTAAATTAAATAGGTAATAAATATCTCATCAACCTGTTTTGTGTGTGAATGATATACACGAAAAATTATAAAAAAAAAATAAACGGTTTGAATTATAAAAATAAAACCATTTGTTCAAAAAATAATACAAAAATAAAATCCATAGTGAGTTTCACAAGCCCGGACTGCTGGGAGCCCAATCCTAAAAAAAGGTAAATTACACTTACAACCCCTGAAGTTTGGAAAATTATACTAACCCCCGGTCACTGTAATTATTTAAACGGAATGAAGACATGGAACTCATGCATTCTCTATTTTCTTGCTTTGCTTTACTTCCTCTATTTTTTTTTCTTCCTTTCTTTTGCTTTATTATTTTTTTAATGTAATTTCCTCTATTTTTCTATTAGGAGTTGTTTTTTTTATATAAGTAGGGAGATTTGTGAAATGAGACTATTAACCACAAAAGTGATAATATAATTTCCAGAACGTCAAGGGGTGTGTTATAATCAATCAAATCTTAGAGGGTGTACCCTAAAAAAAAATAGAGAGAGATAGATATAGAGGGGAGGAGGGGAAAGAGAAGAAGAAGAAGAAGAAAAAAAGATGGAGAGAGACCAACCTGCAAACTTTTTGGGCGCCGTTGATATTCTTCTAGTAGTTGGAATTAGATTTGGTTCTCTCAAGTGCTTTCATTCATTTATATAGTACTAGTTGGCCCTCCACGCGCAACGCGCGTGGGGGTCGTGCTACAGTTTCAATACAAATATCTTTCAAATTGTGTTTGGTTTATTGATAGATTTAGTAATACTATTTGTCAACCCAAATGAAGATCATTCTCTCAGATGAAAACTTAATGTAGTTCCAAAAATTGCTATTAGAATCAAAACAAATCTAATCCATTTATCGAAAGAAAACTTACACCCCATTGAAGACATGGAGCAAATTTATTTTATAATTCTTAATTTGATTGTATGATTCAATCCACAATACCCACTCAGCAATTACACAGTTTCATGATTTAAACAATTGTGCTTTGAATTTTAATTTATGTTCTCTCAAATTCTACATGGGAAACCTTTTTTAGGCCCAAATTTTTAGAGAGAATTGCATAGCAATGGAATTTCATGCATGGGTTACTTGTAATCAGATTTGCTTTTGGGTTGTTTTTCTTGTTTTCTTTATAAATAAGTAATCTTCTTCTTGTTATTTAGGCTTTTATTGTTGCGAGTTTTCATGTTGCTTTCCTTAATCTTCTTTCTTTTAATATCTTTGGCTCTATAAATAGTTCAAAGTTGCTTAAATAATAATGCTAAATTGAGCTATGCTTCAGGTTTTTATATACCTAAAAACCTTTGGGGCTTATGAGACGATGGGAGTCTTTCAAAGTGAGTCCGAATTTATGAACTGACATAAGCTGGGGAATCAAATTTGATTGCTTGGAAGACTGATTTTTGGATTTTCTAGTGAAAGGTATTTAGATCTTACGTTACTAAGTGCTCTTTGAGTCACCAAATCTCATACATACAGATTTTTTGAATTCAATCTTCTTCAAATTTTCAAGATTCATTGGCCTAAAAAGTATCAAGATTGAACAACAACAATGAAAGAAGATTTTCTGAATTCATTCTTTTGTTTCAATTTCAATTCCCTCATGTTACAGAGTACATCCAGAGAATTTTTATTTTATTTTATTTTTGTAATGGCTTGTGATTTGTCTTTTCCTTTTTCTTTTTTTCTTTTTTTTAATGTAAAAAATTTGTTTTTGCTTTGTTCTTCATTATTGTTGTGATGATTTCAAAGCTTTTGTTGATGTTCTGCTCGAATGAAAGAGTTTTTTGCGTTATTGTGTTCTTATAAAGTTCGATTTGTGAATGAACTAACATGTTTGGTTTTATGAAGACCATGCCTTTAGCTGCCTTGTTTTTTCCCCGTTCAAATCATGATCTTAGTTTCTATCAGAATCTTTAATTCTAGAATTTCTTTCTTTGTTGGGTGTTGGGACTTTTCACTCGAGAAAACATCATTTTCTGTGTTTGAACACTTCGCAGCTTTGCCTTAATCCAAAAGCTCTTTTTTTAAGTGTTTATATAACCCTGAAAGCACTTGAACCATCCTCTATAATTTATTTCTTGTTGTTGCCTTTTTCTTTCACCCAAATTGAAGACTCTAGTAGATTATATTGGATTTCTGAGATTTCAATGAATAAATTGTGATGGAATATCAGATTTTATCTCTTATGATTTTTTTTGGGCTTCACTCAAGTGATAAAGACTTCTTTCTTTTTTCTTCTTCTTATAAATTTGTTTTTAACTTAAGTTATGTTTGATTTTTGCCAATTTATGATTTACATGATTTAGCATGAAATAACGAATTGTTAAGCTATTCTTTAATCAGGAATTTCTAGTCTGTATGAATAGGTGGTTAAGTTTTAAAAGTATTCTATAACTATTTACTTTGTGCCTTCTATTAATTTCTTCTCAATCTTTCATGTCCTCATAGTTGTTATCAGACCAAGCATCAGTAAACCTTCCAGGATATGGACTGTGGAAAAATAAAACTGTCTTATTAGCAATAAAAATTTCACAACTTGGGAATTATTTTCTTTGTTTGAGTGGGGTTGGAAATTGGCTGGTTTGGAAATGTTGAAATTTTCCCCCTTCTTTATGATTCTTGGCAAAGTCTTTGTTTATTGAGACATATTTACAAACACATGGTGTGCAGGGGCAAGGGTGAAAACAAAGAGGCCACAAACATGTGGGCAGGGGTGAAAAATAGTGTGGGTAAATATTGTTCAACACACTTGTAAATAGTAGGCATGAAATTATAGATGTCATTACCAGGATTTGCAACGGCAGGAGCGAAGGCTTGGATGCCCAATTTTGACAGCGTCATGGCAGCAACAACATCGACAGTGATAGGAACAAGACAACAACAACTCCATCCACAAGATATATCTATATATATATGCTGTTTGACGGGATAACATTTGTTTTCTTCTTCATTGTCAGTGTGGCTAATCTAAATTTCACGTGACTAACCCAAATTTTGCAACCAAATTTGGCAGGGAAGAGCTTCGGGAAATAGGCAAAGAGCTGACCACCGTTTTGGGAAATTTACACGAGGAGCTTTGGAACTTGTTTGTCTCTACCGTTGTATGTGTGGCCAAGCTAAAGGCCACGTGGCCAAGAAGTCCCAGCATTACACCATCTGTTACACCACTCTTAGCTTCTTTTTATATATGTTATTATAGATACAAGTATATATATCTATATGCCGGGCATGTTAGGAAATAGGACAAATCAGACAATTTGATGCGTTAAATGCAAAGTGACCTGCTTACTTTCATTATTTTATATATAGGTCATAGATAAATCAGTAATCTTAAGGATAAATATAATTTAAAAAATAATAATATTTTGTGCAAATGGTAAGTCCCAAACTTTAGAATAAATCTAGGTTACATACTAATTAATTTACTTTTTTTGGTATTTGAGTATTTCTTTCTAACATTATTTTTTAGTGTTTGGCATACAACTAAAAAAGTTATATTTTTAAAAAAAAATTCAAAACTTTAATGATCCATTTTTTAAAATTATTTCAAATTAAAAAAAAAAAAAACTTTTAGATTGGTCTTGTGTAAACGAATTTAAAAAGTAAAATAAAAATAAAAAATAAAGTGCTAATAAATCAATTAAATTATTTCTTTATCTATTTATTTCTTGGGCACTTAGGCCATAGGTTCATCTTTTCGGTTACTAGGTGCAAACTCTAATCTCTTTCTGCCAAAAAAACACAATTTGTTCAAAAAGACAACATGTTAAAATCAACCTATCTTTTGAAATCAACTTATTTGTCTTCCTGTTGAAATTCATCAAATTAACTATCTATTGAAATATGACATGTGTTACTAATTCAACAACCTATCTATTGAATATCACACATTTCTGCAGCTCACTACCACCACCTGTTGTCATCGGTCACTGACAACTTTTCCAACCAATTTTCCTGCGTCGACAATTTTTTCAATATGTCTTTATCACTAAATAAAATTTTATCTTAGATCTAATATTTTATACTCCTTTGAGAAGGACTATTCACTAATTTCCTCTTTTTGTCTTTGGGTTTGTAAAACCGCAATGAGGTACGCAATGTGGAGTATTATTTCTCTCGGTCATCACCCAGTAATCCGAGAGATTATTTGATAATTTGGCTAGTTGTATGCCACCTGTATAGCAAAAGGACACATAATTATTTTATTTAAAGGAAAATGTCTCGTAGCTCGAAAGTTTCAAGCTCGAAACGGCTCGAAAATGGAAGAAGATGGGAGAAAGAGAGGGAAGAGGAGGAGAGAGAGAGAAAAAGAGAGGAGAGGGCTCGTCGCCGTGGGTCGTCTGCCCGCCGTGGGTCGTCGCCGATCGTCGCAGCAGACCGTCGCCTCACCCAGTCCCGGTCGTCTGCCCAGCCCCGCCGACGTCTGCCCAGCCTCCCCTCCTCCTTCAACCGGTTTTTATTGCCCCCTCCCCTCCCTCCTCCTCCTCCTTTCTCCTCTTCTCCCTTCTTCTTCTTCTTCTTTTTCGTTCTGTAACAAAACCAGGGAAGAAAGAAAGAAAGAAAAAAAAAAAAAAATTCGACACCAAAATGACGTCGTTTTGGTGTCGAGCCGCATTTCGAGCCGCGGTTTCGAGCTACGTAGCATGGTCGTTATTTAAAATATGCGAGAAAAAGTAATAAAAATTAATTACATAACCATACAAAAAAAATAATGGTAATTAATAAATAAATAAGGGTAGAATATAAACTGAACTAGATAATCTCTGCTCTAACACGGATGAAGGGAGAATTCGAGAAAGAAAAATGCTTTGAAAGTTCTAATTGAGTACCTCCAATTCATCGTTAATGATATGAAATGAACCATGTGAAGAGAGGAATCACACTCCTCTCTCTATTCTCTCTCTTCTACCTCATTAGATGTCAAAATGAGGTGATGTATTACCACTCTTCGACAAAAAGGCTTTGGGAGCATTTAGCAAGACTTTTCAAGTCTTTCCGCTACAAAAAAGTTATGGATGCCAAAAAATGTTTGAAAGATCTAATTTATCATTTTTAGAAATCACCTCTAATGATGTGTCACAAGTATTAAATTTTGATTTTCAAACATTCCATCATGTGGAATCTAATCTTAATGTCACATCATTAGAAGTCATTTAGAAGTGATAAATTAGAAGGATGTAACATTATTGTTGGAATTGACTCCTCACCAACTTTGACGAAGTCTTGTCATGTTTGGTTTGAATTTTTTTAAAATGTAAAAATTAATTTGATAAAAATAAATAGTAAAAAAAATGGAATTTTTAGATTATAATCTTTGATATTAAGACTTTATAAGATAAATGACATGTAATATTTTTATAATAGTTGGGGTCCCTCAACATTTTCGCAGAGAAGTTTCGACACAAAACGGAGAAATTTCAAATCTTCAAAGAAAAATTTTATAGAGAAATTTCAACTCGTCAAATAGAAAAATTTCTCAGTGACAAGCTGAAATTTCTCTAATAATATTATTGAGAGACCTTAATTAATAAATAAATAAATAAACATATTGGACCTCTCCTACTACCAAAAGTTCGAGAGTGAAGTTCGCTAATTTTCCCAATTTTTTTTTTAAAAACTTTTAAAAATTATTTTTATCTTTTCAAAAAATAAAATTATATAAAAATAATAAATATATTTTATTTTTTCATTTTTTTCATGAATTTAATTTAATATTATTTTAAAACAAATTTTTTAAAACCAAATCAAATAGAGTGTTTCAAAGATGTTACGTTTGCCCTCACATTTAGCTTTTGAAATGCCTTTTTAAATTGACTTCTCACCAACTTCTTTTTTTTTTTTTTTTTTGTTTATCAGCAAAGAAAAATTTCATTAAAACATGAAAATTAAAAATACAGGAAGATGACATAGGTCAAGAGAGATTCGGAAAGTACAGACTACCCCTACCCCTACTACTACTACTTGCATTCATCCAACCAACCCATCGGCCTCACGATTTTTTAAAACAGAATAAAAACAAAATAAAAGACTAGAAATAGAAGAAAAGTTCAGAAGAACTTAGCTCCAACGCAACACAGAAGCTCCACGAAAGCTCTAAAAATCATCCTATACAGGGATGCCGTGATTCCCTTTCCACATCAAAACACACCCCCACTAACTTTGATAATTCAAAAACTTTTTCACACTTGGTACAAACACCATCCTCTACTTACCATCACATCCCACTAACCCTCCAATAATTGATTCCCCCTTTCAAACCAAAACACAACCCCCATTGACTTTGCTCTTTCAAAAACTTTTTCACACCCAGGACAGAACACCATCCCTTACTTTTCATCACATCCTATTACCCTTCTAACAATTTGTCACGACCCAAACCCGCCCCTATGGGTTTAGTACCGTAACCGGCCAGTAATCCGAGATTACCGAAGGCTTGCTTAACAGTAATACAGTAAAACAGAGTACAGGGGCATGGCGGAAGCCAATACAGTAAATAAACAATGTCCAATGAGCTGCGACAGTCTGTATGCAACAAGACTTTTCATACATATATATGATCAGCACAAAACTGCATGTACAACATTTACAATCGATCAGGACAGAGACCTAATCCTTATTGACAGTACAGTACAGAAACATTCGGTCTATACAATAATACAAAACAGGAACAGAGACAGATGGGGGAAAAATAAAACACCCCTAAGTCATGGCTTGGCAGGCTCGGAACCTCGCAGTGAGGCACAGTGGTTGGCTTGACAAAACTGGAGTTTATCCCGACGCTTCTAGCGGTGGTCCGGTGCCTGTACACCTACATATATATATGAGCAGTGAGCTAAAGCTCAGTAAATAACATAATGTGTAAAGGGGTTTAGAATGAATGTCCTTACAGTGATGAAAACAGTTCATTAATTCAGTATATCAGTCATTCAGACAGTCAGTGATATGTGGTACATCCATTAGCATAGCAAAGATAAGAAATGAGGTCTTAAAAGACCGAATAGTAAATGATGGCCATCGAACGATGCTTGAGTGGTTCCAACAAGGGAATCGCAGAGATCTCTGTAATAATGCTTGATAGAGTTACTAAGGATGCCTGTCTGATTCGTAATATAGGACATACATTCATTCAATTAACGATGTCGATTCGAGAAAGTAAATGCGCATTCGATTGTTCATAAAATAATCATTTTGAACATATCTTTACACAGTTGTTACTCATAGAGTTCTAGGCTATAAGCAGCAGCTAGAGTGCGTCTCCGAAAGCCAACCCTAAACAGTGACATGACGAACACACACTAAGTTTCACATTCAGGAATCAAAGACTTAGTCCCTACTTAGACTCGGTGTGGTTCTACATCTATATCCCCATTAAGATGCCTTAAACTAGGCCTAAGAATGCCTAGGATGGAATGAGGATGCAAAGATGCACTCAGAAAACATTTTCAGAATTTTCAGAAAATAGGGGTCTCGCTCGAGCGAGCTTGCCAAAACAGGAGGGTCGCTCGAGCGTGGACTTCCTCACTCGAGCGGTCTGTAAAAATGCAAAAGTGCTGGATGTTGGAAATCTCTGCTCGATGCTCGCTCAATGCTCGCTCGAGCGTAAGGCACAGTCCTCGTTCGAGCGTAGGTTCTCTCGCTCGAGCGTGCGTCTGCGTGCACCAAGAATCTGAGAGCTTGCAATTTATGCTCGAGCCACCATTCCTTCGCTCGAGTGGAGCTCAGAATAAACGATGGTCGCTCGAGCATGGAATCCTTCGCTCGAGCGAAGAAGCCAAATTCTGGAATTTCCAGATTTGCCTCCCAAGCTCAAACCAAGCACTCTACAGCTCAAAACTCGACCTCTTGGGCCCAATTTCTAGAAAACACATCTAAACTCAAAGTATAACAAGTTTCAAAGCTCAATTTGTGAAATCAAAGCCCAAGGGTGAGTCAATTAAATCCAATTTCAAACCAAATTTTCATGAACATGCTACAAGCATGACATGCATGAGTTTAACTCAATTCAAAGCTTCAAAGCTTGCTCAAATGAGCTCATTCTTTCAAATTCAAGATGAAATCATGGTCCTTAACATTAACATGAACATGCATGTCGGAATTTATGAAGAACAACCTCCAAAGATGAGAGATATGCACATACATGCAACAATTAAGCTACAATACCACATGCTAGGACTAAATCATGACTTAGCTCTTCAATTTGACATAAACCATGCAACAGTCAACTTAAAGACACAATTAAGAGGTTGAATTCCTTACCTAGATCTTCAATTGCAAGTGTAGAAGTTCAATTTGCCAATTCTTCTACAATCTCTTCAAGTCTACCAAGCCAATTCTCTAGAATAATTCAATTCTCTCCCTCACTCTCTCTTGGTCGGCTAGAACTCTCAAAATGGCTGAAGAAAATGTTTGTCTAAGTGGGTACAAGGCTCAACATATTGTTCATGTAGTGGGCCACTCAAAGTGGCATTTTGGTAGATATGACAAACTAAGTAATTTAGCTTATTTCAACCTAATTTAATCATACTAAATCAAATTTCAGATAAACATACCATAAAATCACATAAATTACGATTAACACATATCACTAATCAATTTCAGATTCGGCCGCTGATAAAGCCTTCAATTAGCAGTTTAAACATAAATACACAAACAGATAATCAAACAGGTAACAAATAGATATACAATCAAACAGATATACTCAGTCAATTTAGTCCCAAATTTCAGTCAGTCTGTTCAGCATTTCAGTTGATTCAATTACTTATCTTAATCGGTCTCAGTTTAGCAGTAATTAGTAGTTTAATCGGTAAACAATGACGAGGGTTGTTACAGTCTCCCCTCCTTAAAAAGAGTTTAGTCCTCTAAACTCGAATTACCTTCATTCTGGAAGAAGACAGGATTCAGTGGAAACAGTTCAGGATATCTTTTAGCCATGTCATTTTCCCTTTCCCAAGTGGCATACACGTCACCATGGTTTTGCCAGTCAACTTTTACTAACGGGATCTCTTTGTTTATCAACTTCTTGATCCGTCTGTTTACAATCTGAATAGGCTGTTTCTCGTAAGTGTAGTCATCACTCAACACTACACGAGTAGGCTCTATCATATGGAAAGGATCCCGGAGGTAGTCCCTCAACATAGAAATGTGGAAGACGTTGTGCATATGCTCCATTTCAGGAGGAAGCGCAACTTGATACGCCACCGGATTAATTTTCTCAATAATCTTATACGGTCCGACATATCTCGGCGCTAACTTGCCCTTGACTCCAAAACGAGTTTGGCTTTTCATCGGTGTCACTTTCATAAAAATGTGATCACCCACTTCATATTCTCTGTCTCGCCTTCTGACATCTGCATAACTTTTCTTTCAGCTCTGTGCAGTTTTCAGTCTTTGTTGTATCAGTTTTACTTTTTCAGTCGTTTCATATTGTAGACGTCCCCGAACGTCCCGGGAGGGAAATCCCGTTCTGTCCATTTGGGCTCACTACAGTTCAAGGACTCAATGTCACGGTCCTGTATCTAATCTCGCAGAGTGTAATGCAAGACCGATGAAATCATCAAAGAGTCCAAATCCGGCAAATCGTTTTTGAAAACAGAATTTTTTAAAAGAAGTGCCAAACATGGACTGCTTTGCCAGATATAGAGTTGCCACCTAAATATTTTATTTTGGGGAATTTAGGAAACCCTGACTCGTTTGCCTAAGGCCACGCGTCCGTCATCACCAAAGTTGCCTCGGCTCGGGAACTTGGGTACGATTGGGGAAGGTCACTTTGTGAGCACCCTCACTCGCCCGATCAAAGATCGGCCTCTACTAATCATGATATCGAGTTTTGAAAACATTATGTGCTCTTATTCCGGTTATTAGCCTAGATTTACTACGTGATGCGCGCAGCATACAAGTATAGACCGGGTCGCCTGAATTGGTACAAAATATTTCATGTTTATTTTTGAAAGATGGTTTGCTACTCACAAGTAGGCTTAAAAATGCAGATTTTGCCACCCTCGGGTGGGCTTAGAAAACATAGTTTTGCCACTATCTAGTGGGCTTAAAACTCACATTGAATGAATTGTTCCAATCCAAATAACCCAACCTTCACCCACAGGCATTCAGACAGTTATATCACATAAACACATAGCCTCATGGTAAGCATGCTATCATGGCAGTCACTCACATGCATGCAAGGATGCTAAAACATAAAACTTACTGAGTACTCCAAGCCAAAACAGAAGCTATGTTAGAAATCCATGCATGATCCTAACTATACAGAAATGCCTAATGCAACACATGCAAAATGCAACTAAGATAGGCTCGGCTATTCTAAACATAGCGTATGGAATGCTACAGCTAACATGTATTTAACTCGGAATTGAAATACAATGTAGTGAGTATGATGCGCCGAGCCCGGTGCATGCAAAACAGATGAGTGAATGCAAATATGCTATCATACTGTATGCTAATTGAAACATGCCCTAATCTAACCATCATAAGTTGGTAAATAACAGGGAGAAAGACGTGGGGTTGGAAGACATATATCACACGCATGCACACTTATTGTGGGAGTCGAATAAGTAGAAGAGTCGGGAGATGCGTACCCCAAAAACTGGATACTACTCGGCTTCGTATTGCGTAACTAGGGCGTCGAATACGTTAACAAAGCCGAATAGACGAGGGTTAGTAGATCCGAATGAATGTAAGGAGAATAGGATAAAAGTAGGCTCAGGCCCCGAGGCCTAAAAAAGTGAGTATAAATATAAGAACCGCAAATCCAGAAAGGTATGTAAGAATCACTTCACTTAACTTAAAGAAGAAGTTATCTTGAGTTTCTGAACTAACTTATCCGTCGGAGTGCTAATCCCGGCACCCCCGACCGGAGTTTTCCTCTTTTCAGGTGACTAGCTGAGGATCACCAGCGCCTCCCAGGATCTGAAGAGTATTTCCAAACCAGTTCTCCACAATTGGCGCCGTCTGTGGGAATACTCAAATACATCCATGGTAGGCGTAACTGAAGATCCTCCGGTAGCCATTGACGAGACCGCACAGGGAGATGACCTTACTCCAGCAAATATGCTCGGGAAAGAAACCATCGCTGCAAGATGCGCCTTGAACTTTGATTCATCAACGACTTCAGTGCAAGAGACAATGCAGGCGATCATGGAACAAGCAAAGTAGAATGAACAGAGGCTGGAGAACATGATCGCTGAAAATGAACGTCTCCGTCAAGATTTGGCCCTCGAAGTCTTGAAATCGAGAGAAGCCATGCGCCAAGATCCCGAATGACCTCCAAGGGCCGGTGGACAACGACCTCGAGCCCAGCCCAAGGATACCAACAGCGACTCCAACTCATTATCCACGGAGCTCACCAAGAAGGGACGATCCGAAACTTCCAGCTCTTCCGAAAAGAGTCTACATACAAGGAACAAGCGCAGGAGGAGCAGCTTAGACGAAGACGACCAGCACGATCCTTTTGTCCGACGGATTGCAAGGGCAGCCTTGCCCAAGAAGTTCAAAGCTCAGTCATTCACTCTTTACGATGGAAAATCAGACCCCACTGATTATATCCGTCATTACAAATAGGCCATGACATTGCATGTAGACAATGAAGCCCTCATGTGCCGAATATTCCCCAACAGCCTGGGGCCATTAGCTGTCAGGTGGTATTATAAGCTGGAGCCGGCCTCCATCAGAAGTTTTCATCAATTACAGAAATCCTTCAGGGCCAGGTTCATCACTAATGAGGTACAGCCGAAACAGGCCGACTCTTTCTGGGCCATGCAAATTCAGTCAGGAGAAACGCTCAGAGTGTACTCGGCGCGATATTGGGAGTGCTTCAACCTCGTCGACGACGCTTGTAACGACTCCATGGCCATCACCGCCTTCAAAATAGGACTACATCCAGATAGTCCTCTTCGTAGTTCTCTCACCAGAAGACCTCCCAAAACGGTCTGGGCGTTGATGAAGAAAGTTGAGGAGTATTGCAAAGTGGAAGACAATGCCTTAAGAATAAAGGCCGGCCAAATGTCCAACAAAACGGCCCCCCTGAAATTGCCCAACCAATAAGTTCCGTGCCACCTCCTAGCCCAGAGCCTCGGCAGCGCACTAAACGTGATAAAAGGCAGGACACTCGCCGATCAAGCGATCAATGTCCCCACCGGATGAATGAACAACTGCAAGTCAACAGTAGACGTTCGAGACGTGCCGACAAAAAGTACACAGAGTTGTCAGAACCAATCGCTGCAATAATGACCAAAGTCCAACACCTTCTATTCTTCAAATGGCCGTCAAAGATGGTGGGGCCGCCCGATACGCGACGAAGGGACCGGCAGTGCGAATATCACAAAGATCACGGCCACGAAACAGAGAGTTGCTACGCATTAAAAGATCACCTGGAAGAACTGGTGCAAGACGGCGGCTGCGGCGGTATGTGAACGAGGAAAGCCAACCAAGGCATTAGCCTTGAGGCAGGACTCTCCTCCACTTGGCGTGATCCATGTAATCTACAGCCTGCCTGCACCCCCAGCCGTGCACACAATTCAATCGTATCCAATCCTCCAGGGGTGACGTATTCTGACTGACTGGCCCAAAGAAGCTCTGACAATTGCTTTCAACGACTACGACCTTAGTGGCGCAACAGCTTTGCACATTGATCCCTTGGTCATTAGATTACATAAACTGGTTCATCATTGAATGAATTCTCATAGACCCAGGGACTTCGGAGGTTATGTATTACCAAACTTTCATCAAACTCGGCCTCAACGAGTCAGATCTATGTCCGGCGCCTCATCCATTGTTCGGCTTTAATATGAATCCCGAATACCCGATAGGGAAGATCGTACTACCTGTCTGAGCGAGCTCCAGAACGGTCGAAGTAGAATTCTTGGTTGTAAAGCTCCCTTCCCCGTATAATGTCATCATGGGGCGAACCTGGATACATAATATAAAGGCCGTTCCAAGCACTTATCATCAGCTCGTGTGTTTCCCAACAGCCCGTGGCGTTGAAGAGATCCGTGGCTCTTCCCAATCGGCACAAGCAGCGATTTCATGAAAATCATATCATTGACCCGACCTATGGGCTTTGATACCTGTATATATTTCACTTCTGTAATGCAAATAATCTTTCTTTGACGTTCATCTCATCTCACAAACCTCATTATGTCGCCCGTCATAATATCAATTCGGAGCGCCTTTCATGGATATCACGATTGGCCATATTAAGTCTCCGGATTCGGAGCCCCCTTTGGTGCATGACACCTTAGGGCCGATCAAGTCTCCAGATTCGGAGCCCTCTTTGGTGCATGACACCTTAGGGCCGATTAAGTCTCCGGATTCGGAGCGCCCTTCGTGGATATCACGATTGGCCATATTAAGTCTCCGGATTCGGAGCCCCCTTTGGTGCATGACACCTTAGGGCCGATCAAATCTCCGGATTCGGAGCCCCTTTTGGTGCATGGCACCTTAAGGCCGATTAAGTCTCCAGATTCGGAGCGCCCTTCGTGGATATCACGATTGGCCATAATAAGTCTCTGGATTCGGAGCGCCCTTCGTGGATATCACGATTGGCCATATTAAGTCTCCGGATTCGGAGCCCCCTTTGGTGCATGACACCTTAGGGCCGATCAAGTCTCCGGATTCGGAGCCCCCCTTCCTTTGGTGCATGACACCTTAGGGCCGATTAAGTCTCCGGATTCGGAGTGCCCTTCGTGGATATCACGATTGGCCATATTAAGTCTCTGGATTCAGAGCCTCCTTTGGTGCATGACACCTTCAAGCCGATCAAGTCTCTGGATTCGGAGCCCCCCCCATTTGGTGCATGACACCTTAGGGCCGATTAAGTCTTCGGATTCGGAATGCCGTTCGTGGATATCACGATTGGCCATAATAAGTCTCTGGATTTGGAGCGCCCTTCGTGGATATCACGATTGGCCATAATAAGTCTCCGGATTCGGAGCCCCTTTGGTGCATGACACCTTAGGGCCGATCAAGTCTTCGGATTCGGAGCCCCCTTTGGTGTATGACACCTTAGGGCCGATTAAGCCTCCGGATTCGGAAACCCCTTTGGAACGAACAAAACAAAACTTTTCAATCATTAACAATGTCAAGGCAAGACGCAAACAAAAATTCAGCATAAGACGCAAATAAACAAATTCAGCATAAGACTCAAATGTTTGAAATACAACTTTTTATTTAATTAGACAGTTGTTACATAAACGAAACTCGTATTGACAATACTCATTTCCAATTTGAGAAAATAAAAAGGGGAGACGATGCATTGGCAAAGCGTTAGTGCCGAATTAACTCCCGTCACCCGGAAATCCTCTGCGGATTGCAATGCCTCGAGCCAACTGTGCCCAAATCTTCCCTTGATACCATTGACAATGTCAAGGCAAAGATCTAGGACAAGGAGGGATAAATCCAACGGTCGTTGCCTTTCCTTTCGGGGTGATCTGCTTCGATGACTTGAAGGTTCATGCCAACTTTCGGACGCCCTACTTCCCATACGAACGGCCCCTCCGCCACGATCCACGACAACACCAAGGTTGGCTGAACTCCAGGCTCTAATTAACACCTCCGCTTAACCCATCTCACATACGTGATTGTTCATCTGTGCAAAGCGCCCACTCATTTTATTTTCAGTCTTGGCAGCGATCTCGAGGCCCCCATCCCGAGGCGATTTCGCTAATGCTAAACGCCATAAACAAAACGTCAGTTGACATTCCCCACGGCATAGTTATCCAAACGACTTTTTGAAGCACGTGCATTGTCCACAAATTTAGGCCCTGAGCCGAGTTAAACCTATCAAGGCCCTTTGTGCTGCTTGGCTCTTAACCCGGTCGCGATAACTGTCGGGAATAAACGGCTATCACATATGGATTGACCCTGTTGGTCAACGCTTATATATTCATTCAAACACAGTAAAACGAAACACATACATGCCGAATACGAACTACAATAAAATATTCGTGACAGAACGTTTTTCTTTATTTATTCAACAAAACAAGCGATAAATTACATACTTTTGAACATGATCCGCTTTTTAGCCTTACAATAACTATCACTATGCGGCGTCACCCTCATCATCACTCTTTTCGACTTCAAAAGCAGAAAATGGGAAATGTTTATTGTGATAGAGTGGAGATGCCGACTCAATGCCTGCCGCTCGAAGAGCTTCTACGGCTTGAGATGCTTTGATCCAACCGTGCCTAAACCCACGATTCTCGCATCGGCAAACTTCTTCGGCCAGTTTTTCCTTGGTCTTCTCGATTCCGACTCTTTGGCCTTCATGAAAACCTTTCTCATAGGCCCTTCCCTTTGCGCTCTCCATCGTGAACATACTTGCCGTCTCACGATCAGCAAGCGCATAACTGATGAGCCGGCTGGTCACCCTCTCCTCCACGATTGGGTTTCCTTGCCCGGTGGGTTGTGCCTGGGCCGCTTTACTATTCTTCAACTCCCGCTCAGCCGCCTCCGCGCGGGCCTCCAAACTTCGAATACATTCATCCTTCTTCTCCATTTCTCGGCAGGCAGCGCGCAACCGCATGCCGATTTCATAGGCCGTATACAGCCCCTTCACCGCCCCATGAATGCCTTCGCGAAACACTTCGTAGTCCTGGCGACCTACCATCGATTGCTGAACCTCAGGCGGGAAAATTTGTCGAGCGAACTCGTCCGCTACATTTGGGTCTCGAACTATCGAGTCCGCCTCCGTCATGGGTCTATTCCTCACAAATACCGTGAAGCTTAATGGGCGCGGATTCGCCTCAGGTGCCCTCTCGACTCGAGGTTGGGAAGTTCTGCCCTGCGACTGCTTGTCCCGCCTGGGCGACTTGCTTCGACGTCAAGGAGACTGACGCCTCTCTCGATCCCTGGAACTCCTACTCCCTATACGCGGAGGGTCACTACCTCGATTCATGTCTCCGCCCAGCTTAGCCAGCGTCTTCACTTCCCCTCTGCTGTTAAAGAAGAGTTTGTTCGACATTCACTCGATACCCTCAAACACTGGAGTCAGTTGTCTACTATGCTCATAAAAGCTTTAACTTTAATCATTTATGCTGTAAAGAGGCAGCCCTCTCAAGGCCATCTCATTAATTGTAAAAACTTCAAACACCGTGGCAATTTCGCACCGCTGGGCAAGGGAAGATTCATTAAGCTCTTCGGCTTATGTACCCCAGCCGGCCCAGGAATCGATCCATCACAAAACTTATGGTCGTTTCATACGGCGCCCATGCGCCGCTTGGGGCAAGGGAAGATTCATCAATCTCTTCGGCTTATGTACCCCAGCCGGCCCAGGAATCGATCCTTCACAAATCTTAAGATCGTTTCATACGGCGCCCGGATGATCATGCACTGCCTGGGGCAAGGGCAGATTCATCAAGCTCTTCGGCTTATGTACCCCAGCCGGCCCAGGAATCGATCCCTCCCCAGGAATTGATCCGTCACAAATCTTAAGGTCGTTTCATCCGGCGCCCAAATGATCATGCACCGCCTGGGGCAAGGGCAGATTCATCAATCTTTCTTCGGCTTATGTACCCCAGCCGGCCCATAAATCGATCCATTACAAAACTTATGGTCGTTTCATACGGCACCCACGCGCCGCTTGGGGCAAAGGCAGATTCATCAATCTCTTCGGCTTATGTACCCCAGCCGACCCAGGAATCGATCCCTCTCCAAGAATCGATCCTTCGCAAATCTTAAGATCGTTTCATACGGCGCACGAATGATCATGCACCGCCTAGGGCAAGGGCAGATTCATCAAGCTCTTCGGCTTATGTACACCAGCCGGCCCAGGAATCGATCCCTCCCCAGGAATCGATCCTTCACAAATCTTAAGGTCGTTTCATCCGGCGCCTGAATGATCATGCACCGCCTGGGGCAAGGGCAGATTCATCAATCTCTCTTCGGCTTATGTACACCAGCCAGCCCATGAATCGATCCATCACAAAACTTATGGTCGTTTCATACGGCACCCATGTGCCACTTGGGGCAAGGGCAGATTCATCAATCTCTTCGGCTTATGTACCCTAGCCGGCCCAGGAATCGATCCCTCCCCAGCAATCGATCCTTCACAAATCTTAAGATCGTTTCATACGGCGCCCGAATGATCATGCATCGCCTGGGGCAAGGGCAGATTCATCAAGCTCTTCGGCTTATGTACCCCAGCCGGCCCAGGAATCGATCCCTCCCCAGGAATCGATCCTTCACAAATCTTAAGGTCGTTTCATCTGGCACCCCAACGATCATGCACCGCCTAGGGCAAGGGCAGATTCATCAATCTCTTCGGCTTATGTACCCCAGCTGGCCCATGAATCGATCCTTCACGGCGCCCGAATGATCATGCACCGTTTGGGGCAAGCGATTCGTGTCGATTAAACTCGATTACCCACGGTCTTGCACACAAATGATAATTCAATATTGTCATAGGAATATTGTCATAAGGAGGTTCACTCTCTGAAAGATAAAACACAGCAATGATTTTATCCAAATTCGTGAAAGGTAAAGTATTCTTCATTAACGTAACTTCACTAACCACGAATAAGTAGTGGAGAAATACCAAGGCAGTTTTCATTAATAAATTTAGCACAAATAGTAACCAATTTATACATGAAAACTAGCCAAACAAAAACTTACATCAAAATCAAAAGTCTACCAGACAAAAGCTTAAATCAAAATCAAAAGAGATGATTCCCAGATCAACCCTCGGGGTCAGACTCAAGTGGCTCCACGTCCACTTGCTCGTAGGAAATTGGCGAGGTCAATGTAACTCCAGCGGCAGCAAGGGCTTTGAGCCACCCATGTTTGAACCCTCAATTCTCGAATTTGGGGACTTCATCTACATATTCCGTAAGGGCGGTGCCTTTTCCTGCCTCAAATGCCGCAGAAGCTTCAGAATCGGCTTTCTTCTTGGCGGCCTTGAGCTCCGCTAACTGAACCTCCGCCTTGGCCAGCGCCTCCCTGGCTAACTTAAGCGATTCTTCGCTTGCATTTGCTCTACCCTCAGCCTCAGAGTGGAGCTGCTCAGCTGAGCGAGCCCTCTCTTTCTCTGCTTCAGATCGCACACCCTCCATCGCGGCTCTCATACTCTCAAATTCGGCCCTACTCCTTTGACCGTCCACCTCTGCTTGCAAACGATCAACTCTGCTGAGGGCATCATGGAGGCGGCGACCTAGGTCCGCTATCCTGCCAACAATCTGCAAAACAAGTTAGGATTGTCAGATATCTTTAATGAAAGCAAAGTCAAGAGAATTTGAGATGGTCACTAACCAACAACGCTTGCTTGCAGACAGCAGACTCTGACCATAATATCCCAGACGGCGAAAGGCATGACGTCAGCCGGCAAGGAAATTGAAGCTGCGAGGCTCAACGCCATGGCTGGATCTTCAATAACCGAAGCATCGGAAGAGATTGGTGCATCTTTGATCTTAGGCCGAACAATAAAAGGCGCAACCACACCCGACTCTTCTAAATGAGGCCGTTTGGAAGCAAGGCTAATTTTCGACTTAGCCTCTCCCTCGGCGCCACGCTTTTCGCCACGCTCCTCCGAGACTAGCCGTTCTTCAATGACCTATTCCTCAACTTTTTCCCCCGTTTCGGTTTCAGCGACCTGAATCGTCTTTTCAATAGCGGGTACGAAATTTTCACTCAAGGTGAGCTCAGAATGGGCGGCCTCGGCCTTCTTTCGAGCAGCCATTCGCTCGGCATTTTTCCTTCGCACTATCTACGTAAGGCTTTCCCTAGCCATAACTTCAAAAATATCGCTAGGTAGGTCCCCCAAATTTGCAAAAATATCTTCGAACGAAAACTCTGCCTGACCCGAAGTGGACGGTGAAGGCCGGTTAAGTCCCGCAGCCTTAAACGCCAAGCGTATTGCTTCGTCGACCTCTTCGGCCCCCTCAGTAACCTCTCCGGTTGGTTCGGCAACTACCTCTACCTCCGGATCAGCCTCTGCCCTCGGATCCGAATCTTCGAGGCCAATTTGCCTAAGGTTCTTAAAGCTGGGAAAGATAAGAGTCGAAAGGTGTTGATCGCCGGATGGAATTGGAATGCCTTCCGCAACCAAGTATGTAGTGTAAGCCGGTTCATATCGGAGGAGTATGTGAGCCGCTCTCCCTTGCTTTTGTACGTTTGGACGGCCGAAGTATCTGAGCACAGATTTGATCTCCTCAAGAATCGCCTCGTCGGTCGTCGGAAGAATTTTCTTCAAACTGTTACCTACAAAGAACGAAGGGTGATTAAAGAAAAAATAGCCAATTGAAGGGCAAGTCAACAAACAACAAGGCGTTGCACGGCAACCTGGATCACCCTTTCGTCTGGGAATAGGATCTTGGCGGTCTTCGCCTTCACCGAACTCCCAGTTGCATTGAACATTGACCGTTACATCGTCAACCCTCTTACCAGAACTGGCAAGTATGGTTATCAAGTGATGGTCAGTGTCCTTGGCCCTGAGAAAGTATCGCCCCTGCCGACCGGAAGATTTGGCCAAAGCGTAGCAGTGCCGAATCGCCGGAATGCCAAGGTTGATCCTAAGACGCCGGTTCAGCTCAATCACCCCCATGATGATTCGAAAGAAATTGACGTTGGGTTGAGAAGGAATCAGACTCCAATAGCGAAGGACGGCCCTAAGCAGAGGGTGTAGAGGAAAACGGACTCCGCCCTCCGCTATGGATAGGAGAGGGAAGGCGATAGTATTCTGATCCTCCCTCTCCATGTCAAGGGTACTGTCCGTTACGAGAGATAAGTGGACATCGTCAGGAATGGAAAAATGTCTCTGGAATCCGGCAATACGACCCTCGGAAAGAAGGTCTTTAAGTGTTTAACCATGTTCGCAGGAATTCAAGGTTTCGCCGGAATCAAAACGACAAAACAAAAAATAGGATCGTAAAGAAGGGAGAAGAAGACTTACGAAGATTAAACGGAGACAAGGGTAGACGGAGAAGAATTGCAGAAAGTGCGAGTTAGAGAAGGGATACCCGCTGGCGGTCTAAGAGTCTCGAATACTCGACGAACTGTGCATTCGAAAAGACCGAAGTTTCAAATCACAATAAATGCGAAATGCACGATTGAGGCGGGAAAGCATAATGCTAAATGAAAAAGTGTGCACGTCCTGACATCTATATTGGGATACGTGAAGCCGCCTGACCAGTTCCAACCTTTCCAATTCAAGACCAAACTCGCCGATTAACTACCGTCAATAGGGAGTTCGAGGGGCAATTGTGGGAGCCGAATAAGTGGAAGAGCCGGGAGACGCGTACCCCAGAAATTGGATACTACTCAGCTTCGTATTGCGTAACTAGGGCACCAAATACGTTAACAAAGCCGAATAGACGAGGGTCAGTAGATCCGAATGAATGTAAGGAGAATAGGATAAAAGTAGGCTCAGGCCTCGAGGCCTAAAAAAGTGAGTATAAATATAAGAACCGCAAATCCAGAAAGGTATGTAAGAATCACTTCACTTAACTTAAAGAAGAAGTTATCTTGAGTGTTTGAACTAACTTGTCCGTCGGAGTGCTAATCCCGGCACCCCCGACCGGAGTTTTCCTCTTTTCAGGTGATTAGCTGAGGATCACCAGCGCCTCCCAGGATCTGAAGAGTATTTTCAAACCACTTCTCCACATTTATTACAACATTGCCCTTACTCGGAGGGTCTGAATAAATAATATACAGTCCGAATAAATAGTATAGTCCGAATAAATACATAACCCTAATTAATTAACAAATTTAACTAGGAAAGCAGTATACTAGCACGCAAATCTATGGACCGCCTCAGCTCTATTTCGAATGACGAATGATGCGTGCTTGAGTTGCCTTGTGCGGAAATTCATTACGATGCCCCAATTAGCCTCTGTTTACAATTAAGCCCAGAATATTGCACGAAGCTCCAAAAGACTGCCGGTTTCTGATTTGCTGCAACAGAGAGCAAGAAAGGGGCATGGCAAAGTATTTTCACATATGTATGCATGACTACTCTTCAGGGAGTGTAGTCCTCGATCCTCGTGCCACCAATTACGCATCTCGATGCATGATGGCCGAGGAGTCGATTTGCACGACTCGATGTGAAATGAATGCACATGAAAACACAACAAGGCCTAGATTCCATCATGGGTAATCTGGAGTGTCGGCGACCTGGAATTGAGACACGTTCCGTCACTCGGAGTACGAAACGTCCCTCGTTTCCCATGCTTGGGCTAACTCCTATCCCAAACATAATGCAAATGAGATGGCATGCACAATGCGACTAACATACAACCTAGCATACACAATGCTATGAAATGGCATACACAATGCTCGATGTAACATGGCATACACAATGCTCTAACATACAACCTAGCATACATAATGCTATAGACTAAGATGGCATACACAATGTAATATGGGCTTACACCAATATGAGTGGACCTCAGCCACACCCACATCAGTAGCCATAAGATGAAAATGAGACTACCGAAATGCGTGCACACATGTACGCAAACCGAGGACCGAACCTAAGGCATAGCATGCAACTCTAATAAGGCATGGCAAGGATGAAGCATGGCATTCAAACATTTAAATTCCAGCACTGAAATATGATGCTAAAAGGTCCCAAAACATGGAAACATGGCACCCGATGCATGAGATGAGCCCCGGAACTGAAAACTAGGCACATGTATTGACTTATAGCTATACAAAGCACGCATTATTTGACTATGAAGTACAATGACAGAGTCGAGGCAGTCCCAAAACTTGAACATTTCTAGTTCAAAGCATGACCAAAAGATGCTAACATGATGGACTTAAATAGCATGCAACTTTGACTAGCAAACATGGTTTACATGGCATGTATATGAAGCGTAAGAGAACTCATCAAACCAGAAAAAATCAATGAATAAAACATGCCAAAATATGCCCAAATAATCACTGAAATGCAGCCAATGCATGCCAAAATGATGAGCTCCTTTAGAGGGCCATACAAGGGATTATTAAGCACATACAAGATAGACACTTAGAAAGACCAAACCAACTCTAGAAATGGGTTATGAAAGCCCTAAAACCCACCAAATAGGCCCTAGAATCAGTCTTGGAAACATGCAAAGAAAGGCCTCTTTGAAAGGCCTTGAATGGGATTTCTCTACACATGCATCATAGACATAAAATATAGCCGAAAGGGCCTCGGACAGAGCCAAGGAAGACCTCAAAACTCTCAGAATGAGGCCTAGAAAGTGACTTCAAAGCATGAAAAGTAGGGTCCCTTCAGAAGGCCAAAAGGATCACCAAACAAGACAAGGAGAGATGGGGTCACCCCCCCTCTGATTTTGGCCTTCAAGAATACACCTAATCCACTGAAAATCCACTAGATTTCAGTGGCTAAGAGGCCGAGCCATGGCCAATGTAAGAGCTCTAATGCATAGCGCTAATCATGAAGAGATGAAGCATGCATAGGCGGAAGATGACCCCAAACAGAAATGTGACCTTAACCAAACTTGAGGAGGATGTCAAAACAATACTTTTTCCAGTATATAGAAAATCTCTAAAATGTTCACAAGTAAGGCTAAAATATGATGTAAAAATAGTCCTAAAGGAGAGATAGAGGGTAAGGGGAAGTAGATGGCCTCAAATAGCAAAGAGCCCTTCAACAAAGTTGAATAAGGGCTCAAAATAAGACACTTTACAGTTTAGGTTGAAGCCCAGAAATGCTCACAAATAAGGCTAATATATCATGCAAAATAAGCCTTAAAAGAGAGATAAAGCACAAAGGGGGAGTAGATGACTTTAAACAGCAAAGTTTTCTTAAACAAAGTTGAAGAGGAGCATAAAATAAGATCTTTTCCAGTTTAGCTCGGAGCCGAAAAATGCAAGAAAAAGGAACTAAGATATAGAGCAAAATTATGCAAGAATGGGGAAAATAGAAGCTTACCCTTGTAGAGCCGAACTACAGCAGCTTTTGGACCAAGTTGGTGAGCTTTCAACCTCTGCAAATGACCTCCAAGGGGCTGGAATGGATGATGGAGGTGGTAGGCTATGGGGTGTAGGGAAAAATGGCCAAGAAAATGGGTGTTTGGAGGTTTGAAGTATAGATATAGGGGTGTATGTATATCTCAGCTGGTATTTTTTTCTAACCCTTGCAACATGAGGTGGGGTGTTGGTTATATAGAGGGAGAAGGGTGAGGCTTCTTGGGGAAGCCAAGAGGGAGGTTCAAGGCTTCTAAAAGAAGCTTGACCAAAGGGGTCAAGCTTCTTGAGGAAGCTAGACCAAAAGGGTCAAGCTTCCTCAAGAAGTTTGACCAAAAGGGCCAAACTCTTTTTAAAACCAAGCAAAGGGATCAAAACCACCTTAAAAGGACCAAAAGCAAGGACAAACCCTCGGACAGTAGGTCAAGCGGAAAATAGCTGGCACAGTTGGAACACACTCAGGAGGGCAAACATGGCCAGCCAGGTTCAAAAGGCCAAGGTGGCCGGCCTGGCACCTCCCCTGGTCGGCCGACTAGGGGTCAAAAGGGTCAAGCACAATTACTGGTCGGCCTACCCAGAAAGGTGGCCTCCCAGATGAGTGCAACACAGCTGTATGGTCAAAAACCAGAAAAAGTGACCCAAGAGAGAGAAAAACTAGCTTTTTTAGAGGGGTTCAAAAGGGTCAGGGACAATTATTGGTTGGCCTACCCATATTGGTGGCCTCCTAGGTGTGTACAACACAATGATGTGGTGGAAAGTTAGAAAAAGTGGCCCGGGAGTGGGAAAAACCAGCTTTTTAGTAAGAAAAACGGGCGACGAAGAGCAATGAAGAGAAAAGCTAGTTTTTCAGAAAAAAATGCTGGTCTCCCACCCTCCTACAACCTTTCTAACAATGAAAATAAGGTCCTTGCCAAAAATGGACCAAGACGGATGCAAAACGAAGGTTCGGGGGCCAAAATGCACAGTTCGGGGCCCCGAAAACAAGCTGTTGGGCACATGAAGTGGCGTTCGACCACGAAGGTGGTCTCTCAGGCTACAGTGTCCCTCAAAAGGGAGGAAATAAGGTGTGTGCTAAAAACCGGAGCAAACAGAGGTAGTTAAGCGGTCCCGAACCGAGGCGCAGGGCCGACGGTTGCGAAAACCGAAAACCAGGCTCCAATCGAGAAAAATGGCCTACGACCACGAAATGTAGCCCACGGCCAGTGAGAGATGATCTACGAGACCTCTCCCTCCCTTCGGGAAGAAAAAACAAAGAAAACAGGGCCTGGTTCGCAAACCGAGGCAAAGCACAAAAGAGTCCAGAAGTCCAGAGGCAAGGCTCGCAGCCGTGATTCCGCAAGCTCAGAATGAGCGCAATATGCAACATCACCAAGCGCTCAATCGGTGACATCTGAGTCTTAAGGTCAGTCAAAAATGGGGTGTCTACAGTTGCCCCTTTTTGACAGAACTCGAAAGTCATGGAGTGACGGGAGTGAATGTCAAAGCCCAAAGGCGACCCACTTTTGACAAGGCCGAAGACTTAGACAAATAGGCGAGATAAACAAAGATGTGCCCGCAGGCATGCCCGCAGGCAGGGGGCAAAATGCAAAGCGATATGCACAAAGCCAGATGTAACTCAATGATCATGCGAAGCAGCAAGCTGTAATGAAGCAAATATTCACAATAGATGCAACAGTTTTAAGTAAGAATGCAAAGCAAAATTACATTTCATGCAGTTGAAGAATGCGGAGAATCATTGAATTCTCGCCACGTCTCACACGGAGGGGATACAATATCTGTGCGGCTCGTCTGGTTGCACCAGCCTCAAATGAACCGTACATACAATATCGTGCCTGCAAAAGGAAGAAACTCAACAAGCACAGCATAGTTAGCAACATATGTTCAGCGTGATATCGAATGCAGACAAACGCGGTGTTGATGGGTGAGTGCATCGCAATGCGAGAAGCAACGTGCGTGACAACGCAAGTTAAGCACAAGGGTATGACAATACTCGTGAAACGTGCAGAACAGTGCAAGTGGTGTGCATGAGAATGCAAGTGACGTGCATAACAATGCAGGATAAGTGTAAACTCGAATGCACATTTTGAAACGAAATAACGAGCAAAGCAATGCAAGTTTCGACGAAGGTGGCTCAATCGCGACCTCCGGTTTTACCTCCCGGAGGGGACACAACATATTCAAAAAGGATACACCTCGCTTTTGACGAGTAACGATCAGACATGCACCGAAAGTTGGAGTTGAAGTTCTCGCGGAGGGATTTTGCGACGAAAAGTGCACTTTCCTTGTACTTTCTCGGGTGCCGGGGACTCCGATCATCACCAAAATTTGTAGAGATCTTGGAGACCACCTTGGGAATACTGCCGACTAGGTTTGGTCCAAGGGAGAGGCCACCGACCAGGTTTTTGAAATGGGGGTGGTCGGCCTACCAGAAAAGGTGGCTGGCCGACCACCTAGCCCAAATCCGGGGCAGTTTGGTCTTTTTGCTCTTGTTTCTTTAAATGTGCTTATCCAAAGCACTTTTTCTCACAGCCCCAGCTCCGAAATTAGTCTCTCTACCTTCCTAGAGCATTTTTCCCTCTCAGATCTGCGCTCCATACGCGTTTTCCAACGTCCTACGCCAAGTTGTTTCGCGAAAACTTTCAGTTCTCTTCACTTTGAACTGATTAAATCTTGGTTTCGGAGCTTCTTTTCTCATTTTCGCCACTTGAGGTGAGTTTGTATCAATATTTGGAAGATTTTCTCGGGAGTTGACTTTTGTTGACTTTTCTATTTCCCGAGAGTTGACTTTTGTTGATTTTTTCCAATTTGGGCTCATTTTGCTCATTTTTGCAGATTTCTCGAAATGGCCGGTCACTTTCCTCAAGGTGGAGGTCCTCCAGGTGCCGGAGATGATCCATATATTATGGCTCTGCCTCCGAGGGTTCGACCATTTATTCCTGAGAGGTATGACCCTCCGACACATGTCCTCCCTCAGGCAGTTTTTTATCATTTTACTGATTTCGATGATCGAGCACCGGTGGATCTTTTATTGCGGAAGCCGGAGTCCCACCTCTTCCATCAGGCACAGGAGGTATGTTCCTCACTTTCACATTTTCTGCGATGTAACCTGCATTTTCCATGCATTCCATGCTATGTTTGTTTATTTGCTCATCTTAGTACACAGTTGGTTCTAAACATTTAGCCTATGACATAACGTTTCGTTTGCATTTTGAACACACAGCTCAATCACTTGAATTTCTGAACACGCAGCCCGTAAATTGATTGTGAACATGTAGCACACACTTGTTGAAAGTCGAACACACAACCCAAACTTCGAATTTTCTGAACACGTAGCTCGAATTTGAGGTGAACACACAGCGCACACTTGTCGAGAGTTGAACACGCAGCCCAAACACTTGAATTTTGAACACACGACTCATTGTCGAGGTGAACACATAGCACACACTGATTGAGAGTTGAACACGCAGCCCAAACACTTGAATTTTGAACACACGGCTCATTATTGAGGTGAACACACAGCACACACTGATTGAGAGTTGAACACGCAGCCCAAACACTTGAATTCTGAACACACAGCTCATTGTTGAGGTGAACACACAACACACACTTTGAGAGTTGAACACGCAGCCCAAACATTTGAATTCTGAACACATGGCTCATTGTTGAGGTGAACACACAGCACACACTGATTGAGAGTTGAACACGCAGCCCAAACACTTGAATTCTGAACACACGGCTCATTGTTGAGGTGAACACACAGCACACACTTTGTAGAAGGTTGAACACGCAACCCAGACACTTGATGTCGAACATACAGCTCGTTGTTTAGGTGAACACACAGCACACACTTTGTAGAAGGTTGAACACGCAGCCCAAACACTTGATGTCGAACACACAGCTCGTTGTTGAGGTGAACACACAGCACACACTTTGTAGAAGGTTGAACATGCAGCCCAAACACTTGATGTTGAACACATAGCTCGTTGTTGAGGTGAACACACAGCACACACTTTGTAGTGGGTTGAACACGCAGCCCAAAAACTTGATATTGAACACACAGCTCGTTGTTGAGGTGAACACACAACACACACTGATTGAGAGTTGAACACGCAGCTCAAACACTTGAATTCTGAACACACGGCTCATACTTTGAATTTTCTGAACACACAGCCCAAATTCTGCATCTGATTTGATTTTGCACACAGCTCATACATTTCATTTGCACGCCGCTTATTCATTTCATTTGCACGCAGCTTATACATTTCATTCTGAAACTGAGTACATGTGTTCATCCTGAATGCAGGTGACTTCTTGTGCTGCGCGAGGATATGGCTCCATTGTGGCGAGAGAGTGGTATGCAGAGCTCCCGAAGGCTGTCCGGGATTTGGTTGACTTGGCAGGGTTTGGGCCCTTCTGCATTGGGATATCTCGTTGTCCTGCTAGTAGGATACTGATGGGTGCCTTGGTAGAGAGATGGTGGGACACCACCAACTCCTTCTATTTCTCTGCTATCGGGGACATGACTATGACCCCGTTTGACTTCGCTGTATTGATAGGCCTTAATGTAGAAGGCTGGGCAATCCTATATGACGAGGACATGGGCCAGTGGGAGGCCGCCTGGATCTACTTATTGGGAGCTCGCCTATTAGTTGACAGATCTTCGGGCAGAGTCCGGTATCCCTGGTTTTCTTCACATTTTAGGAGGGTGGAGATGGAGCCTGAGACTCCTGAGGAGGTAGCACAGTACACCCATGGATTACTGATGTTCCTCTTCAGGACCACTCTGTTCGCCGATAGGGGGAACATTGTCGGGCTCTATCTATTGAGTGCTCTAGTGGACCTATCACAGGTCAGCCGATATGATTGGGGTGGCGCTTGCCTGGTTACTCTCTATTACTATATGAGCGCGACCTCCCACAGATAGGGGAACATAGTCGGCAGCTATTGGAGGGCCTGGGAGGTACTTTCTGTCCTCTTGATTTACATTTCTGCTTCTCATTATTTGTACATTGCACACACGGCGCACTTTACACTCTGTACCTTGCACTTTGCTCTTAGCATTTTGTATTTACATTCTGCACTCAGCATTCTGTATTCTGATGGCTACTGCTCTGTTTTCCATAGGTATGGATTTATGCGTACTTCCCGACACTAGCCCCGGAGCTTGAGGTGGAGGTGCCCCTCATGACCCCTTACTCACTTGTATTCGAGGGCCAGTACCGGCCAAGACCTCGGGAGGCTCTCCTCTACCTATGGCAGTACTTTGATATAGTGCGGCCATCAGAGGTATTTCAGAACTCCTAGTTCTTCATGTTTCCAATCTTTGATTTATCTTGCACATTCACAATTTCTGATCAGCTTATGCATCAGTTATCCGCAGATCACATGGCAGCCCTGGGCGCCTTTAGGTAGAGACCTCCGATTTCAATTTGTCGGAGCATGGGGTGCCTCTCGGTATAGGATCCTGTTCGAGGGGCCAGTTGGTAGAGCCTGGTTCCTGGGGGACCGCTTCCTGCGTCAGACTCTTGGCTTCCTTAAGCAGAGTGTTCCCTCAGCACCTCCAGATGATATGCGGTCCGCTGATAGTCTCACTCCTCAGGGCGTCGACAGCGCCATGCTAGGCACCGACGTGTTGCTACACTTGGAGGACGGGGATTACGCGACCTACCGTCACACATACTTGATGCCTCCATTGACGGGAGTCCGTACTCCGACGAGGAGGTCTGCTGGCATGCCCTCATTGAGCCGGGCTCGGACTGCAGATGTCCCTTCCACCAGCAGGGCTGGCACATCTAGAGGTGGGGGTGGATTGGTTCCCCCGATTCCTCCGACTCATTTTCATGCTGGATGGCCAGAGATCCCGACCGAGTTGACGGGATGGAGATATGGGACTTCCTACCCGATCCTGATAGAGCCTCCGATGCCTGATCATCGATTTGTCAGAGACCCCGACTCGCCACCGGTATGCCTTACAGCTTTGATTTATCACTCCGATACTCGGACATTCATTCATTTACTGATGATCTTGCATTTGCATTTGCAGCCTCCCGTCGAGTATATGGATGAGATGCTCAGATTGGTAGCCTCACTCAAGGGCATGGTCCTGCAGAGAGAGGCATAGCTCTCCATCCTCAGTGTCCAGGTACTCCTTAGCTTTCTTACTTTATCATACTTCTGATGACATGTTGATCTTGAATATCTCACTGCATTAGTTGACTGTATATGTTAGAGCACATCTGACTCACACAACATTTACGTACTGTACCTGCATACACCCACTTCATGTAGTTTTCTTGCATCTACATCTGATATACATATTTTGGCTGATGTATTCAAATTGCATTCTTCATTTTCAGATGCCTCTGGTATATACTCAGCCATAGGCCGGGCCATCCAGGCCTTCTCGAGGAGCCGGGCCATCTAGACTTTCTCGAGGAACTGGACCATGTAGGCCTTCTCGAGGGGCTGGACCATGTAGGCCTTCTTGAGGAGTCAGGGGAGGGGAGTCGTCTCGCAGATGCAGAGCACACATTATGGAGGAGGAGGCCAGCGAGGAGGAGGAAGCTGTAGATCGTCAGTCAGAGACATCTGCTGACAGAGAGGAGGGTTTCGGCCCTGGTTCCGGGAGTGGAGGTGAGACCGAGGAGGATCCCGAGGATGACAGCTCTGACTCAGATGGCACTGGTGGTGCAGAGACCGTTCCGCAGAAAAGGACAAAGAGGGCCTCTTATTCCTGCTCTTGAGAGCATTGATGCAGCTATTCCCTGCTTTATTTACCTTTTTACTAGTAGTTGTAGCACATTGTACATTGTTAGGCAGTTTTATTTTCTGTAAAACTTGTACCCTTGTTGTAAAATGTTGTAACAAAGGAAGCATGATGGAATGAAACAGCTTTTAAAAAAGAGTGTTGTGTTTTATGTTCTTAGCATCGTATTGCATCATTTTGCACGAAACTGAGATTGAATGAAAATGTGCATTGTGTATTTGCCAAGGCAGGTAGTGAACCGACACAACAAATTAAACAACTTAACTCACTAAGAAATAACAGAATCTTAGCAAGTTTACAACTCGATAAGCAAGACACAACAATGTTGAAGTTTACAATTCGATAAGCAAGACACAACAATGTTGATTTAAACAAAGAGTAACGACTCAAAATACAAAGCCTGACGACTTTGATAAACAAGATTTGATAAACAAAACAGCTCGACAAACAAAGCAACAACTCGATAAGCAAAACAACAACTCGATAAGCAAGACTTAACAACAACTCTATAAACAAAGTGTATTTCGGACGATCTGGGTGATGGAACGCATCCGAAACAGAGGGAAATGGAGGCCTTCGACACTCCCGATGCATGGAAAAGCTAGGAACTTTCTTCTAGAGGGTAGAACAGGACCAAAGACACACTTTGCAGCATGGCCGACCACCTTTGGGAGCTGGCTGACTAGCTTTTTGCGTTGGAGGGGAGAGGAGTGGTCGGCCTACCAGAAAAGGTGGCCGGCCGACCACCTAGCTCAGCAACCACCAGCTTTTCGACACGTGTCCCCCGAACAGTGTCTTATCCTCTTTAAAAGTGCTAGCCTCGTGGTTGATTCATTTCATCTCAGTTTTGCACCAAAATGGAGGCGCTTCTCATCGAAAATCTCACTGCTTGGATCGCTTCTCTAGATGGCTCGGAAAAGTTGAACTTCCGGGGCTTCGGCTTGAATACACTATTCACGCTGAGCCGTACTCCACTGCACCTTCCTTTCCTTCATGCCGCAGCGAGGTTTTGGAACTCGGTAACACATGTTTTTAGCTTCGGCGGGCAAGAGGTATGTCCAACTTTCAAAGATTTTCAAGTTTTGATGGAATCTGAACACCATGAAGAAATTCTGCCTCAGTTTCACTTCGGCCACGCCCAACCTTTAGGGCGGATGTGTGGGCTCACCATGCATGACGCTCGGTCTCTGATCTGCAACGGGGAACTGGACATCCTCGGCTTGATTCATCACTTTTCTGATGCCAGTGACCGCGGCAACCATCATTGGCAAGGTTTTCGGCAACACGCACTTTGCTTGTGCATGCTATCTCACTTTTTGCTTGCCCCAGGCTTTAGTGGATCTAGCATTCGTCTGATTAAAGTTGCTCAAGGCTTGAAGGAAGGAAAGAGCTGAATCGCCATGACATTGGCCGAGACACTGATGGGCTTGGATGCTTTCTATCGCCAGGAAACGACCAGATTTGCGGGGAGTCCACTACTGATGCAGGTAATGTTTCCCACCCAATCTCACATATGTATTGCTCACATCACTCGGCCCTCAGGCTCGGTTTTTCTTACAAAACCCCTTTTTTTACTTTTCTCTCATCGTACATCTCTCTATTCTTCATTCTCTCATTTTTCATCCCTCCCCAAGTATGGTTGATGGATAAATTGCAGGTTGTGGACTCTTGCCCAGCCTACTCAGCTTGCGGCTATTTCTTTCGACAACGCCTAGTCGATGCCCTTGATGAGGAATGGTGGTTCGACTGGATGTGCAATTTGTCTACAGATCGCATTGCTTGGCGCTGTCCTTGGCTCAATCTCCCGGTAATGAGCTATAGCATGTCCCGGCAGACCGGGATCCAGTTGATTAGTCTGACTCACTGTATGTTCTACTTTCCGTCCGGTTCAGCCCGATTCGGTCATGATCGAACTTGCCCACGAGAGGATAGAGTACCCTCTTGCATTCGGCCGGCGCCTGACTTGCCCGGTATGCCACAACATGGAGGACTAGAGAGCTCCTGGCCCCCGCTCCCACTTTCGGTTGCACTTTGTCTGATGAGTGCTTGGATTGGCTCAATGAAGAGGCACAGATTGGGCCCAGCTTGGCATCAGAGGCTTCGACCAGCTCTAGGAGGGGGCGCAGGGACACCTGACTTATCTATGCCCCAGATTTATTGCTTTACCAGTACTTTCAAGTTTTCTTTATGAATGTAATAAAAAGCAACTTCAATTTGTATGCAAGAACAAGAGAACTCTGTTTTGAAATCAATGAAATTGAAGGTTGTGGGTACTGAAAATTTTCCGCTTTGGTCCAAAAATGGCCTTAGTTGTAAAAAGATTAATTTGAACAAAGTCAACTTTTATTAAAACTTTTCAAAACCATTTTCGATATGGATCAGAACTGGACACGCTTGAGATCTGTCACTGAGATGCACAACCCCGGATCCTAGCAACTGGAAAGTTGCCCCTAGTCTGAAAAACACTGCACCGGAGATCATAACCGAATTCTTGAATGTTGAATAGACAAAGATGGCTGAGATGATCAAATGGACAAAGTTGATCGGGGAAAAGTTTATGGCTGAACTCCAGGATGAAGTTACCTACGTATCCCAAAGATGGGAATCAAGCCTTACGTAGTTCAGGCTCGAGTTCACTTGGGTATTTTCACTCTCATTTTACGCTCTAACTTTTGCCAAGGCCGCCCTTTGCGGGTTTTCAACCTTGCAAGCTCAGTTTTTATAATTTCACATTTTTTGTGCTCTGAGTTTTGCCTAGGTCGCCCTTTCGGATTTTCGGCCTAGTGAGCCTCTCAAGGGTCATATTTCTTCAACTTGTCCATATTGATCGGTTATGAGAACTCTAGGCCATCTAGATCCATCAGAACCACAGCTCCACCTGACCAGATAGACTTAATGATATAGGGACTAGTCCAATTGGGTCTGAACTTGCCCCTTGGGTCGTGGATGGGAGCTCGGTTGTCCTTGAGCACCAAATCTCCTCCCTTTAGATTCCTGAACTTAACTTTCTTGTCGAAAGCCTGGGCAATTCTATGCTGATAACTTTGAACATGGTACAATGCTTTTAGTCTTCTCTCATCAAAGAGCATGAGTTCTTCAAACCTGCTCTGCTGCCAATCTGCTTCGGCTATTTGACATTCAGCCAATACTCGCAATGACGGAACCTCAATCTCGATAGGTAGAACGGCCTCCATTCCATAAACCAATGAATACGGAGTCGCCCCAGTAGAAGTTCTGATTGAAGTCCGGTAGCCCCACAGAGAAAACGGCAGCTTATCCGCCAATCGATGAGTTTCCACCATCTTCTGAGATGTGTTTGATATTCTTGTTGGCGGCCTCAACCGCTCCATTGGTTTGCGGCCGGTATGTGGATGACTTATGAAAAGCCATGTTGTATTTTTTCAACAAGTCTATCACTTCCTTCTTGAAGTGGGAACCGTTATCTAAAATTATCTCGTTTGGGACCCCATAGCGACAGATGCTGTTGTTTCTGATAAACTTCGCAACATGTGAAGCCTTCAACACCACATAGGATTGGGCCTCGACCCACTTCATGAAATAATCTATCGCGACCAGGATGAACTCATGCCCATTTGACCCCTTCGGAGTGACAGCCCCGATCACATCAATTCCCCAGACTGAAAATGGCCATGGCGAAGTCATATTGTACAGCTTCGACGGCGGAATGTTCATGCGATTTGCATGAATTTGACATTTGTGGCACCGCCGAACAAAACCAATACAATCTTCCTCCATGGTGGACCAGTAGTAACCCTGTTTGAGGATCTTCCGTGCTAGCATTACTCTGTTCATATGCACACCGCATTTCCCTCCATGGATGACCTCCATTAGGCGCTTCGATTCTTCGGCATCGACACACAGCTTATGCATTCCTAGATGACCTCTCTTATACAGCTTACCCCCACAGATGATGAACTGAATGGCCATTCTTCTGATTGCCCTTTTATCCTTGGCATTTACCCCTGGCGGGTATGCTTCCTTCTCCAAGAAATTCCAAATGTCGTAATACCAGGGGTTTTCATCCTGAGCCTCATCTATAGCAGCAATCGACTCATAGGCTGGCGCAAATTTCTGGTCAATGATGACTGGACGCATCCGGACTCCGAACGGGATGTCTATTATGGAAGATAGAATTGCTAAAGAATCTGCGAACCTGTTGTTCTCTCTTAGTAGATGGGCAAAGTTTAGCTTCTCAAGCCGAGGAATTAACAAATCCAAGGTCTGGTGATACATCATTATCTTTTCTTCTTTGACTTTCCAGTCTCCTTTTGCTTGAGACACAACAAGGTTCGAGTTCCCGATGACGTCCAACCGTCTTGCCCCTAGTTCTAGGGTTGCTTCTAGACCGGCAATGCATGCCTCATATTCTGCTTCATTGTTCGAGACTTTGAACCGGAGTTTGAAGGCTAGAGGGATACGGGAATTGTCGGGTGCTATCAGCAACACCCTTATCCCATACCCGTACTGATTTGATGCTCCATCAAAGTACATCGTCCAAGTTTCATCGTCGATGTGCAAAATGGCTTCATCTAGGAATAAGTACTCGACTGCTTCACCCCCTTCCACTGGATGGTCAGCTAAGAATTCTGCTACTGCTCTTCCTTTGACTGACTTGCGTGTCACATATTTCAAATCGAATTCAGAGAGCAACAGCAACCAACGAGCTAGCCTACCCGTAAGTGCTGGTTTGTCGAACAGATATTTGGTAGGATCGAGTCGTGAAACCAACATTACGGAGTGAGCTAACAGGTAGTGCCGCAGCTTCTTGGTAGCCCATACCAAAGCTAAGCAAGCCTTCTCCAACGATGTGTAGCAAGTCTCATACTCTAGCATCTTCTTGCTCAGATTGTAGATGGCTCTCTCCACTTTGTCCTCTGATTCTTGCGTGAGCATACAACCCATTGTGGTCTCAGTCACTGAAAGGTACAATATCAACGGTTTCCCCGGCTCTGGCAGTGACAACACGGGTGGGTTCTGTAAGTATTCCTTGATCTATTTGAAAGCAGCTTGGCATCGGCCGTCCTATTGGAATTTCTGTCCTTTCTTCAGGAGGCCAAAAAGTGGTTCACAAGTTAAGGTTAATTTTGAGATAAACCGTCTTATGAATTGCACTTTACCCAGAAAGCCTCGCACCTCATTTTCAGTCCTTGGTGGGGGCATTTCTAGGATGACCTTGATTTTGGAAGGGTCGACCTCGATACCTCTCTGTGTAATCAGAAACCCCAGCATTTTTCCTGCTGTAACACCAAAGCGACATTTCGAGGATTCACTAGCTTGAATTCTCTGATCCTTTGAAAGAACTTTTGCAAGGCGGTGTAGTGGCCCTCTCTATCTTTGGACTTGACAATCATGTCATCCACATACACCTCAACGTCTTTGTGGATCATGTCATGCAATATCGTGGTCGCGGCCCGTTGATAAGTAGCTCCAGCATTCTTTAACCCAAACGGCATCACTCTATAACAGTATGTCCCCTACGGGGTGGTGAATGCAGTCTTTTCCCGGTCTTCAGGTGCCATCACTGTCTGATTGTAGCTGGAGAAGCCATCCATGAACGAATGCAAAGCATGCCCCGCTGTAAAGTCCACTAACTCATCAATATGCGGCAAGGGAAAGTCGTCCTTTGGACTGGCTTTGTTCAAATCCTTGAAATCCACGCATACCTGGATCCTGCCATCCTTCTTCGGCACCGGAACGATGTTGGCCAACCAAGTCGGGTATTCGGATACCAGCAGGAAGCCTGCATCGATTTGCTTGGTGACCTCTTCCTTGATCTTGAGAGCCTAGTCCGGGCGGATCCTCTTGAGTTTCTGTTTGACGGGTCGGGCCTCGGGGTCAAGAGGGATCCGGTGCTGTACAATCTCAGGATCGATCCCAGGCATGTCTTCGTAGGACCACGCGAAAACATCTTTGAAATCTTTTAATAAAGCGACTAAGCGCTCGCGTTCCTCCGAAGACAACGTGGACCCGATTTGGACCAGCCGCGGGTCCTCTTCAGTACCAACATTCACAGTAGTGATTTCATCAACTAAAGGTTTAACAAATCTTTCCTGCTCTTGATCAATTAAGCGTTGCAAAACCGGAGGAATTTTGTCCTCGTCATCAAAATTTTGAAAGTCTAAGTTAATGCAATAAATCAAGGGTACAGAAAAGTACTCGGAAACCATAGCTACTTGATTCTCATTAGGCACATCCAAATCGTCCGATTCTTCGGTTACAACAGACTCAAAAGAGAAAGAAAAAAAGCGACTGGACAAGGCATGGCATCCGGTTATCATCCCGAGATTACGGACTCAGACTCAGTCGAGCTGGAACCTGATTCCGACTCACAAGACTCGGTGGAATCAGATTCCGGCTCACTACCTGACCCGGTGCTGCTAGACAAAAATCCCTCTTCATACTGCCAAATGAGAGAGGGTGCGATAGATGCATCCAAAATAGTTGCTAGGAGGCCCACAACCATTTCATTTTCAATCACGCATATCGAGAAGTTATCCCCCAAGCACTTCTGTTCGATCGGAGGATCTGAAAGTAGACATGCCAGCGCTACCCCCATTTCACTTTCGGTATCTTCAGACTCCACTTTCCTACTCTGCTCAGCCTCAGCCAATGGGTTCGTCTGCTCTTCGGCAATGTCATCCCCGGATAACTGTAGATCAAAGAAGATCTCAAAACCTGGTACGCGCTTCTTCTCCGCGTTCAGCCACGGCTCTAGGAAGCCACAAAACGGAAATTCCTCCCCCTCCCGGACGAAGCGTTCGTTTAGGGTACCCTGAATGGGCCTATGCATCATCTCAAAAGGCTTCCCAACCTGCTTCGCTCTGGCTCTCCCAGCCATTTCCTTTCCCTTCCTTATCCAATCCTCTTTGGTAGGCAGATATCCCAAGCCAAAGGTATGGGGGTTGTGTGGCACTTCGGCCAATGCTACGAAGCCCTTTCGGCCGCTCTTTCCCAATCCCATCCCGGGGATATGTTGAAGCTTATTCATGAGGTATACAGATTGAGCACTGACATACACTCCCTCATTAACAGCCATAATGTTTCGCACAACCCGAGCCTTGGCTAAGGTAAAACCTGATATAAACACATCCTCCATGCCGTACTCAATTTCCAGGACTGGTGTAGACACCTCCGGCGGTGGATGGATCGATGAATTCCCCAAAACAATGGCTACTCCCTTCCCATGGGGGTATTTCACCATCTGATGTAAGGTGGACGACACTGCTTTTACCTGGTGCAGCCACGGCCGCCCCAAGAGCATATTGAAAGTTGCCGGAACTTCTAAGACGTGAAAATCTATCTCATATTGTCTTGGCCCAACCTTAGTCTGAATTTTTACTGTCCCCATGACTTCTCGGCTCGTGTTGTCATATGCCCGAATTACCTGGGCAGTCGGCATGAAATCCGCATTCTTTAAACCGATGGCATACGCTGTCCTTGCCGGGCATACGTTGATGGCGGACCCGGTATCAACAAGAACCACCGGTATCCATTCATTTCTACACTCCACAGAGATGTAGAGTGGCTTATTGTGGTTCGCACCCTCAGGTGACAGTTCTTTGTCAGAAAAAGTCAACATCAAGGTAGCTCCTCCCGGAAAGACTAATCCCACCAGTTGCTCCGGCATGGTTTCTATCGAGAGTTTAGCCTTGTCCATGGTAGATAGGACAGTCTGTCTGTGCACTCGTGATGCCATAAGCAGTCCCCAGATGGAGATGTCTGCTTGTATCTTTTTTAACCGTTTGAGCACAGCCTCTTCTTCAAGTTATTTCTCTTTCTGTCTCTCAGCTTCCTTATCCTTCCCAGACGCCTCTGGCTGGTCTAGGTGCGAAGGCTTGAAATACCGCCCGCTTCTTGTCATGTGATCAACCTCATCGAGATACCAGGTGTCGTCTGGTTGATTGCTCCCCCAATCCTCGTCTGTGTGGGCAAGACATAAATCATCGTCCTCCCACCACATCCCGTAAGCAGCCAACAAACATCTGTCTGGCTCTGGCATGATTGTACTCGCAGTACTTTCAGCCCACATGTTCGCAGCATCTTCTGTCCTTGTGCCCACAACATTTTCAGTCCCCTCATGGGCTTTGGCTTCCCTGGTTCTCTCAGAATCCCAAAACTTTTCTTGTTCCACCTGCGTCAGCACAGTTTGTTGTTCAGCTTTCCCTGTGTTCACAATGCTCTGATACGGCGAAATTCTTCGTGCAGTGCTCTCCGAGAACGTACTCGACTTCCGGCCCTTGGCCTGGCCGATACCCTTGCCCCTCTGGGCTCGTTGGAACTTTTCCACCACATCCGGTTGATCATCCAGCCATCTGGTAGCCTCTGCCGATTCCTTATAATCAAACCAGTTGACTACCGCGTCCCCTGATTCTTGGTCATCGAAAAACTATAGGTTGGCAAAGTCCTCTTCTACAGCCGTCAAATCATCTGTTCCCTGCTCAAATCTATCCTCTTGGATCACACACAGTTCTGCCCTCTCTGGCAATTCTACACTTGGCTCAGACTGACCCACTGACAGGATGTAATCACTCGGATCGTAGGCTTCCCCAGCAAAATTCCCAGACTGCTCAAACCCTGACTCAACAGTTCCATCCTCCTCTGCAACCTCCCATGTTCTGTCTTCAACAACCACCACCATTGGCTCAGGTTGGGTTGTGGAGATGTCCAGCATGTACAAAAAGTCAGCGCAATCAGGAAGGAGCATCTCTGGCTTAGGTAGACGGGACGGAGTGATATAGATGCTAGGATCGTAAGACATGACCCCAGTCTGGATAAAGTTGATTCTTTTGGGAGGTGGAGCTTGGTTGTGTGTAGGGAGCGGGTTGGTTGTGACATTGGGTCTTTTTGGTTGCACAATCACCTATTTGTCAATGAGGTCTTGAATCTCGTGACACAATCTGAAACATTGGTCAGTGTCATGACCGTGTTATTGGTGATATGCGCAATATTTGGCTGGGTTGTGAGTGGGGGGGAGTGGATTTGGCAACAGCCTCGGCTCCAGGGGTTTTAGATGCCTTTCTTTGATTAAGACTCCTAGAGCCTTGGACATGGACATATACAATGGGGTGAAGGTTCTTTGGCCTCTGGGTTGGTATCTGGTGGTTTGTGGATTGCTTTCGGATGCACTGGAGAAAAGTGTGGCTGCCACGGGTCTTGGAAGGGGAGGGGGAATGGTGGCGACCATGCTTACCTCCGAAGCTCTTGCAGTTGCAGCGCCACTTGGGCCGGCATTGTTGTTGCGGTTAAAGATTCTTCGAGGCTGATCTCTGTCTTGGTCAATCAGACCCTGTTTCATTGCATCTTCGATTTGTACCCCCATCTCATGCAGATCTGAAAATGTGGGGAAGGGGAGCACAATCATTTTTTGCATTAGTTTTGGCTGGAGATTGCGCACAATCATCCTGATCTGGTCCTTATCGGTGGGCCTTAGAGTCATCATCGAGGCCTTCGCCCTCCACCGGGTCACGAAATCCGAGAAGCTCTCTTTAGGCTGTTGTCTTGTCGTTTCGAGATCACGGGTTGTAATCTCGATTTGGGTGTTGTAAGAGTATTGCGCAACAAAGGCCTCGACCATTTCATCCCAACTTCGCTTGACATCATCCTCTAATTTCGCATACTAGATAGCGGCCACACCCGACAGGGTCCGGCCGAATAGTGAAAGCTTCTGGGGTCTGGTGAGGCCCATCGGCCGTAGTATATCTGAGAATAGTCGGAGGTGGACCATGGGATCCCCAGATCCGTTGAAGCGATCAATCTGTGGCATTTTGAATCTATCCGGCAATGCCACAGCCACATTGGTATATCCATCATCAATATCCGGGATAGCCTTTACCCCCTGGGATTTTTTGAATAACTTCTCGAGCTTGCTCAATTTCAGTGCTGTAGGGTCTACTTCGAACTCGAAGGGAGAGTCCGGGTGGTTGATGGGTGTATGTACCTTGGATAATTGAGGTGGAAGCGGGGGCGGAGCCGGCGCCGTTGGGATGTCTGTGTCCTCCTGAATGGCATGGACATTTGGCAAAATGTTCTGGGCATTTGGCAGGAAATTCTGGGTAGTTGGTATCTGCTTGGGTAGCGGGACCCCTGGTGGGGGAGGAACTGGATGTGAGGCTGATGCTCCGGCTTGCTGCTGTAGTCGGGTAATTAGTTCCACCTGTTGGGCCATGATTGTGGCCTGCTGTTCAGAGAACTCTGCTTGGCGGACAGCGTCCTCCTATATTTGCTTCATACTCTTTTGGAGTTGGCGCATCATTTCTTCCATTCTGGCCATGTTCTGCTGATCCTGTTGACTGATTGGTATGTGTATTTCTATGGCAGAAATTGAGACCTCAGCCTGACTATTCACTACTAGGGTAGACCACTGCTCTGGTAACCTCTGCTTAGACACACTACGCTTTCTCGGCCTCCATCTGACAACCGGGGGTAGAGAATGAAACACTGGTTGTCCGTCAACCAGATCCTCGGATCGATTGAGTCGACGACCTCTTGTCCAGAGTGCTTGGGGAATATCTGCTTGGTCTGAAGCAATTGTGCTAAAACTGCCCTAGCAAAAAGATAAATAAAGTAATAAGGAAACAAATAACCAGATAAACGAACAGCATAGCAGTTTAAAATAAATACACAACACACAGCTGGGCATAACAACACACGGTCAATAAGCTGAATACACATTGTCCTCAAACACTGATCACTATCCCTGAATCACTGTTCTCCAAGACTGAATCTGATACCCGCAGATAACTGATTCTCAAACACTGACTGATGCCCGCAAGCCTGATGTCCAATCTCGCAAACTAATACATGCATTCCCTGTAGAGACGCACTCTAAAAGCACATAACAGATAAGTGAGAGCCAAAACACCCTCATGTTGGGGTAGGGTTTCCCTGTCCTATTTTGTCAGGAACTAGGGTTTCACTACGCACGCAGTGGTTTCAAACAACCTATCGGGTAAGCAACCTATCCTAGCTTGGAATGGTCACTATGGATCCGAATATGCACTAGGTCGAATGGTCAAAAGGGTGCCCCAATAAAACCGAGGTTTGTGTTTCTATACTGGCAAAGCCCGTAACTGGTAAGCCTTATAGCACGCAGCCTCTGGCAAACCGCTCAGGAATAGCAGATGGCAAACACTGTGTCCTAGGCGCACCAATGCAAATGCAATGCAAAGAAACACATAAGTGTAGTCAAAAATAGATATCATGAGTTCGAGTCAAGTTCTCTAACTCCCCAGCAGAGTCGCCAGAAACCGTAGACATCCCCGAACGTCCCGGGAGGGAAATCTCGTTCTGTCCATTTGGGTTCACTACAGTTCAAGGACTTAATGTCACGGTCCTATATCTAATCTCACAGAGTGTAATGCAAGACCGATGAAATCATCAAAAAGTCCAAATCTGGCAAATCGTTTTTGAAAACAGATTTTTTTGAAAGAAGTGCCAAACATGGACTGCTTTGTCAGATACAGAGTCGCCACCTAAATATTTTATTTTGGGGAATTTAGGAAACCCTGACTCGTTTGCCTAAGGCCACGTGTCCATCATCACCAAAGCTGCCTCGGCTCGGGAACTTGGGTACGATTGGGGAAGGTCACTTCGTGAGCATCCCCGCTCGCCCGATCAAAGATCGGCCTCTACTAACCATGATATCGAGTTTTGAAAACATTATGTGCTCTTATTCCGGTTATTAGCCTAGATTTACTACGTGATGCGCGCAGCATACAAGTATAGACCGGATCGCCTGAATTGGAACAAAACATTTCATGTTTATTTTTGAAAGATGGTTTGCTACTCGCAAGTAGGCTTAAAAATGCAGATTTTGCCACCCTCGGGTGGGCTTAGAAAACATGGTTTTGCCACTATCTAGTGGGCTTAAAACTCACATTGAATGAATTGTTCCAATCCAAATAACCCAACCTTCACCCACAGGCATTCAGGCAGTTATATCACATAAGTACATAGCCTCATAGTAAGCATGCTATCATGGTAGTCACTCACACGCATGCAAGGATGCTAAAGCATAAAACTTACCGAGTACTCCAAGCAAAAACAGAAGCTATGTTAGAAATCCATGCATGATCCTAACTATACAGAAATGCCTAATGCAACACATGCAAAATGCAACTAAGATAGGCTCGGCTATTCTAAACATGGCATATGGAATGCTACAGCTAACATGTATTCAACTCGGAATTGAAATACAATGCAGTGAGTATGATGCGTCGAGCCTGGTGCATGCAAAATAGATGAATTAATGCAAACATGCTATCATACTGTATGCTAATTGAAACATGCCCTAATCTAACCATCATAAGCTGGTAAATAACAAGGAGAAAGACGTGGGGTTGGAAGACATACATCACACGCACGCACACTTATTACAACATTGCCCTTGCTCGGAGGGTCTGAATAAATAATATACAGTCTGAATAAATAGTACAGTCTGAATAAATACAAAACCCTAATTAATTAACAAATTTAACTAGGAAAGTAGTAAACTAGCACGCAAATCTATGGACCGCCTCAGCTCTGTTCCAAATGATGAATGATGCGTGCTTGAGTTGCCTTGCACGGAAATCCATTGCGATGCCCCAATTAGCCTCTGTTTACAATTAAGCCCGGAATATTGCACGAAACTCCAAAAGACTGCCGGTTTCTGATTTGCTGCAACAGAGAACAAGAAAGGGGCATGGCAAAGTATTTTCACATATGTATGCATGACTACTCTTCAGGGAGTGTAGTCCTCGATCCCCGTGCCACCAATCACGCATCTCGATGCATGATGGCCGAGGAGTCGATTTGCACGACTCGATGTGAAATGAATGCACATGAAAACATAACAAGGCCTAGACTCCATCATGGGTAATCTGGAGTGTCGGCAACCGAGAATTGAGACACGTTTCGTCACTTGGAGTACGAAACGTCCCTCGTTTCCCGTGCTTGAGCTAACTCCTATCCCAAACATAATGCAAATGAGATGGCATGCACAATGCGACTAACATACAACCTAGCATACACAATGTTATGAAATGGCATACACAATGCTCAATGTAACATGGCATACACAATGCTCTAACATACAACCTAGCATACATAATGCTATAGACTAAGATGGCATACACAATGCAATATGGGCTTACACCAATATGAGTGGACCTCAGCCACACCCACATCAGTAGCCATAAGATGAAAATGAGACTACCAAAATGCGTGCACACATGTATGCAAACCGAGGACCGAACTTAAGGCACAACATGCAACTCTAACAAGGCATGGCAAGGATGAAGCATGGCATTCAAACATGTAAATTCCAGCACTGAAACATGATGCTAAAAGGTCCCGAAACATGGAAACATGGCACCCGATGCATGAGATGAGCCCCGGAAGTCAAAACTAGGCACATGTATTGACTTATAGCTATACAAAGCATGCATTATTTGACTATGAAGCACAAAGACAGAGTCGAGGTAGTCCCAAAACATGAACATTTCTAGTTCAAAACATGACCAAAAGATGCTAGCATGATGGACTAAAATAGCATGCAACTTTGACTAGCAAACATGGTTTACATGGCATGTATATGAAGCGTATGAGAACTCATCAAACCAGCAAAAATAAATGAATAAAACATGCCAAAATATGCCCAAATAATCACTGAAATGCAGCCAATGCATGCCAAAATAATGAGCTCCTTTAGAGGGCCATACAAGGGGTTATTAAGCACATACAAGATAGACACTTGGAAAGGCCAAACCAACTCTGGAAATGGGTTATGACAGCCATAAAACCCACCAAATAGGCCCTAGAATCAGTCTCAGAAACATGCAAAGAAAGGCCTCTTTGAAAGGCCTTGAATGGGATTTCTCTACACATGCATCATAGACATAAAATATAGCCGAAAGGGCCTCGGACAAAGCCAAGGTAGACCTCAAAACTCTCAGAATGAGGCCTAGAAAGTGACTTCAAAGCATGAAAATAGGGTCCCTTCGGAAGGTCAAAAGGATCACCAAACAAGACAAGGAGAGAGGGGGTCACCCCCCTCTGATTTTGGCCTTCAAGAATACACCTAAGCCACTAAAAATCTACTAGATTTCAGTGGCTAAGAGGCCGAGCTATGGCCAATGCAAGAGCTCTAATGCATAGCCCTAATCATGAAGAGATGAAGCATGCATAGGGGGGAAGATGACCCCAAACAGAAATGGGACCTTAACCAAACTTGAGGAGGATATCAAAACAAGACTTTTTCCAGTATATAGAAAATCTCTAAAATGTTCACAAGGCTAAAATATGATGCAAAAATAGCCCTAAAAGAGAGATAGAGGGTAAGGGGAAGTAGATGGCCTCAAACAGCAAAGAGCCCTTCAACAAAGTTGAATAGGGGCTCAAAATAAGACAATTTACAGTTTAGGTCGAAGCCAAGAAATGCACACAAATAAAGCTAATATATTATGCAAAATAAGCCCTAAAAGAGAGATAAAGCACAAAGGGGGAGTAGATGACTTTAAACAGCAAAGTTTTCTTAAACAAAGTTGAAGAGGAGCTTAAAATAAGATCTTTTCCAGTTTAGCTTGGAGCCCAAAAATGCAAGAAAAAGGAACTAAGATATAGAGCAAAATTATGCAAGAATGGGGAAAATAGAAGCTTACCCTTGTAGAGCCGAACTCTAGTAGCTTTTGGACCAAGTTGGTGAGCTTTCAACCTCTGCAAATGACCTCTAAGAGGCCGGAATGGATGATGGAGGTGGTAGGCTATGGGGTGTAGGGTAAAATGGCCAAGAAAATGGGTGTTTGGAGGTTTGAAGTATAGATATAGAGGTGTATGTATATCTCAGCTGGTATTTTTTTCTAACCCTTTCAACATGAGGTGGGGTGTTGGTTATATAGAGGGAGAAGGGTGAGGCTTCTTGGGGAAGCCAAGAGGGAGGTTCAAGGCTTCTAAAAGAAGCTTGACCAAAGGGGTCAAGCTTCTTGAGGAAGCTAGACCAAAAGGGTCAAGCTTCCTCAAGAAGTTTGACAAAAAGGGCCAAACTCTTTTTAAAACCAAGCAAAAGGGTCAAAACCACCTTAAAAGGACCAAAAGCAAGGACAAACCCTCGGACAGTGGGTCAAGTGGAAAATAGCTGGCACAGTTGGAACACACTCAGGTGGGCAAACATGGCCGGCCAGGTTCAAAAGGGCAAGGTGGCCGGCCGAGCACCTCCCCTGGTCGGCCGACCAGGGGTCAAATGGGTCAAGCACAATTACTGGTCGGCCTACCCAGAAAGGTGGCCTCCCAGATGAGTGCAACACAACTGTATGGTCAAAAACCAAAAAAAGTGACCCAGGAGAAAGAAAAACTAGCTTTTTTAGAGGGGTTCAAAAGGGTCAGGGACAATTACTGGTCAGCCTACCCGTATTGGTGGCCTCCCAGGTGTGTACAACACAATGGTGTGGTGGAAAGTTAGAAAAAGTGGCTCGGGAGTGGGAAAAACCAGCTTTCGGGCAACGAAGAGCAATGAAGAGAAAAGCTGGTTTTTCAGAAAAAATACTGGTCTCCCACCCTCCTAGAACCTTTCTAATAATGAAAATAAGGTCCTTGCCAAAAATAGACCAAGACAGATGCAAAACGAAGGTTCGGGGGCCAAAACACGCAGTTTGGGGCCTCGAAAACAGGCTGTTGGGCACAAGAAGTGGCGTTCGACCACGAAGGTGGTCTCTCAGGCCACAGTGTCCCTCAAAAGGGCGGAAATAAGGTGTGTGCCAAAAATCGGAGCAAACAGAGGTAGTTAAGCGGTCCCGAACCAAGGCGCATGGCCGACGGCTCCGAAAACCGAGAACCGGGGTCCAAACAGGAAAAATGGCCTACGACCACAAAACATAGCCCAAGGGCACTGAGAGATGATCTACGAGACCTCTCCCTCCCTTCGGGAAGAGAAAACAAAGAAAATAGGGCCTGGTTCGCAAACCGAGGCAAAGCACAAAAGAATCCGGAAGTTCGGAGGCAAGGCTCGCTGCCGTGATTCTGCAACCTCAGAACGAGCACAATATGCAACATCACCAAGCGCTCAATCAGTGATGTCTGAGTCTTAAGGTTGGTCAAAAATGGGGTGTCTACAAATATACAATCTCGGGCCCAAGCAAAGGCCCATCTTCAACTTCTGCCCAGCAGATCGGAGATCTACATTTTCTTCCATACAATGCCTCGAAAGGCGCCATACCAATACTTGACTGATAGCTGTTGTTGTAGGTGAATTTAGCTAAGGGCAAATGGCTTTCCCAGTTTCCCTGAAAATCAAGGACACACATTCTCAGTAAGTCCTCCAGAGTCTAGATGGTCCTTTCTGACTGACCATCTGTCTGAGGATGATAAGCACTACTCAGTCTCAGTTCAGTACCCAATGCAGTCTGTAAGCTTTGCCAAAATCTCGATGTGAACTTCGAATCTCTGTCAGAAACAATGGACACAGGCACTCCATGCAGTCTAACAATTTCATCAATATAAATCACAGCCAATTTGTCCGCATTATAAATTGTTTTGAAAGGTAAGAAGTTAGCAGATTTAGTCAGTCTATCAACAATAACCCAAATTGAGTCCATACCTTTACTGGAGTGAGGCAATCCCACAATAAAATCCATGGTGATATGTTCCCATTTCCACTCCAGTATAGGTAAGGGTTGCAGTAAGTCTGCAGGTCGTTGATGTTCGGCTTTGACTTGTTGGCAATGAAGACATTTTGATACAAAATCAGCAATTTTTTTCTTCATTCCCGGCCACCAGAAATTTAGTTTCTGGTCTTGGTACATTTTCGTATTCCCCGGATGGAAAGAAAATTTTGAATTGTGTCCCTCTTGCAGAACTCTTCTTTTCAGTTCAGAATCGTTCGGTACACACAGTCTTTCTTGAAATTTTAGTACATTATTTTCAAATTTGAAACCTGGTCTTGGTTTAGATTCCCTTTCTTCAATGATCTTCTTCAAGAAATCATCCTGTTGCTGTTTCTCTTTAATTTCTTCAATCAATGCTGGTTGAACAGAAATAGCAGCTAAGGTTCCACCTTGTTCTCGCAAAACAATTTCAAATTCAGATTTTTCAAGGTCACAAAGCAATTCTTTCTGCCCGGTGAGCAAACAGGCTAAGTTTCCAATTGATTTCCGGCTCAATGCATCGGCAGCAGTGTTGGCTTTTCCCGGATGGTACAAAATCTGTAGGTCATAGGCTTTAATTAGTTCTAGCCATCTCCGCTGTCTCATGTTCAGTTCCTTCTATGTGAAGAAATATTTTAAACTCTTGTGGTCGGTATATACTTCACATGTTGCCCCATATAGGTATTAACGCCAGATTTTCAGTGCAAATACTACTGCAGCCAGTTCCAGATCATGGGTCGGGTAGTTCTTTTCATGCGATCTTAGTTGTCGGGAAGCATAAGCAATAACTCTCCCATTCTGCATTAAAACACACCCCAAACCCTTATGAGAAGCGTCACTAAATACAATATAACCATCCGTACCTGAAGGTAGGGTAAGAACCGGTGTAGTCACAAGTCGAGTTTTCAACTCTTGGAAAGCAGATTCCCTTTGGTCAGTCCAATCGAATGATATCCCCTTTTGTGTCAGTTGAGTCAATGGTAAGGCAATTTTGGAGAAATCTTTGACAAATCTTCTGTAATACCCGGCTAGTCCCAAAAAGCTTCGGACTTCTGTCACATTTGTTGGTCTAGGCCAGTTTACTACAGCTTCAATTTTCTGCGGATCAACAGAAATTCCATCTTTGCTAACAACATGCCCCAAAAACATAACATGATCAAGCCAAAACTCACATTTAGACAGTTTAGCATAAAGTTTCTGTTCTCTTAGGGTCTGTAGGGCAAGTCTCAGATGGTGTTCATGTTCTTCTCTAGTCTTAGAATAAATTAGGATGTCATCAATGAATACAACAATAAAGTCATCGAGGAATGGTTTAAAGATTCTGTTCATGAGGTCCATAAATGCAGCAGGTGCATTGGTAACTCCGAAAGGCATAACTAAAAATTCGTAATGTCCATACCTCGTTCAAAAAGCAGTTTTGTCTATGTCTTCTGGTTTAACTTTCAGCTGATGATATCCAGATCTGAGATCAATCTTAGAGAACACTTGAGCACCCTGTAACTGATCAAATAAGTCATCAATATGAGGCAATGGGTATTTATTTTTCACAGTTACCTTGTTCAGTTCACGGTAGTCAATACACAGTCTCAGTGAGCCGTCTTTCTTTTTCACAAACAAGACAGGTGCGCCTCACGGCGAAGTACTAGGCCTGATGAACTTTTTGTCTAACAGTTCTTGCAGTTGCACTTTCAATTCTTTCAGTTCAGTTGGAGCCATTCGGTAAGGAGCTTTAGATACTGGCTTTGTTTCCGGAACCACATCAATAGTGAACTCAATCTCCCTATCAATCAAATCCCTTGGCAAATTATCTAGAAAAACATCTGGGAATTCTCTGACTATAGGAATACTGTTCACATTAGCATTATCATCAGTAGATACAGTCAATACAGAACACAGATATCCTTTTCTAATCAATTTAACAGCTTTCACAGATGAAATTAAATACGGAGGAGGTACAACTCCACTTCCATTAAACACAAATTCAGGCAAACTAGGTGGACGGAAAACTACTTGTTTCGTTACACAGTCTATGGTGGCATGATATTTTGTTAACCAGTCTATTCCCAATATTACATCAAAATGGTCAATGTTCAGTGGCAGTAAGTTAATATACAGATGCATATCCCCAACAATAATTTCACATGCAGGGTACATATAAGCACAAGTACAGATCCCCCAATAGGTGAAGATACAGCTAACAAGTAATTCATGGGTTCTAGTGGTCTATTCAGTTTTTGCGAAAAAGCATGCGATACATATGAATGTGTAGATCCCGAATCAATCAGTACATATGCATTTTGAGTACCAATAGAGAGGATACCTGACACAATAGTCTCGGTATTTTGTACGTCTCCTAGTACTAGGGCGAACACTAGGCCCTGTCTCATAGGCTCTTTCCCGGTAGCTTTGGGGTTCGGTTTTGGTGCAACAGTTGATGCCGCTACACTTGGTGCAGCTTTACTATTGGCCTGCAGAGCAGAGGGGCAGTCTTTAACCATATGGCCCACCTTACCACACCTGTAACATGCTCTAGATATTTTGTAACAAACCCCTTTGTGCTTCCTGCCACACTCAGAACAGGGTGGTATGAAACCACTCCCTTGGCTGTGGCTAGTTGTTGTCCCCGTGTTCTGTTTCTTGTTCGATGGGTTATGCTTGCCTTTCTTGAACTTAAAACCCTGCCTTTTACCACGCCATTCAGACGCTGGTGTTTCAGTTTTTAGTGCCTCGATGTTCGATTCAGCCATTAGTGCTCGGTCAAGAACATTTACATAATTTGTTAATTTCAAAACATTTATTCTGTCGAGTATTGCAACATTAAGGCCGCCTTCAAACTTTCTGGCCTTCTTGTAATCAGTGTCCACCATGTGTAGTGCATATCTAGCAAGCTCGGTGAACTTTGTCTCATATTCAGCAACGAACATTGTGCCCTGTCTCAGCTGTTCAAATTCAGTACTTTTCTGTCCCTGACACACTGAGGGAAATACTTTTCGAAGAAGGCTCATTTGAATTGAGCCCAAGTCATAACAGTGTTGGTGTCGCGGACTAACATCTACCACCTTCTGGCCTCTTCTTGTAGTGTAAAGGTGGCTAATAGTACTTTATGTGCTTCAGAGCACGGAAACACCTCAAATAACTTTTCAGTCTCAAGAACCCATGCTTCAGCTTTTAATGGTTCAAGGCCTCCCTGAAAGGATGGCGGTTTCATTTTACTGAACTTCTGGGTGACAGCAATTATGTTCCCATCATTAACATTCACATTCTGTTCCGGCTATACCGGAGGAGGAGGTGGGGCCTGTTGATTCTGTTGTTGATCTAGTCTTTTAGTTATTAGTTCCATCATTCTTTCCAGTCTTGCCATTCTTGCCTCAGAGGATGAGGATTCAGATTCATTTGCAGTTCTTGCATTATCCATTTCACTATAGGCAGTTATAACAGTTATTAACAAAGGCAGTCATTTGTTTAAACAGATTAACACATTAGCATATATTCAGTCATGTCATAGCCACACACTTATCATGCTCATGTAATGCCCTAATCGCTTTTCTAGGACATCCTATAGCTCATTTGGACATGTGTGTGCGGTATAACTCGTGGTAAGTATCGCTCTGATACTACTCTGTCACGACCCAAATCCGTCCCTATGGGTTTAGCATCAGAATCGCCAAGAATCCAAGATTATCAAGGCCTCTGATAAGAATACAAGAGTGCAGGGGCATGGCGGAAGCCAATACAATAAATAAACAATGTCCAATGAGCTGCGACAGTCTGTATGCAACAAGACTTTTCATGCATATATATGATCAGCACAAAACTGTATGTACAACATTTAAAATCGATCAGGACAGGGACCTAATCCCTATTGACAGTACAGTACAGAAACATTTGGTCTATACAATAATACAAAACAGAAACAGAGACAGACGGGGGAAAAATAAAACACCCTTAAGCCATGGCTTGGCAGGCTCGGAACTTCGCAGTGAGGCATAGTGGTTGGCTTGACAAAACTGGAGTTTATCCCGATGCTTCTAGCCGCGGTCCGGTGCCTGTACACCTACATATATATATGAGCAGTAAGCTAAAGCCCAGTGAATAACATAATGCGTAAAGGGGTTTAGAATGAATGTCCTTACAGTGATGAAAACAGTTCATTAATTCAGTATATCAGTCATTTAGACAGTCAGTGATATGTGGTACATCCATTAGCATAGTAGTACAGCAAACAATAGGTCTTAAAAGACCGAACAGTAAATGATGGCCATCAGTCAGTAAACAGTAGTGGTTCCAATAAGGGAACTGACAGAGATCTTCAGAATAAAGAATAAGAATAAAGAATAAAGAATAAAGAGTTGCTAAGGATGCCACAATACAGTTCAGAATATAGGACATACATTCATTCAATTAATAGTATCAGTTCAGAAAGCAGTACAGTTCGATTGTTCAGAAAATAATCATTTTGAACATATCTTTACACAGTTGTTACTCACAGAGTTCTGGGCTATAAGCAGCTAGAGCGCGTCTCCGAAAGCCAACCCTAAATAGTGATAGGACGAAACACACTAAGTTTCACATTCAGGAATCAAAGACTTAGTCCCTACTTAGACTCGGTGTGGTTCTACATCTATATCCTCATTAAGATGCCTTAAACTAGGCCTAAGAATGCCTATGATGGAATGAGGATGCAAAGATGCACTCAGAAAACATTTTCAGAATTTTCAGAAAACAGGGGTCTCGCTCGAGCGTGGGTTTCTTCGCTCGAGCGAGCTTGCCAAAACAGGAGGGTTGCTCGAGCGTGGACTTCCTCGCTCGAGCGGTCTGTAAAAATGCAAAAGTGCTGGATGTTGGAAATCTCCGCTCGATGCTCGCTTGACGCTCGCTCGGCGTAGCAGATCTCGCCGGCGTAGGTTCTTCGCCGGCGTCAAGGCTCACAGACACCAATAATCTAAGAGCTTGCAATTTATGCTCGAGCCACCATTCCTTCGCTCGAGCAGAGCTCAGAATAAACGATGGTCGCTCGAGCGTGGAATCCTTCGCTCGAGCGAAGAAGCCAAATTCTGGAATTTCCAGATTTGCCTCCCAAGCTCAAACCAAGCACTCTACAGCTCAAAACTTAACCTCTTAGGCCCAATTTCTGGAAAACACATCTAAACTCAAAGTATAACAAGTTTCAAAGCTCAATTTGTGAAATCAAAGCCCAAGGGTGAGTCAATTAAATCCAATTTCAAACCAAATTTTCATGAACATGCTACAAGCATGACATGCATGAGTTTAACTCAATTCAAAGCTTCAAAGCTTACTCAAATGAGCTCATTCTTTCAAATTCAAGATGAAATCATGGTCCTTAACATTAACATGAACATGCATGTGGGAATTTATGAAGAACAACCTCCAAAGATGAGAGATATGCACATGCATGCAACAATTAAGCTACAATACCACATGCTAGGACTAAATCATGACTTAGCTCTTCAATTTGACATAAACCATGCAAGAATCAACTTAAAGACACAATTAAGAGGTTGAATTCCTTACCTAGATCTTCAATTACAAGTGTAGAAGTTCAATTTGCCAATTCTCCTACAATCTCTTCAAGTCTACCAAGCCAATTCTCTAGAATAATTCAATTCCCTCCCTCACTCTCTCTTGGTCGGCTAGAACTCTCAAAATGGCTAAAGAAAATGTTTGTCTAAGTGGGTACAAGGCTCAACATATTGTTCATGTAGTGGGCCACTCAAAGTGGCATTTTGGTAGATATTACAAACTAAGTAATTTAGCTCATTTCAACCTAATTTAATCATACTAAATCAAATTTCAGATAAATATACCATAAAATCACATAAATTATGATTAACACATATCACTAATCAATTTCAGATTCGGCCGCCGATAAGGCCTTCAATTAGCGGTTTAAACATAAATACACAAACAGATAATCAAACAGGTAACAGATAGATGTACAATCAAACATATATACTAAGTTAATTCAGTCCCAGATTTCAGTCAGTCTGTTCAGCATTTCAGTTGATTCAATTACTTATCTTAATTGGTCTCAGTTTAGTAGTAATTAGTAGTTTAATAAGTAAACAGTGACGAGGGTTGTTACACAATTAATTACTTGCACACCCCAAACTAACTCTTTCTCTCTCTCTCTATTTAGTTTTCTTGCTGATTTTGGCTTTGTTGCTCATCTCCAACTCGATAAAATCCTTTAGGAAAATGTCTCCTCTACCATCAAAATCAATTTGCAATTTCTAGCCCATTTGCAAGGTTTCTTTTGCTTCATCCAAAAGGAGTCTATATTCCTTTTCCCTATCTTCATCTTGCTGATCCAAATCCTTATCAAATTCCACCAACTTGTTCATGAAGTCCTTGTTGCATACTCAAATGGTACTAGAAGAGATTGATGATTGCGAAGGCTACGATGATTGGACAAATTTGGCATTTTTTGATTTTTTGTTGGAACCTTTGTGCTGTGTTTGGTTGGGGGATTTGAGAAGAGATTTGGAAAGGAAAATGGAAAAGGTATGTTAAATGTAAATAAAATATACCTATATTTCACCTATTTTCACACATCTTTTCTCTTTTCCCTTCCAAACCTCTCTCTAAATCTCTTAACCAAACACAGCGTTGGTGTATCTCCCTTTATTCAAGAATATATATGGAAGCCCCAACTTAAGAAGTGAGAGTTTCTTTCTTCTATTGTTGGTTTTGTGTATCCTATTAGGACTTTTTTTTTTTTGTGCGGGAAGATATGGGGTTGAGTTGGGTTAAGGTGGTTTGCAGATAAGGCATGATTTGGGTTTAGAGATTTGCTCACTTCGTTTTGGGACAAGATGGAGTGAATGGAAAAAGAGCACAGAGCATTGGAATCTGTGTGTTGTTGTACCTCTGGAAGATTTGCTCACAAGTATCAATACCACGTGAGTCTTGAAAGGTGCAAAGGTCGGCATCATTCCTACTATGTGTGACATCAAGAGAGTTCTCAACTTGGCTTAGAAGAGCCACGTCATCATCACCATGATTCTCTCCCGGAGCTAAGCCTTCAAAATCATTGGCCAAAACCGCACCCTCTAAGACATTGCCAAAGCGGATTGAGATATCTTAACCAACATTGATTTGATCACCATCATCCTTCTCACCCTGTACATCCCTGGTCTTTTCACTAAGAAAGCCTTCAACATAATTAGATTCATCGATACCTTCATCAATCTTAACTACCGCTTTGGGGTAGTAAGAAGAGCCTAACATGAAGATCTTCTGAAATTCCAACTCTGAAACTCTAATGCCAGAAATAAAGCGACCAACTTTCAACTTTCAGAATACATTAACACTATGTTTGGGAACCTAGGAGAGAAAAGACAAGAAATGATTACTTAAGTTATAAGAAAAAAGAAAACAAAAGAAATGATTATGATTTCTCTCCTTCTTGTTTGGATAAGTAAGAAATTAAAAAAAAAAGAAAAAAAAGAAATGATTATGACTTCTCTCCTTCTTGTTTGGTTAGATTTTATAAGAGAAAAGAAAAGAAACTATTTTTTGTTATATTACCAAATAACCTTTTTATATTTTGTTTGGTTAGATTTATTTTATTTTTACAGGGACAAAATTGGTATTATGAAAATAAAAGAATCTGTTGGTTTCTTTTCTCTCCCAATCTCTCCACTTTTGGGAAGATTGAAAATGAGGGTTGTAGAAATAATTAATGTATAGAGAAATAGAGAAAGAGAATAAATTGTATGTATTATTGATTGATTGAATATTATTACAAATGGTGAGGGGCTCCTTATATAGGAGAAGTTACAAGCCAAAAGAGAAAAACATAATTATTAAAGCATACTAATTATTATACTACACCTAATTATGAAAGCAAAACATGAGGCTAGCTTGTTGGCCATGAGGCCAAGCACCTAATTATGAAAGCAAAACATGAGGCTAGCTTGTTGGCCATGAGGCCAAGCATACAATTAGCTTGATTACCAACACTCCCCCTCAAGCTACGTTGTAGATGTTAAATAAACTGACAAATAAAATAAAAATGGATAGGAGACACTGTATGGTCGTGTCAGACCGATGTAGAAGACTGTATGGTGATGGCAGACCGATGTAGAATACAGTTTACGGGGTCATGTCGGACCGTTGTAGAAGACAGTTTACGGGGTCATGTCGGACCGATGTAGAATACAGTTTATGGAGTCTTGTTGGACCCATGTAGGAGCTAACCGGAATCAATGTCGGGACAGTTTACAGAGTCTTGTCGGACCCATGAAGGAGCTAACCGGAATCAATGTCGGGACAGTTTACAAAGTCTTGTCGGACCCCTAAAAAATCGCACCCTCAAAAGGTGTGCCCAATCTATCAAAAGGTGTGCCATCAAAAGGCGTGCCCGACAGAATTCTTTGAGCGGCGAGCCATCAAAAGGCGCGCCAGATACGCGGTGAGGCACGTGCTCGCCTTGGCTTGTGCGCCCGGTTTGTCGTCTGGCGTTGAGAGGCGCGCAATGCGCGTGTCTGCCTTGGCTATTTAACCAAGACGGAGGCTGAGGCTGAGGCTGAACAAACCAGCTGAAAACCACTGAAAAACTCTTCTTTCTCTGAGAGAGCTATTCTGTAACACTTTGTTGCCCAGAAAATGGCCTATTCTTCCCGCCCTTTCTCTCTTTTTCCAGATCTTAATGGTCCATCGAGCGCCTCTGGGCCAAGTACCCCTGCGCTTACTTAACCTAGTCTTCCCACACTATCAGTTGAGCAAGTGATGGCTACCCAAAATGATATCGAGGCCAACCACTACACGTTGAGGTCCTGCATGGAGACAGTGGCGGCAGTCACTAACCTGTCTCACTGTTTGCAAAACAAGGCGTGTGAGGTATACCAGGTCAACGCCCAACTCTCCCTACTCCAGTGCATGTACAGAGATGCATGGGCAGAGATTTGTGCCTTGAAGGTTGAAAACAAGGAGCTGAAAAGGCAAACTACCTCCATGGCTAGATTTGGGGCACCTATGTACCTCACCTTTGATGGCCGGCGGGGAGCAGACTTTGTCAGCGGAAATACTGTGGTCGTTCTTGGTGGGAGTACAGGAGAAGGGCTGTCGAAGGTGGACGACAAAAAGAACGACAAAAAACGGAAGAGCTCGGCAACGGAAGAGCCGAGTAAGTGAAGTTGGGGCATGGCTGTCACCGGAGAAGAAAGAAGAAAAACAGATCCGTTTTTTTTTTTTTGGTCTAAAATGGTGATCGAGTTGAACCCTAACATGAATAAAATGAGTTTATTGTGCAAATCTGGATGACATGAAGGGACAAGACTGAACCGAAAAATCAGTTGGAATGAATGGAAGCCTCGTTGTTGTTATTGTTATTGTTTTTTTTTTTTTTAATATATAATAAAAGATAAAAAATGGGTAAGAGATTAAAGGAAAGTTTAAAATAAGAGATTCAAATTTGTAAAAAGTTGTGAGAGTGTTTTGTTTGGGCGGGGCCTACCACAAAAGGAAAAAGAAGGATGATGGGTGTGCAAACCAGGTTGTGTTTGGTTTTCTGTTCACAAGATGGAGTAAAATAAATATATATATAAAAAAAAAGAAAAAGAAAATAAAGTTGAGTGGGGAACATGGTGAGTGTGGAGTCTGTTGGATCTCTGCATAATAAACATATATATATATATTAAAATAAAAGAAAGTGGAGTGGGGTTTGTGGGTGCCTTTGGCCCACGGTTTTGTTAAAAAACCAGCAATGTTTTGTTTTGTTTTTTTTTTAATTGAAAAAAGGAAGAGAAAATAAATTAAAGGAAATGGGGAATAGTGGGATCAGACACAACGGTTCATGGAGAGAGAGAGAGAGAGAGAGAAAGAAGTGAGGAGAATGGTTGGAATAAAGTAGTCTGGGTGGGTGATTGGTTCCTCCATTATTGACTTCTCTCCTTCTCTGATCTTTAATGGGTACACTATTGCCTCTGGAGCTGGGTTCTGGAACGTGGCTATGGATAATCTGCTGCTGGTTGAGTTCACCACTGCTTGGTGGTCCACGTTCTTGAAATTAACATTTTCTATCTCCTTTCTAGTTCTGTACTCAATGTACAGAACATTGATGAGGTAAGCTGTCCAGCTACCAACAAGACCATAGAAAACCTGAAACAGAATTCCAGAGAGCATACCCAGCTGAGAGAACGAGTAGGGCAATGTCAACAGAACTTGAGCTACTTGATTGGAAGCACAGCTAAACCAAGCGTCCCAAGCAGAACCGCCATGCCAGAGGAGGTTCTTGACACGGAAAATGGACTGGTCTTCTTCATGCTTGTTGTCTGCTTCCTTGGCACCATCATGTTCTGTCTCGTTGTTGGGGTTGGAGACTATGGCTTCCTCTGCTTGCTTCTGAGGCAACATTGTCTTCGATTTGCTCTAAAATTTCTGGCAGATCTTCTTTGAGACGTCTCTTTCCGTAACCCAGATCACTTTTTGTTTTTGGAAGCAAAGAAAGCAAAAACAAGATGGGTATTGAAGGAGGTATAGCAAAAGCACTGATAGGAATTTTACAGATTTGGCAGAACTAGAGAGAGAGAGGGGGGAGAGACGGTGGTGATGGAGTGGCTGTGCAGGAGAGGACCACCGTGTCCAGAGGAGATTGCGGCAGCGTTGGGGCTATTGTTGTTGTCTTCGTTGAGTATGGCGAAGAACTCGAAGCGATGTTTAGCAAATTCCAGCGGGCAGCGAAGGCAAAGGTGCCCGCCGACTGCCCGCCGGTGAAAAATAAATACAGGCCTAAATCTTATAGCTCTATACCATGTAGAAATAATTAATGTATAGAGAAATAGAGAAAGAGAATAAATTGTATGTATTATTGATTGATTGAATATTATTACAAATGGTGAGGGGCTCCTTATATAGGAGAAGTTACAAGCCAAAAGAGAAAAACATAATTATTAAAGCATACTAATTATTATACTACACCTAATTATGAAAGCAAAACATGAGGCTAGCTTGTTGGCCATGAGGCCAAGCACCTAATTATGAAAGCAAAACATGAGGCTAGCTTGTTGGCCATGAGGCCAAGCATACAACTAGCTTGATTACCAACAAGGGTTATAAGAGAAATGAGTTTATCTCCGTTTCTCTCTATTTCTCCACATTTTTCTTCACTTAAGTTATCCAAACAAGTAAGAGAAATGCATATCTCTCCATTTGTTTTCTTTTCTCTCCAAATCATTCAATCCAAACATAGTGTAATTGAATTTTTGAATTTTGTTTCCACAAGAACTTTACCTCTTTCCAGTTCCATGTGTGAGGCAGTTTTTCCATCAACAGAAAAAACTCGGCCCCAGTTGTTAGCAATTTTGGTGGAAGGTGTGGAGTTCCAAACATTAAGGGGAACCCCTTCAATGGCCAACAAAACTCTCATTGAAAGCATAAACTCTCTATAATGTCACTCATACACTTCATCAAAACAAGTTTCTAACCACCACCTGCTCCCTTGAAGCATATCCTTCATATCTTCCACAGTATTAAAATGTAAAAGAACCTTTGAACCACTTAATGGTTTGTGTAGACACCCTATTTTTGACCGCCCTTAAGACTTGGAGGCCTCAGGTTGATTGCTTGAGGATGAAGGCTATTGTTGTGCAAAGGTTCAATTTCTTCGGCAAGAGGAGCTTCAAATCCCAACCTTACACCCCATTTTGGACCAAAACTATCTTAGACCTTAAAACCCTCTCTTTCAAAATATTTTTGAAAAAAGTTTCTACGATGTTCTGTGGCTCGCATTTCATTGAAAATTGTACTTTTTCGGTAAACCAAGCAAAGACAAAGTGGAGATAAATGAAAGGGAGGTGAACGCTTTGAAAAAATCTTTAAAACTTCTTGTTTAGAGGTTTGGAGTTGAAGAAAATAGAAGAGGCGGAAAGAAAACTAGTTTAGGATAAGTTAGGCATGAATCTGGTTAGGACAAAACTGAGCAGCCTTCATTAAAATAGGCATATCTCTTTGCACACTTAGAATTTAGATGTGAGGCTACTTCCATTAGAAAGCAGACTTCTGGGGATTCAATTTAGACTCAAGAATGACTTGTAAAAGAGTCCGAATGAAGGAGATATGCCCATTGGAAGTCGGGCCTGAAAAATAGTTTTTGGCCACTGATATGGCTTGTCGGCCCCATGCAGGCCATAGGTGAGGTTTTCCGGCCATGTGCCGGCCAGGGGTGAATTTTTCCGGCCATGGATGAATTTTTCTGGCCACCAGTGATGGCCAGCCAACCACTGGTGTCAAAAATCAATTTTTTGTGCAGATATTTTCCCTTCAACTGTTCCACACTGCTCTAGCTATCCTATATTGATATTTTCAACCTGAAGCCATATATTTCTATATATAGAGGACCTTCTCTATTGTTTTCAAGGTTGGAAAAATTTTGGAGTCTCTCTCTCTACAATTCTCTCTCTCTAGATTTCTCTCTCTCTCTCTTGAACTTTTGTGCATACAAGTATAGATACACTTTAAGTTTGCCTATCAACCCTTAACCAAAGTTGCTTATCTTTGGGCTGAGGTTACTTGGGACCCTCTTTGAGCTCTAGAAGGTGGTCTTAGCTTGATTTATTGCCTCATTTGTGTCTTCCCTTCAAGAGGTATAACACTCTCCTTTTGCACTTGTCTTGCACACTTGTTTTGCCATCTTTCTTCAACTATTTTTGGTCTAATTTTCAACTGTAAAAAACTCTATTTTTGTGGCCTAAAAGTGGTGGTTTGAGGCCATTTTCAGTTACGGGGTGGTTCACCCTTCTTTCTTCTTTGCTTGTAAAGCTTTTGTGCCTTTGTTCACCACTTTCAAACCAACCTTTTTGGATCTTTTAACCACTGAATTTAAGAGATTTTTCAGTGGAAAAAATCTCATTTTGAAGTCCAAAATTGGAGGGGTTAGCCTCTTCTCCTTGTGTCTTGTTTGCATGCTTAGTTAGCCTTACATGTTAGCATATTTTTGTAGCTTAACTTAGCTTAAGTCCAGCATGTTTTAGCCTTTGAAATAGCCTGCTTTAGCTCTGTTTTCGGCTGTTTGGTTCATTTGAACTTTGTTTTGTGTAGTTGTAGTGTAAGTCCTTGCACTAACTTGTTGTTTTAAGGCTTTAAACATCATTGTGTGACTTGATTGCATATTTTTAGTGCTTTTATCACTCAATTTCAGCACCTAAATCTCTGCAACCTCCCCATTTGCTTCACTTTTTCATTTGCTTTTGAGGGTTGTTTCAAACTTGGGATCCTTTAAGCTTGAGATTGAGGTCATGCTCAATGGTTTAATCCTCTTTGAGGGTTCATATCAAAGGCATGATCTCTCTCTTGCTTTACACTATCCCTTGGTTGACACTTCCTTCACTTTAGAGGACACTCACCAATAGAGAAATTGATTAATGAATTATTTGATAATTAAAATGTGTAAACAAAATTGACAAGTAAAAGTGACAAGATAAGCATGTCTTTGTGTTGCATTGCATGTGTTCAAATTGGACGTTAATTTGAACACAAGGAAAATGGGACATTTCATACTCAAAAGTGATAAAATGTGCCACTTTCCTAGGTTTCCATCGCCTTTGATCATGCATGATAGGGTGGTGGTCTTGTTGGTCATATTTGTGCATTTATCAAAATTGTACAACTTGGATCTTTGGCCATCATGCAATGAACTTGCTTGGTTGGTGGTTTTTGGATCTAAATGTGTCACTCCTTTGAGATATTGAGATGATAAGGAGGGATACAATACAAACAAATCCTTGGGAAAACCCTTTTTTTGCTCTGCTTGTACTCTTTTGCAGTATGATGACCTAGTGCATCAGTGGCCGGCAGTGCATCATTTATGGCCGGTAGAGGGCCGGCAGCATCCCTCTATGGTCGGAAGGCCACTGATGTAAACCTCAGCAAAGATTTGGTAAGGTGGAGTAGAAAGGTTCTGGAAATGCTTAACCCTGCAAACAGAGACTTTCAAGAGCAAAACAAAGGTCTTTTCGGGGCGAAAACCGGGCATGTGCATCTTCCACTTCCCGAGGCAGAGCAGTGACAGCATAGTTTAATATCTTAAATGCTTAGTTCGTGCGCATTTATGTTGTAAATTAATTAATTAGTTGTAGCTAATTAAGAGTTGTAATTAATTAGTTAGTTTAACTAGTTATTCAATTTTAGTTTGTAATAATTAGTTAACTAGAATAGTTAATTAATTCAAGTTTTGTAATAATTAGTTAGCTTAATTAGCGTAGCTAGTTGGTTAGCTTATTGATTCGGACCCTTCTCCGCAAGGGCATAATATTGTAATAAGTGTGCGTGCGTGTGTGTATGTGTAAACAAGTCCGCGGGGGACCTCGCTACAGCTCGGATTCGATTTTGTCACGGTTCGTAATCTTGAACCAAAGAGTTTACATCCGGCAAATCGTTTTGAGAAAACAGATTTTTAGAAAAGAAGTGCCAAACATGGACTGCTTTTCCAGATACAGAGTCGCCACCTAAATATTTTATTTTTGGGAAATTTAGGAAACCCTGACTCGTTTGCCTAAGGCCACGTGTCCGTCATCACCAAAGTTGCCTTGGCTCGGGAACTTGGGTACGATTGGGGAAGGCCACTTCGTGAGCACCCCCACTCGCCCGATTAAAGATCGGCCTCTACTAACCATGATATTTAGTTTTGAAAAACATTGTGTGCTCTTATTCCGGTTATTAGCCTAGATTTACTATGTGATGCGCACAACATACAAGTATAGACTGGATCGCCTGAATTGGAACAAAACATTTCATGTTTGTTTTTGAAAGATGGTTTGCTACCCGCAGGTAGGCTTAAAATGCAGATTTTGCCACCCTCAGGTGGGCTTAGAAAACATGGTTTTGCCACTATCTAGTGGGCTTCAAAACTCACAGTTAATGATTTGTCCCAATCCAAATAACCCAACCTTCACCCACAGGCATTCAAACAGTTATATCACATAAGCAGTTAGCCTCATGGTAAGCATGCTATTCATGGCAGTCACTCACACGCATGCAAGGATGCTAAAGCATAAAACTCACCGAGTACTCCAAGCCAAAACAGGAACCGATTAGAAATCCATGCATGATCCTAAATATACAGAAATGCCTAATGCAACACATGCAAAAATGCAACTATAGCAGGCTCGGCTATTCTAAACATGGTGTATGGAATGCTATAGCTAACATGTATTCAACTTAGAATTGAAATACAAATGCAGTTAGTATGATGCGGCGAGCCCGGTGCATGCAAGACAGATGAATGAATGCAAACATGCTATCATACTGTATGCTAATTGAAACATGCCCTAATCTAACCATCATAAGCAGGTAAATAAAAAGGGAAGAAAGACGTGGGGTTGGAAGACATACATCACACACACGCACACTTATTACAATTATGCCCTCGCGCAGAGGGTCCGAATAAAATAATATACAGTCCCAAATGAATAGTATAGTCCGAATAAATAATACAGTCCAAATATGTACAAAACCTAAATTAAATAACAAATTTAACTAGGAAAGCATTAAATTGGCGTGCAAGCCAGGGACTGCCTCGACTCTGCTTCGGATGATGAATGATGCATGTCCGGGTTGCCTTGCGCGAAAATCCACTGTGATGCCCCAATTAGCCTCTGTTTGCAATTTTTCTTGGAATGCGTGCCAAGCTTCGGAAGACTGCTGATTCTTGATTTGCTGCAACAGAGAGCAACAGAGGGGCATGGCAAAGTATTTTCACACATGTATGCATGCCTCGATCCTCGTGCCACCAATCACGCATCTCGATGCATGATGGCCGAGGAATCGAATTGCACAACTCAATATGGAATGAATGCACATAAAAATACAACTAAGACCTAACTCCATCATGGACAATCCGGAGTGTCGATGACTAGGGAATTGAGACACGTTCTGTCACTCAGAGTACGAAATGTACCTCGCTTCCCGTGCTAGGGCTAACTCCTATCCCAAACACAATGCAGTATGCATGACATGCATGCATGCAACTACGATACAACCTAACATGCACAATGCTATGAAATGGCATACACGATGCACGAGGTAACATGGCATACACAATGCGCTAATATACAACCTAGCATACACAATGCTGTGAAATGAAATAGCATACACAATGCATAATGGGCTTACACCAACACAAGTGGACCTCGGCCACACTCACATAGGAGGCCATTAGATGAAAATGAGACACTCGAGATGCGTGCACACGTGCACGCAAACCGAGGACCGACCCTAAGGCACAAATGCCACTCTAACAAGACATGGCAAGGCATGGAATATGGTATACAAGCATGCAAATTTCAGTACCAAAATAGGATGCAAAACAGCCCCGAAACATGGCAATATGGCACCCGATGCATGAAATGAGACTCGAAACTCGAAACTAGGCGCATGGAATGACTTATAGTTATACAAAGCATGCATTATTTGAACATGAAGTATGAAGACAGAATCAAGACAGCAACAAAAAAAGCATATTTCCAGTTTTAATCAAGGCCAAAAGGTGAACACAAATAGGTCTAAACCAACATGCAAAAATGGCCTCGAAAGAGAGATAAAGAAGCAAGTAGCAGCTTCTGGCCCTAAATGCAAAGATCCCTTCAACAAAGTTGAATAGGGGCTCAAAATAAAGCACTTTAGAATTTACAACAAGCCACGAAAACAAACACAAGTATGGCTAAACTATCATGCAAGAAATGGGCCTAAAGAGGGACAAAGAAGCAAGTGATGGATGTTTGCCTCAAACAGTGGAGATCCCTTCAACAATGTTGAAGAGGGGCCCAAAACATGGTATTTTACAGTTTATGACCAAGCCCAAAACAGTGCACAAGCACGCTTAAAATACTATGCAAAATAAGGCATAAAAGAGAGCTTTAACACAAAGAGCAAAAAGGAAACCTCAAACAGCAAAAGACCCTTTATAAAACATGAAGAGTGGGTCAAAATATGAATATTTAAAGTTTGGTTCAGAGCCAAAAAATACAAGCACAAGGGGCTAACAAAACATGCAAAAATAAGGCCAAAATAGGGATAAAGAGACAAGTGTCAGATGGAAGCCTCAAATAGTGAAGAGCCCTTAAAAAATGTTGAATAAGGGCTCAAAAAAAGCCTCTTTACAGTTTATAACAAAACTCAAAACAGTTCACAAATAGGCTTAAAATACTATGCAAGAAAGAGACATAAATGAGAGGTAAAGAAGCAAGTGGTAGCTGGAGACCTTAAACATGGAACGACCCTTAATTAAACATGAAAAACACCTCAAAACATGACTATTTACAGTTTGGGTCAGAGCCCAAAAATGCAAGCAAGTATAGCTTAGATTGTATGCAAAAATAGGACCAAAAAGAGGAAAAGAAGACTTACCCTTGAAGAACCAATCTTTGACAGCCTTTGGACCAAGTTTGGGTGCTCCTAAGCTCTGAAAAACAGCCTCAAGTTGTTGGTATGGAGTATGGAGGCCTTGTGCTATGAGGTGTAGTGAAAAATGGTGTGGGATTTGAAGGGTTTTGGTGCTTGGAGTAGGGAGGGAGAGAGATGTAATGCAAGAGCCTAAAACAATTTTTTGTAACCCCTAAAACAAGGGCTGGGGGGTGGTTATATAGGCAAAAGAGTCGGGGAAAAGGGGGGGAAATGAAATTCAAATTTCTCCCCAAAAAGTTGGCCCCCCGAATACAAAATATGGGGGGAAATAGAGGGCATTTTTGTAAAGTACCTGGAGAGAGGATCATGGCCGGCTGGTTTTCTAGGGGTTAGGTGGCCGGCCGGCCTTCACCATGGCCGGTCGGCCAAGGGTCAAAAGGGTCAAGAATGGTTAGTGGCCGGCCATGCCAAAAAGCTGGCCTCCCATGTGTGCACAACACAACCATGTGGTCAAAAACTGAAGAAGGTGAACCAGGAGAGAGAAAAGCCCATTTTTTAGAGAGGTTCAAAAGGGTCAGAGACAATTATTGGCCAGCCATATCATATTGGTGGCCTCCCAGGTGTCTACAACACAAATATGTGGTTTAGGGCTAGGAAAAGTGGCCTTAGGGTGGTCAACATTGGCTTTCTAGTGAGAAAAACGGGCGACGGAGGATGGCGATGAAATAAAACTGGTTGTCAAAACAATTACTGGCCTCCCACCCTTCTATGACCTTCTTAACAATGAAACAGAGGTCCCTGCCAAAAATGAACTCAAACCGATGCAAAACGAAGGTTGGGGGGAAATCTGGGGCCAGGCCCCAAACCGATCAAGAGCGCCAGAGGTGGCATTCGACCACGAAGTTGGTCTCTCGAGCCACAGTGTCCCTCAAAAGGGAGGAAATAAGGTATGTGCCAAAAACCAGAGCAAACGGAGGTGGTTAAGCGGTCCCGAACCAAGGCACACGGCCAACGGCTTCGAAAAACCGAAAATCGGGCTCCAACCGGGCAAAATGGCCTACGACCACAAAACGTAGCCTACGGCCACTGAGAGATGAACTACGAGACCTCTCCTTCCCTTTGGGAAGAGAAAACAGAGAAAATAGAGCCTGGTTCGCAAACCGAGGCAAAGCATGAAAGAGTCCGAAAGTTTGGAGGCAAGGCTCACAGCCGAGACTCCACAATCCTCAGAACGAGCATAATATGCAACATCACCAAGCGCTCAATCGGTGACGTCTGAGTCTTAAGGTCGGTCAAAAATGGGGTGTCTACAGTTGCCCCTCTTTGACAGAACTCGGAAGTCACAAGTGACGTGAGTGAATGTCAAAGCGCAGAGACGACCCATTTTTGACAAGGCCGAAGACTTAGACAAACATACAAGATAAACAGGAAGATGTGCCCGCAGGCGTGCCCGTAGGCAGAGGGCAAAATACAAAGTGATATGCACAAAGCCGGTCGTAACTTAATGATCATGCAAATGCAGCAAGCTGTAATGAAGCAAGTATTCACAAATAGATGCAACAGTTTTAAGCAAGGATGCAAAGCAACTACATTTCATGCAGTTAAGAATGCGGAGAATTGTTCAATTCTCGTCGCGTCTCACACGGAGAAGATACGATACCTGCGCGATTTGTCTGGTCGCACCAGCTTCAAATGAACCGTACATACAATATCGTGCCTGCAAAACAAAGAAACTCAACAAGCACAACATGCTTGTCAACATATGTTCAATGTGATCTCGAATGCAGACAAATGTGGTGCTAGTGGAAAGGTGCATCACAATGCGAGGAAAAACGCGCGTGACAACGCGAGTTTAAGCGCGGAGGCTTGGTAATATCAAGGAGAAGTGCATAACAATGCAAGTATATGCATGAGAAAGCAAGTTATGTGCACAACAATACAGAACAAGCGTAAACCAGGATGTATGTTCGTCACAAAACAACGGGCAATGAAATGCGCGTTTCGGCGAGGGCAACTCGATCGCGGCCTCCGATTCACCTCCCGGAGAGGTTACAACATGTTCAAAAAGGATACATCTCACTTTCGATGAGTAATGATGAGACGCCAAGCGCTTGAGTGAAGTTCGCGAGCGATTTTGACGAAAGTGCATTTCTCTTGTACTTTTTCAGGTCTCGGGGACTCTGATCATCACCAAAATTTGCAGAGAGCTTGGAGGCCCTGTGGGGAATACCACCGACCACTTTTATTTTCAGGGGGAGGCCACCGGCCACTTTTTGAAAAGGAAATGGCCGGCCTGCCAGAAAATGGGGCCGGTCGGCCACTTTGCCAAATCCATGGGCATTTTGGTACTTTCACTCTCTTTTCTTTAAATCCATTCGGCCAAAGCACTTGTCCTCATAACTCCAGCTCCGAAAACACCTTCTCTACCTTCCTAGACCATTTTCCTCTTCAGATCTGAGCTCTATAGGCGTTTTCCAACGTCCCACGCAAGTTGTTTTCGCGAAATCTTTCAGTTTTAAGCACTTTGAACCGATTAAATTTTGATTTCGGTGCTTCTTTTCTCATTTTCGCCACTTGAGGTGAGTTTGTCTCAACATTTAGAAGATTTTCTTGGGAGTTGACTTTTGTTGACTTTTTCATTTCCCGAGAGTGACTTTTGTTGACTTTTTCCAAATTTGGCTCATTTTTGCTCCCTTCGCAGATTTTTTGAAATGGCTGGTCATTTCCCTCACGGTGGAGGTCCTCCGGGCGCCGGAGGTGATCCTGATATTATGGGGAGGCCACCGGCCAGTTTTTGAAAAGGAAATGGCCGGCCTGCCAGAAAAGGTGGCCGGTCGGCCACTTAGCCCAGCAACCGTCAAATTTTTGACACGTGTCCCCCGAATAGTGTCTTCTCTTCTTTAAAAGCCTTGGCTCCGTGGTTCATTCAATTCATCTTAGTTTTGCACAAAAATGGAGGCGTTTCTCGTCGAAAATCTCACATCTTGGATTGCTTCTCTAGATGGCTTGGAAAAGTTGAACTTCCGAGGTTTCGAGTTGAATGTATTATTCACGCTGAGCCGTACTCCGCTGCACCTTCCTTTCCTCCATGCCGCGGCGAGGTTTTGGAACCCGGTGATGCATGTCTTTAGCTTCGGCGGGCAAGAGGTATGTCCAACTTTTGAAGATTTTCAAGTTTTGATGGAATCTGAACGTTGTGAAGAGATTTTGCCTCAGTTTCGTTTTGGCCACGCCCAAGCTTTAGGGCGGATGTGTGGACTTACCGCGCATGATGCTCAGTCTTTGATCTGTAATGGGGAACTGGATATCCTTGGTTTGATTCATCACTTTTCTGGTGCCGGTGACCGCGGCGACCATCATTGGCAAGGTTTCCGACAACATGCCCTCTGCTTGTGCATGCTATCTCACTTCCTGCTTGCCCCGGGCCTGGGTGGACCCAACATCCGTTTGATTGAAGTTGCTCAGGACTTGAAGGAAGGGAAGAGCTGTATTGCTATGGCATTGGCCGAAACGCTGATGGGCTTGGATGCTTTCCACCGTCAGGAGACGACCAGATTGGCGGGGAGTCCACTACTGCTGCAGGTAACGTTTCCCGCCCAATCTCACATATATATTTGCTCACATCACTCGGCCCTCAGGCTCGATTTTTCTCACAAAACCCTTGTCTCACTATTCTCTCATCTCACGTCTCTCTATTCTTTATTCTCTAATTTTTCATCCCTCCCCAGGTATGGTTGATGGATAAATTGCAGGTTGTGGACTCTTGCCCTGCCTACTCAGCCCGCAGCTACTTCTTTCGACAACGCCTGGTTGATCCGCTTGATGAGGGATGGTGGTTCAACTGGATGTGCAATTTGTCTGCTGACCACATTGCTTGGCGTTGTCCTTGGCTCAATCTTCTGGCAATGAGCTATAGCATGTTCCGGCAGACTGGGATCCAGTTGATTGGTCTGACCCACTATGTGTTCTACTTTCCGTTCTGATTCCTGCGCCAGTTCGGTCATGATTAGACTTGCCCGCCAGAGGGGATTGAGTACCCGGCTGCTTTCCCGGTCCGAGGTGCACAGCTTGCCCGACATGCTACAGCATGGAGGACTAGAGAACTCCTGGCCACCCCGCTCCCACTTTCAGTTGTACTTTATCTGACGAGTGATGGGATTGGCTCAATGAAGAGGCACAAATTGGGCCTAGCTTGGCATCAGAGGCTTCGACTAGCTCTGAGAGGGGGCGCAGGGACACCTAACTTGACTATGCCCCGGATTTATTGCTTTATTAGTACTTTCAAGTTTTCTTTATGAGTGTAATAAAAAAGCAACTTCAATTGTATGCAAGAGCAAGAGAACTCTGTATTGAAATCAATGAAATTGAAGGTTGTGGTACTGAAAATTTTCCGCTTTGGTTCGAAAATGGTCTTAGTTGTAAAAAGATTAATTTGAACAAAGTCAACTTTTATTAAAACTTTTCAAAACTATTTTCGATATGGATCAAAACTGGACACGCCTGAGATCTATCACTGAGATGCATAACCCCGGATCCTAGCAACTGGAAAGTTGCCCCTAGTCTGAATAGTACTGCGGCACTGTGTGGCAACGGAAAGTTGCCCCTAGTCTGAATAGCACTGTACCGGAGATTGCAATGAATGCTGATGGAAAAAGATGACTGAGATGATCAAAATGGACAAAGTTGATCGGGGAAAAGTTTATGGCTGAACTCCAGAATGAAGTTGCCTACGTATCCCAAAGATGGGAATCAAGCCTTACGTAGTTCAGGCTCAGGTTCGCTCGGGTATTTTCACTCTCCTTTTACGCTCTAACTTTTGCCAAGGCCGCCCTTTGCGGGTTTTCAACCTTGCAAGCTCAGTTTTTGTAGTTTCAAATTTTTTTGTGCTCTGAGTTTTGCCTAGGTCACCCTTTCGGGTTTTCGGCCTAGCGAGCCTCTGAAGGGTAATATTTCTTCAACTTGTCCATGTTGATCGGTTGGGAGAACTCTAGGCCATCTAGATCCATTAGAACCACAGCTCCACCTGACCAGATTGACTTGATGATGTATGGACCAGTCCAATTGGGTCTGAACTTGCCCCTTGGGTCGTGAATGGGAGCTCGGTTGTCCTTGAGCACCAAATCTCCTTCTTTTAAATTCCTGGACTTAACTTTCTTGTTGAAAGCCCGGGCGATTCTGCGTTGATAACCCTGAACATGGTGCAGTGCTTTCAGTCTTCTGTCATCAAAGAGCATAAGTTCCTCAAATCTGCTTTGCTGCCAATCCGCTTCGGCTATTTGACACTCAGCCAGTACCCGCAATGACGGAACCTCAATCTCGATAGGTAGAACGACCTCCATCCCATAAACCAATGAATACGGAGTCGCTCCAGTAGAAGTTCTGATTGAAGTCTGGTAGCCCTACAGAGCAAACGGTAGCTTATCTGGCCAGTCCCAGTAGGTTTCCACCATCTTCTGCAGTATGTGCTTGACATTCTTGTTGGCGGCCTCAACCGCTCCATTGGTCTGCGGCCGATAGGTAGAGGACTTATGAAAAGCCATGTATTTTTCCAACAAATCAATCACCTCCTTCTTGAAGTGGGAACCATTATCTGAAATAACCTTATTTGGGACTCCGTAATGACAAATGATGTTGTTTCAGATAAACTTCGCAACATGTGAAGCTTTCAACACCGCATAAGATTGGGCCTCAACCCACTTTGTAAAATAATCTATCGCAACCAGGATGAACTCATGCCCATTCGACCCCTTCGGAGTGACAGCCCCGATCACGTCAATTCCCCAAACTGAAAATGGCCATGGCGAAGTCATGTTGTACAGTTTTGATAGCGGAATGTTCATGCGATTTGCATGAATTTGACATTTGTGGCATCGCCGGACAAAACTGATACAATCCTCCTCCATGGTGGACCAGTAGTAACCCTGTCTGAGGATCTTCCGTGCCAGCATTACTCTATTCATATGTGCACCGCATTCCCCTCCATGGATGGCTTCCATCAGACGCTTTGACTCTTCGGCATCAACACACGGCTTATGCATTCCCAGATGACCTCTCTTATACAGCTTACCCCCACAGATGATGAACTGAACGGCCATTCTTCTGATTGCCCTTTTGTCTTTGGCATTTACCCTTGGCGGGTATGCTTCATTCTCCAAGAAATTCCAAATGTTGTAATACTAGGGGTTTTCGTCCTGAACTTCATCTATAGCAGCAATCGACTCGTAGGCAGGTGCAAATTTCTAGTCAATGATGACTGGACGCATCCGGACTCCACACGGGATGTTTATCATGGAAGATAGAGTTGCTAAAAAATCTGCGAACCTGTTGTTCTCTCTTAGTAGATGAGCAAAGTTTAGCTTCTCAAACCGAGGAATTAGAAAGTCCAAGGTCTGGTGATACATCATCATCTTTTCCTATTTTACTTTCCAGTCTCCTTTTGCTTGAGACACAACAAGGTTCGAGTCCCCGATGACGTCCAACCGTCTTGCCCCTAGTTCCAGGGCTGCTTCTAGACCGACAATGCATGCCTCATATTCTGCTTCGTTGTTCGAGACTTTGAATTGGAGTTTGAAGGCTAGAGGGATACGGGAATTGTCGGGTGCTATCAGCAACACTCCTATCCCATACCCGTATTGATTTGACGCTCCGTCAAAGTACATCGTCCAAGTTTCGTCGTCGATATGCAAAATGGCCTCATCTGGGAATAAATACTCAACTGCTTCACCCCCTTCCACTGGATGGTCGGCAAGGAACTCTGCTACCGCTCTTCCTTTGACTGACTTGCGTGTCACATATTTTAGATCAAATTCGGATAGCAACAGCAACCAACGAGCTAGCCTACCCGTAAGTGCTGGTTTCTCGAAAAGATATTTAATGGGATCAAGTCGTGAAACCAACATTACGGAGTGAGCTAACAGGTAGTGCCGCAGCTTCCTGGTAGTCCATACCAAAGCTAGGCAAGCCTTCTCCAGCGATGTATAACGAGTCTCATACTCTAGCATCTTCTTGCTCAGATAGTAGATGGCTCTCTCCACCTTGTCCTCTGATTCTTGTGCAAGCATGCAGCCCATTGTGGTCTCAGTTGCTGACAGATACAAAATCAATGGTTTCCCTGGTTCTGGTGGTGACAAGACGGGCAGGTTCTGTAAATATTCTTTAATCTGTTCAAAAGCAGTTTGGCATCGGTCGTCCCATTGGAATTTCTTTCCTTTCTTTAGGAGACCAAAAATGTTAATTTTGAGATAAACCGTCTTATGAATTGCACTTTACCCAGAAAGCCTCGCACCTCATTTTCAGTCCTTGGTGGTGGCATTTCTAAGATGGCCTTGATTTTGGAAGGGTCGACCTCGATGCCTTTTTGTGTCGAAACCCTAGCATTTTTCCCGCTGTAACACCAAATGTACACTTCTGAGGGTTCAGCCGCAACCGGAATTCCCTGATCCTTTGAAACAACTTGTGCAAGGCGGTGTAGTAGCCTTCTCTTTCTTTGGATTTGACAATCATGTTGTCCACGTACACCTCAACCTCTTTGTGGATCATGTCGTGCAATATTGTGGTTGCGGCCCGTTGATAAGTAGCTCCAGCGTTCTTCAACCCAAATGGCATGCCTCTATAGCAGTATGTCCCCCACGGGGTGGTGAATGCAGTCTTTTCTTGGTCATCTGGTGCCATCATTATCTGATTGTAGCCTGAGAAGCCATCCATGAATGAGAGCAAAGCATGCCCTCCTGTGAAATCCACCAACTCATCAATATGCGGCAAGGGAAAGTCGTCATTCGGACTAGCTCTGTTCAAATCCCTGAAATCCACACATACTCGGACCCTGCCATCTTTCTTCGGCACTGGAACAATGTTGGCCAACCAAGTCGGGTATTCGGATACCAGCAGGAAGCCTGCGTCGATTTGTTTGGTGACCTCTTCCTTAATCTTGAGAGCCCAATCCGAGCGGATCCTCCTGAGTTTCTATTTGACAGGTCGGGCCTCGAGGTTAAAGGGGATCCGGTGCTGTACAATCTCAAGATCGATCCCAGGCATGTCTTCGTAGGACCACGCGAAAACATCTTTGAAATCTTTTAATAAAGCGACTAAGCGCTCGCGTTCCTCCGAAGACAACGTGGACCCGATTTGGACCAGCCGCGGGTCCTCCTCAGTACCAATGTTCACGGTAGTGATTTCATCAACTAACGATTTAACAAATCTTTCCTGCTCCTGCTCAATTAAACGTTGCAAAACCAGAGGAACTTCGTCCTCGTCGTTTTCATCAAAGTTTTGAAAGTCTGAATTAATGCAATAAATCAAGGGTACAGAAAAGTACTCATAAACCACAGTTACTTGATTCTCATTAAGCACATCCAAATCGTCCGATTCAATTACAATAGACTCAAATGAAAAGGAAAAAGACGACCTAGACAGGACTGTGGTATCCGGGTTATCATCCCCAAGAGTACCAAACTCAGACTCAGTCGAGCTGGAACCTGATTCCAACTCACAAGACTCGGTGGAATCAGATTCTGGCTCACTACCTGACCCGGTGCTGCTGGACAAAAATCCCTCCTCGTATTGCCAAGTGAGAGAGGACGTGATAGATGCATCCAAAATAGTTGATGGTAGGCTCGCAGCCGTTTCATCCCCAATCATGGAAACCGAGAAGTTATCCCCCAAGCACTTATGGTCGATCGGAGGATCTGAAAGTAGACATGCCAATGCTACCCCCATTTCAATTTCAGCGCCCTCGGAGTCCACTGCCTTACACTTCTCAACCTCAGCTGATGGGTCTGTCTGTTCTGTGGCAACGTCATCCCTGGATAGTTGCAGGTCGAAGAAGATCTCGAAACCTGGCACGCGCTTCTTCTCTGCGTTTAGCCACGGCTCTGGAAAGCCGCAAAATGGAAAGTTCTCTCCCTCCCAGACGAAGCGTATGTTCAGGGTACCCTGGATGGGCCTATGCATTAATTCAAAAGGCTTCCCAGCCTGCTTTGCTCTGGCTCTTCCGGCCATTTCCTTTCCCTTCCTTACCTAGTCCTCTTTGGTGGGCAGATAACCCAAGCCAAAGGTATGAGGGTTGTGTGGCACTTCGGCCGATGCTACGACGCCTTTTCGGCCGCTCCTTCCTAATCCCATTCCGGGGATGTGTTGTAGCTTGTTTATGAGGTAGACGGATTGAGCACTGACGTACACTCCCTCATTCACAGCCATGATATTCTGCACCACCCGGGCCTCAGCCAAAGTGAACCCTGATAAGAACACATCCTCTGTGCCATGCTCGATTTCCAAGACTGGTGTGGACACTTCTGGCGGCGGATGGATTGATGAATTCCTGAAGACAATAGCCACCCCCTTTCATGAGGGTACTTCAACATCTGATGTAAAGTGGAAGAGACTGCCTTCACTTGGTGCAACCACGGCTACCCTAAGAGTAGATTGAAGGTTGCGGGAACGTCCAAGACATGGAATTCGATGTTGTGTTGTCCTGGACCAACCTGGGTCTGAATCTTGACAGTCCCCATCACTTCCCTGCTGGTATTATCAGATGCTCTGATCACTTGAGTAGTCGGCACGAAGTCCGCGGGCTTCAACCCGATTGCATGCGCTGTTCTGGCTGGACAGACGTTGATGGCGGATCCGGTATCAACAAGTACCACCGGTATCCACTTATCTCTACATTCCATAGAAATGTAAAGGGGTTTGTTATGATTTACGCCCTCAGGCGGCAGTTCTTTGTCTGAAAAGGTTAACGTCGGAGAACCTCCTCCCGGAAAGACCAGCCCAACCAGCTGCTCTGGTGTAGTATCTATAGAGAGTTTGGCCTTGTCCATAGCAGATAGGACAGCCTGTCTGTGCACCCGTGATGCCATAAGCAGTCCCCAGATGGAGATGTCTGCTTGTATCTTCTTTAATTGCTTGAGCACAGCTTCTTCTTCAATCTGCTTCTCTATCTGTTTCTCAACTTCCTTGCCTTTCCCAGATGCCTCAGGTAGGTCTAGGTGCGGGGGCTTGAAGTACCGCCCGCTTCTTGTCATGTGATGCACCTCATCGAGGTACCAGGTGTCATCTGGTTGATTATTCCCCCAATCCTCATCTGTGTGGGCAAGACATAAATCATCGTCTTCTAACCACATTCCCTCGGCAGCTGACAGACACTGTCACTCGGTATGATAAATCGTACTAGTACCTTGATCCACATGCTGCAGAATTTTACATTCCGTGCACCTGACACTTTCGACCTCCACATGGGCCTTAGCTTTCCTGATTCTCTCGGAATCCTCAAATCTTTGTTGTTCCAATTACGTCAGTAAAGCTGGTTGTTCAATATTCCCTGCATTTACAATGCCCAAGTTCTGAGCGAAATTCTTAGTGCCGGCGCTCTCCGGCGGTGTATTTTGACTTTCAACCCTTCCGGCCACCACTGATACCCTCGCCCCTTCCGGGCCCTGTTCTGGTTGAAATTCTATAACGTCTGGTTGATCATCTAACCATCCGGTAGCTTCTGCCGACTTCTCATACTCGAACCAGTTGATTGCCGCATCCCCTGATTCTTGGTCACTGAAGAACTAGAGGTTGGCAAGGCCCTCTCCTACAGCTGTTAGATCATCCGTTCCCCGTTCAAATCTGTCCCCCTGAATTACACATAATTCTGCTCTTTCTGGCAGCCCTACACTCAGCTCAGACTGGCCCACTGACTGGATGTATTCACTTGGGTCGTAGGCTCCTCCAGCGAGATTCCCAAACTGCTCAACCCCAAACTCAACAATTCCACTTTCCTCTGAAACTTGCCCTGTCCCATCTTCGGTGGTCACCACCATTGGCTCAGATCAGGTTGTGGAGATGTCCATCATGCACAAGTTAGTGCAGATAGGAAGGATCACCTCCGGTTTAGGTAGGTGGGATGGGGTGATATAGATGCTAGGATCGTAAGACGTGACCCTAGTTTGGATGAAGTTGATTCTGTTGGGAGGGAAAGCTTGGTTATGTGGTGGGAGAGGATTTGTTATGACGTTGGGTTTGTCGGGAGGCACAATCACCTACTTGTCAATAAGATCCTGGATCTCGTGACGCAATCTAAAACAACAGTCGGTGTCATGACCGTGCTGTTGGTGATACGCGCAGTATTTTGCCGGGTCATGAGAGTGAGGGAGTGGATTTGGTAGTGGCCTCGGCTCTAGGGGCATCAAATGCTTTTTCCTGATTAATACCCCCAGAGCTTTGGACAGGGGCATATATAGGGGTGTGAAGGTTCTTTGGCCTCTGGGTTGACATTTGGTGGTTTGGGTATTGCTTCCGGATGCACCGGAGAAAGGCGTGGCTGCCATGGGTCTTGGAAGGGGAAGGGGAATGGTGGTGACCATGCTCACCTCTGAAGCTCGTGCAGTTGCAGCACCACTTGGGCCTGCATTGTTGTTACGGTTGAAAGTCCTCCTAGATTGCTCCCTATTCTGGTCAATCAGACCCTGCTTCATTGCATCCTCGATTTGTACCCCCTTCTCGTGTAGATCTGAGAAGGTGGGGAAGGGGAGTACAATCATCTTCTGCATCAGTTTCGGTTGGAGATTGCGCACAATCATCCTGATCTGGTCCTTATCAGTGGGCCTCAAAGTCATCATCGATGCCTTCGCCTTCCATTGAGTCATGAAATCCGAGAAAGTCTCTTTGGGCTCCTACCTCGTTGTTTCGAGATCACGAGTTGTAATCTCGATCTGAGTATTATACGAGTATTGTGCAACAAAGGCCTCGGCCATTTCATTCCAACTTCTTTTGACCTCATCCTCCAACTTCGCATACCAGATAGCGGCCACACCCGACAGGGTTCGGCCGAATAGCGAAAGCTTTTGTGGTCTGGTTAGGCCCATTGGCCGCAGTATATTTGAGAATAACCGGAGGTGGACCATGGGATCCCCGGATCCATCAAAGCGATCAATCTGCGGCATTTTGAATCTATCTGGTAAGGTCACAGCCACATCAGTATATCCGTCCTCGATATCCGGAATAACCTTTACTCCCTGGGATTTCTTGAATAGCTTCTCGAGCTTACTCAATTTCAGTGCTGTATGGTCTATTTCGAACTCGAAGGGAGAGTCCAGGTGGTTGGCAGGTGTATGGGTCTTGGACAGTTGAGGCAGAAGTGGGGGCAGAGCTGGCCCCGTTGGAAGGTCTGTGTCCTCCTGGATGTTCTGGACATTTGGCATGGTGTTTTGGGTGTTTGGCAGAGCATTCTGGACAGTAGGTGCCTGCTCGGGTAATGGGGCCCCTGGTGGAGGAGGAACTTGATGTGAAGCAGATGCTGCATTTTGCTGTTGCAGTCTAGTGATTAGCTCGGCCTGCTGGGCCATGATTGTGGCCTGTTGTTTAGAGAACTTCGCTTGGCGGGCAGCGTCCTCCTGCATTTGTCTCATGCTCTCCTGCATTTGGCGCATCATGGCCTCCATCCCTGATGTATTTTGCTGATCCATCCGACTGACTGGTATGTCTATTTCTATAGCAACAATTGAGACCTCTGTCCTACTTTCCTCTGATGGAGCAATCCACTGTTCTGGCAACCTCTGTTCAGATACACCGCGCTTCCTCGGCCTTCGTCTGATAACCGAGGGTAGAGAGTGAAACACTGGTTGTCCGTCGACCAGATCCTCAGATCGATTGAGCCGACGACCTCTTCTCCAAAGTGCTTGGGGAATATCTACTGTGTCGGAAGCAATTGTGCTAAAACTGCCCTAGCAAAAAGATAAATAAAGCGAAAAGGAAATAAATAACCAGATAAACGAACAACATAACAGCTTAAAATAAATACACAACACACAGTTAGGCATAACAACACACGGTTGATAAGCTGAATACACACTGTCCTCAAACACTGATCACTGTCCTCAATCATCGTTTCAAAGATCAATCCGATACCCAGATAACCGATTCTCAAACATCGATCGATGCCCGCAGTTCGATCAAGAACTCGCAAACCGATACATGCATTCCTCAGAGAGACGACTCTAAAAGCACATAATGATAAGTGAGAGCCAAAACACCCCTATGTTGGGGTAAGGTTTCGCCCTATTTTGTCGAACTAGGGTTTCACTACGCACACAAATGTTTCAAACAACCTATATCGGTAAGCAACCTGTCCTAGTTTGGAATGGTCACTACGGATTTCGATATGCACTAGGTCGAATGGTCAAAAGGGTGCCCCGTAAAACCGGGTTTGTGTTCTACATCGGCAGAGCCCATAACCGGTCAGCCTTATGGTCATGCCTTGACAAGATAAGCCTCCGGCAAACCGTTCAGAAATAGCAAATGGCAAACACGGTGTCCTAGGCGCACCAATGCAAATGCAATGCAAAAAAAAAAACATACAAGTGTAGTCAAAACCAGATATCATGAGTTTGAGTCAAGTTCTCTAACTCCCCAGCAGAGTCGCCAGAAACTGTAAACAAGTTCGCGGGGGACCTCGCTACAGCTCGGACTCGATTTTGTCACGGTTCGTAATCTTGAACCAAAGAGTCCAAATCTGGCAAATCGTTTTGAGAAAACAGATTTTTAGAAAAGAAGTGCCAAACATGGACTGCTTTCCCAAATACAGAGTCGCCACCTAAATATTTTATTTTTGGGAAATTTAGGAAACCCTGACTCGTTTGCCTAAGGCCACGTGTCCGTCATAACTAAAGTTGCCTCGGCTCGGGAACTTGGGTACGATTGGGGAAGGTCACTTCGTGATCACCCCCGCTCGCCCGATTAAAGATCGACCTTTACTAACCATGATATTTAGTTTTGAAAAACATCGTGTGCTCTTATTCCGGTTATTAGCCTAGATTTACTATGTGATGCACACAGCATACAAGTATAGACTGGATCGCCTGAATTGGAACAAAACATTTCATGTTTGTTTTTGAAAGATGGTTTGCTACCCACAGGTAGGTTTAAAATGCAGATTTTGCCACCCTTAGGTGGGCTTAGAAAACATGGTTTTGCCACTATCTAGTGGGCTTCAAAACTCACAGTTAATGATTTGTCCCAATCCAAATAACCCAACTTTCACCCACAAGCATTCAAGCAGTTATAGTACATAAGCAGTTAGCCTCATGGTAAGCATGCTATTCATGGTAGTCACTCACACGCATGCAAGGATGCTAAAGCATAAAACTCACCGAGTACTTCAAGCCAAAATAGAAACCGATTAGAAATCCATGCATGATCCTAAATATACAGAAATGCCTAATGCAACACATGCAAAAATGCAACTATAGCAGGCTCGGCTATTCTAAACATGGCGTATGGAATGCTACAGCTAACATGTATTTGTAACATGCTCGGGGGGTACCCGTGCACGTTAAACAGTTCAGACTCCCGACATCTCTTTGATCTCATGTTTCACGAGTGCAATGTGAAACGTAGACGAGAGTCCAGATTTGGCAACTTTTATTGAAAATCCATTTTATTGTAATTTTGTCAAAAATGGACTGCGTCATCAGATCTCAGAGTCGCCATCTAATATTTATTTTGGGAAAATTAGGAAACCCATGACTCGTGCCAAGGCCACTGTTCGTCGTAACCAAGGATGCTTAGCTCGGAACCTTAGGTATGAAGGGGGAAGGTCATTAATTGAGCACCCCCGCTCACCCGATCAGAAGATCGGCCTCTACTAAACCATGATATGAATTTTATTTTCTTTATATGTTAATGTTCTGATTATTTAATAAATCCTAAAATTTACTATGTGAAACATACAAGTATAGACTATGTCACCCATTTTGGAACAGCTTGATTTCATATAGTTTTGAAAGAGTTTTGAAAATGTACAACCCAAATAAATTGAGTTTACAAACATGAAAATCAACATCATTCCAAATTAAGCGACACAACCTCCATCCACTGGCATTCATACAGTTATATCACATAAGAAAATAGCCACATGGTAGGATGCTTGAACATAGTAAGAAAAACACGCACAAACGGGATGCTAAAGCAGAAAAACTTACATATTTACCGACGTCCCGCGAACAGCTACAAAACAAAATTAGTAAAACATGCATGATCTTATATACAAAATCCTAATGCAATTCACTCATGAGATGCAACTAAAACTTCGGCTTCTAAGATATGACATGTGAATCATCTCAAGAACATGAGGTAGCGCACATAATCACATAGGAATTGATTAAATCCACAAATGCAAACTTAGCTGAATCAAGATGCATGAAACATGGATGCAAAGCATGAATATGATGAAAAACAAACATGATGTTTATGTACAAATAAAGAAAGCAAGTAAAAGAACGGGATAGAAAAAAGCGGAGCGAGGAATTGTTACAACATTTTAAAGAATAATTACAAACCAAATTAGAGAGGGATGAGGAGAATATTACAACAAAATAAAAACCTCACAATACACTCAAAATTAATAAATAAATAAATAAAATAAAAACTTTAGGTTCTTTGGAACCGCCACCAGAAATTGGTCAACATTAGGAGATTACGCCATCTTGTATGGAAGAAGCTAACCGACCGTCCAAATACGCCGGTCGGCCAACTAGGCCGAGCAAGATCTGTCTTGTTGCGAAACCAAGAAAAGGAACAAACAAGAAATATGTAGGTGGCTCAACTAACCACTACCGGTTAGCTTACAACAAGGAAACAAAAATAGAAAGTGCAAAATTATAACAAAACTAACATGAACCTAAATTAAGAAAACAAATATAAGATAGAACATGTAAGGTTAAACCAAAACTAATATGAAACTAATATAAGAGGATAACTTTAACTTAGGAAATGCAAGATTACTACACAACTACTATGAAACTAAAACAAGAAAACAAATATAAAATAGAACATGCAAGATTGTGAAATTAAAATAAGAACACAAAAAAAAAAAAAAAAAAAAGAACACAACTACTACAAAGCTAAAACAATAAAATAAATATGGGATAGAATATGCAAGATTACAATAACACTAACATGGACCTAAAACAAAAAAAAAACAAATATCAAATAGAACACGCAAGATTACAACAAAACTAATGTGAAATTAAAATAAGAAAACAAATAACACAACTACTACAAAACTAAAATAAGCAAATAAATAAGGGATAGGATATGCAAGATTACAACAAAAGTAATATGTAACTAAAATAAGAAAATAAATATAAGATAAAACATGCAAGAAAAATGAAAGAATTGAAAATTCACCTTGCAAAGAATGATTGAACTTCTTGATTTTCAAACTTCCTCTTGATCACGCTCAAGGTTGTGAATTATGATCTTAATCCTTAATTCAAAAGCTTGGAATTTGAGCTTAAAATAACGGTTTTGAACAAGTGTATGATCACTCTTTTCTTGGCAAGAATACTCTCTTTGGTTAAGGCTTTGAGTGATTTTTGACAAGGAGAGACGAGATGTAAGAGGCCATGTAACTTCACTAGTTTGGCAAAACAACTCTCTTGTTTTTAAGACTTCTTTTCTCTCAAATTCTAACACAATTTTAGCATTCTCTCCCTGCCCTTCTCTTCTTCAAATCCTCTCTTAATTCAAGACTAGAGCTCTCATTATATAGCCAATGCAAGTGGGCAATGGTGGAAGACAAAGTGGAGTTAATGGGGGACAATGTATAATGGAGGTGAATGATGAATGGTGATGGTGTGGTGTGCTTTAGGAAAATGGATTATGACTTGAGATGGTGGGATGTGATTATGAAAGTAGATAGTGAGTGGAGATGGTGGGATATGATTATGAAAGTAGGTAGTGAGTGAGAATTGTGGGGTGTAGTTATGAAAGTGGATGGTGAGTGGGGTTAATGGGATGTGATCATGAAAGTAGATGGTAAATGGAGATGGTGGAGTGTAATTATGAAAGTGGATGATGAGTGGAGATGGTGGGATGTGTAGATGATGAGTGGGGATGTTGGGGGATGAGTGGGTGCACTTGAAGGGATCAAAAAATGGCTCAATGGGGTGTCCCAACCGAACTAAAACCAAGAAAAACCGGGCTGCTGTTGTTTTGGCCCGAGTCAACAAAATCTGCTATTAAGCCCAACTTCAAACGGGCATATCTCCTCCATATGGGCTTGGTTTTAGGTGGTTCTTGGGTCTAAATTGAAGCCCCAGAAGTCTACTTTCCAATGGTGGTTCTCTCACAATTAAATTCCAAGTGTACAAAGAGATATGCCTAATTTAGTGAAGGCTGTTCATTTCTCTCGGGCCCAAGTCAACAAAATCTGCTCTTAAACCCAATTTCAAATGGGCATATTTCTCTTATTTGGACTTGGTCTAAGGTGGTTCTTGGGTATAAATTGAAGCCCCCGAAGTCTAATTTCCAATGGTGGTGGCCTCACAATTAAATTCCAAGTATACAAAGAGATATGCCGAATTTAGTGAAGACTGTCTCGGGCTGGGTCAACAAAATCTGCTCTTAAGCCCAACTTCAAATGGGCATATCTCCCTTATTTGAACTTGGTCTAAGGTGGTTCTTGGGTCTAAATTGAAGCCCTAGAAGTCTACTTTCCAATGGTGGTGGCCTCACATTTAAATTCCAAGTGTACAAAGAGGAATGCCTAATTTAGTGAAGCTGTTCATTTCCTTCTTAATGATTTGATACTCATCCTTTTCCAAAACCAGTTTTCTTTCATCCCCTCCTATTTCCTTCAACTCCAAACCTATAAAGAAGATATTTTTAAATATTTTTCAAAAAGTTCACCTCCCTTCCGTTTATTTCCACTTTGTCCTTACTCAGTTTACGGAAAAGTGTAACATTTTTATCAAAATGGGAGCTTTGGAACATTGTAGAAACATTTTTAAAAAAAATTATTTTGAAAAGAGGGTTTTAAAGTCGAAAATAGTTTGGCCAAAAAATGTGTAAAGGTTGGGATTAAAGCTCAAATTCCATTTTTCTTGTTGAGGATTATATGAGAAACACATTCTAATTGTCATCATCGGGTAATCAACAGAAAGCGCCCAAGTCTTAGGACTAGTCAAAATGGGGTGTCTACAGTTGCCCCTCTTTGACAGAGCTCGAAGTCATTTCATGACGTGATTGAATGTCAAAGCCCGAAGACGACCCTTTTGACAAGGCCGTAAGACTTGGGCAAACAAACAAGATGCAATGCATGTGGTTGAACCAGAAGGTTTCCTACGTATCCCTTTGCAAGGAATCAAACCAGCGTAGTTCATGGGCAATATGCAAATGATATGCATGAAGAATTTGAAAATTGGACTTATACGCTTACGCGAAGCCAGTTTGAAAATTGGATTTATGCAATGCAATGCAATGTCATGGAATGCTGGCTATGTTTGCAACTTTCCCTATTCTTCAACAGGGTGGCAGAATAGGTTGGTTCAGTATCCAGAATTGAGGCGCATACAAGCTATCTCAACCTATGGGGCTGCCATACAGATTTCAAGCCGGGGATACACCCCTGGGTATTTAAACCAGACTTTAGTCTCGGAAATCCCGAACCTTTTGCGTTCTAGGCATCGCCATTCGAACTCTAGTTTCCATCGTCTCAGTTAATCTCCTAGGAACTCATTACAAACACAGTCAGGTGACTATACCACACTGATTAAAGTCGTTCGAGCACGACAAACACCAAAGGAATTGCACCTTTAGAGGATTTAAGGTCTCCTAGACCAGGGATTTTGAGGTCTCCTAAACCGGGGATTTAAGGTCTCCTAGACCGGGGATTTTGAGGTCTCCTACACCGGGGATTTAAGGTCTCTTAGACCAGGGATTTTGAGATCTCCTAGGCCACGAGAGTGCACAAGATAGTGCGATGCGTAAGGTAGCACGATTGAAATTGATGCACAAAGCAGTGCGGTACCCAAAGCAGGGCTATTGAAATTGATGCACGAAGTAGTGCGGTGCCCAAAGCAGGACGATTGATGCACAAAGCAGTGCGGTGCCCAAAGCAGGGCGATGGAAATTGATGCACAAAGCAGTGCAGTGCCCAAAGTAGGGCGGTGGAAATTGATGCACAAAGCAGTGCGGTGCCCAAAGCAGGGTGGTTGAAATTGAAGCACAAAGCAGTGCGGTGCCCAAAGTAGGGCGATTGAATTTGATGCATAAAGCAGTGCGATTGAATTTGATGCACAAAGAAGTGCGGTGCCCAAAGTGGGGCGGTTGAAATTGATGCACAAAGCAGTGCGGTGCCCAAAGCAGGGTGGTTGAAATTGATGCACAAAGCAATGCGGTGCCCAAAGAGGGCGATTAAAATTGATGCACAAAGCAGTGCGGTGCCCAAAGTAGGGCGATTGAATTTGATGCACAAAGTAGTGCGGTGCCCAAAGCAGGGCGATTGAATTTGATGCACAAAGCAGTGCGGTGCCCAAAGCAGGGCGGTTGAAATTGATGCACAAAGCAGTGCGGTGCCCAAAGCAGGGCGGTTGAAATTGATGCACAGCAAAGATCGCTGCCCAAAGCAGTATGTTGAAATTGATGCACAAAGCAGTGCGGTGCCCAAAGCAGGGCGGTTGAAATTGATACACAAAGTAGTGCGTTGCCCAAAGCAGGGCGATTGAAATTGATGCACAAAGCAGTGCGGTGCCCAAAGCAGGGCGATTGAATTTGATGCACAAAGCAGTGCGGTGCCCAAAGCAGGGCGATTGAATTTGATGCACAAAGCAGTGCGGTGCCCAAAGCAAGGCGGTTGGAATTGATGCACAAAGCAGTGCGGTGCCCAAAGCAGGGCGGTTGAAATTGATGCACAAAGCAGTGCGGTGCCCAAAGCAGGGCGGTTGAAATTGATGCACAAAGTAGTGCGGTGCCCAAAGCAGGACGATTGAATTTGATGCACAAAGCAGTGCGATGCCCAAAGTAGGGCGATTGAATTTGATGCACAAAGCAGTGCGGTGCCCAAAGCAGGGCGATTGAATTTGATGCACAAAGCAGTGCGGTGCCTAAAGCAGGGCGATTGAATTTGAGAATGATTGAATTTTTGAAGTCTGAATTAGACATTGATTCCATACTGACCTGAATCAAAAAATGTCTTAACGAAAGAAGAACGAAGCAAAACGATCCAAACACACTTATATACACTGACTAGTATAAATACACCGACTGGTATAAATATACTGATTGGTATGAAAGAAACACACTTATATACACTGACTGGTATGAATACACACTTATATACACTGAATAGTTGACTCGAGCGGTGGAGGAGACAGAATCTCTAACTCGACTATGCCCCTAGTTCATTGCCTTGACCCTTTTTTTGTCTCTTGATTTTTTGTAAACATGTTTTGATCAACATGAGTTTTAGATTAGCATACTTATTTCATTTTCTGTTTCAAATCATGTAAGCTAAATTGTGAGCACTGAAAATTTTCCCTTTTCAAATCCAAAGAATGGTCCAAGTTTTGCAAAAATGGAACAATTTTTGAGAAAAATTAGTCAGCTTCATTCAAATTAATCAAAACCTATTTTTGCAAATGGCCACTACTCAACTAACATGGAATCAACCATTGGGGTGCATAGTCCCAAGCCAGATAATCAATGGTGATATCCGAACCAAGCAAAACCAAACCGAATGAAGCCAAACAGAACTGGACCAAACCGAACTGCCGAACCAAACCGAACCAAGTTGAATCGAAACCAACTGAACTGAGCAGAACGAAGATACACCAATCAAACACGGATAGGACAACCAAGTCGACTAAAGATACACCAATCAAACATGGACAAAATGAATGAGTTGAAAAGTTATTGGGGCCGAACTTGAAGATGAAGCTACCTACGTATCCCAAAGATAGGAATCAGGCCATCGTAGTTCCGGCTAAGGTTCACTCGGGTATTGACACTCTCCTTTTGTGCTCTAATTTTTGCCAAAGCCGCCCTTTCAGGTTTTCAACCTTGCGAGCTTTTCATTTTTATTTATTTATTTTCTTTTTTTCTATATATATATTTTTCATTTTGTTCATTTCATTTTTTTTTTCTTTTTCTGCTCTAAGTTTTGCCTGGTCGTCCTTCCAGGTTTTTAACCCAGCGAGCCTCTCAAGGGTTACTTTCATTTTAACTTGTCCATGTTGATTGGGTGTGAAATCTCTAGGCCATCTATAAGAACGACCGCTGCACTTGACCAGTAGATATGATGATGTAGGAACTAGGCTGATTGGGTCTGAATTTGCCCCTAGTGTTGCCTGTAGTGTAGTGGATAGGAACTCGACTGTCCTTCAATAATAGACTTCATTCTCTCAAATTCTGGATTTTGTCTTTCTGGGCGGTCTTCATTGAAAAACAATTCAGTTTTAACTCTTTGATCATATCCAACCTTTTGCCCCTAGTTCAAGGGCTGCTTCAAATCTAAATCACATCTGACCTTCTTGCCCCTAGTTCAAGGGTTGCTTCAAATCTAAATCACATCTGACCTTCTTGCCCCTAGTTCAAAGGTTGCTTCCAATCTAAATCACAAGCCCTACATAGTTCTAGCTAAGGTTCACTCGGGTATTGACGCTCTCTTTTTATGCTCTAACTTTTGCCAAAGCCGCCGTTTCGGGTTTTCAACCTTGCGATCTTTTTTTTTTTCTTTTTTTTCTTTTTTTGTGCTCTAACTTTTGCCTGGGTCGCCCTTCCGGGTTTTCGGCCCAGCGACCCTCTCAGAGGTGGTACCTTATTGCCCCTAGTTCAAGGGCTGCCTCCATTTGAATCACATTATTGTCCCTAGTTCGAGGGCTGTTTCTATTTTAGCTATGCAAGCCTCACACTTTTGCCCCTAATTCAAGGGCTGTTTCAAATCGAAATCACATTCTCTGTCCTGAGTTCAAGGTCTGTTTCCAATCTAGATCACATCATTGCCCCTAGTTCAAGGGCTATTTCCAATCTAAATCATATTCGACCTTATTGCCCCTAGTTGAAGGGCTGCCTCCATTTCAATCACATCATGGCCCCTAGTTCAAGGGCTATTTCCAATTCGGCTATGCAAGCCTTACACTTTGAATGATCATTGAATATTTCAAATCAAGGTTTGAAAGCTAAGGAGTTAAGGAGGTCGGACCACGAGTCAAGAGAGATCCTATGCTGTATAACTAATTCCAGGTATGTCTTCGTAGGACTATGCAAAAATAGTTTTTGAAATCTCTTCACAAAGTGACTAATCACTCGTACTCTTACGAAGACAATATAGAACCAATTTGGACCAAGCTAGGATCCTTCTCAATACCCACATTAACAGAAATGATTTTATTCATCAAAGGCTTAGCACACCTCTCTTCCTCTCAGTTGATCAAAATTTACAAATCCCAAGGAAATTCTTCCTCTTTGTTTTTATCAGAATTTTGAAAAAAAGTTTTGAAAACCTTTGGTCAATGTAATGATTTAAAGGCACAGAGAAGTAGGCAGACCTTATGGCACTTTTATTAAAAAGACATTTCGACACAGCGATGACAACAAACTCAAAAGAAAATGACAAAGAAGACCTAGACATGACAGAAATGTCTAGGTTAGCACTCTCAAAATCAATAGACTCTGACTCACTAGAATGACTCAACACTCAATTCAAAATGTAAAACAATAAGCATTTCCAATTTGCTAAAATCAATGCGTGCCATCCACCATGTTTGGAGTAAAATACGTGCCATCAACAGGTAGTTCACCTCTGATCATAGGACCAACTATCCCCCAAGTTCATTGACCCAGTGTTGAGAGACTTTGTAGAATTTGGTGGAGTGATGATCTTGTTGTCAATTAGGTTTCGAATTTCATGGCGAAGGCGAAAACAACGATCAGTGTCATGGCCGACTTGCTGATGGAAGGCACAATACTTGGTAGCATCATACTTAGCTGGAAGGCGATCAGGGAGGGGTCGACAATCAAGGGGTTTAAGATGGCCTTTTCCTATGAGGATTTGGAGAGCTTTAGACAAGGTCATGTAAAGGGGATTGAAGATGCGGTTACCAGTCTTGGAAGTATTGACAGAAGGGTCGGCAGGTGTTGACTGGGTTTGATAATCTTTTAGGAGTGTAGGACTGGAGCTGGAAGGGGTGTTTCTGGTGCAACATCCTTTTTATGGCTTACCCCTTGGTTCAAAATGCTCTCAATTTGAGCGACAAAAGTGGCATCCACAGTCTTTGTAACAACTGCAAGCACTTGCTGTTTGTTCAACCCTTTGACTTTTAAAGCCTCAATAGCCCATCGGAGATGTGCATAAGGATCAATACTTGCCCCGGCTTCATTTTTGCCACTTGCTTCTGCTTTGCCAAGGGATTGGGTGGTTGTATCCGAGCGAGGTCCACTTGTTGTTGACATGTCATCACCCAGACTTAAGATACCTTCGGGTTGGCCCTTTCCAATTGTAGCTTGCCCCAAGATTGGAGAGCTTTTTGACGTGAAATTTCTAGCACATGATGTGGTCGATGACGCAGCCAAGATCCCAAAGGCTAAATCTGCCACAGTGTTTTGAAGATCTTCAATCATGCTAAACAACTTAGAAGTAGTGTGTTCGGCTATTGGTGCCTGCGAGGTATTTGAACCGACTTGGTCCTAGCGAACTGGCTGGGCCGGGCTCTTTGGAGAGGGTTGGACTGGAATTAGACTATTAGGGAGTTCAAGTTTTGGGGGTTGAGATGATTGGGGTTCGGGTGCATTCATCATACACAAGTCCGTGTTTTCTGGAATGAACACCTCAGGCTTGGGTAAATGGGTGGGTGTGATATAGATACTGGGGTTAAAGGTAGATGAAAGTATATGGATGAGGTTAAGATGAGGGGGCGGTGGAATTCTGTCATGGGGCGGCAACGGGTTTGAAGTGACGTTGGGTTTTGATGGTTGTGGGGGAGCTATGACCTTATTGTCTATGAGATCTTGGATCGTATGACGGAGACGAAAGCATCGGTCTGTGTCATGTCTAGGTTGTTGGTGAAAGGCACAGTATTTGGTAGGGTCGTGTTTGGCTGGAAGAGGATCGGGAAGAGGCCAGGGGTCCAAAGGTTTGAGATACCCTCTTTCTGTTAAGATCCTCATAGCTTTGGCTGGGGACATATGGAGAGGGCTAAAGGTTCTGGCCATGGTTGGGGTTGAGTTGATTGTTTGTGGACCGACATTGGCAAATGGGTCAGTTATTTTGGTGGTGGTGGTAGTGACTGAATTAACCTCAGAAGGTCTCACAACTGTACTGCTACTAGTAGCATTGGGACTGCGACCAAAAGGCTTCCGAATAGGTTCATTGTTGTTCATGATGACTCCCTGTTTGATGGCATCCTCTATTTGGACCCCTATCTCCTTTAAGTCATTAAAAGTGAAGAGCGGGAGGAATATCATTTTTCGTAACATCTTTCCATGCAGATTTCTGACTATCATATGGATTTGCTCTTTTTCAGGTGGTCTGTTGGTCATCATTGCTGCTTTTGCCCTCCATCTGGTGATAAAGGCCACGAAACTTTCATTGGGCTCTTGACGAGTAGCCTCTAATTCCTGAGTAGTCACTTCAATCTGGGTGTTACAAGCATACTGGGTGATAAAGGCCCCGGCTAGCTCTTCCCAACATTGTTTTACCGAGTCTTCTAACTTGGCATACCAGATGGCAGCCACTCCTGACAAAGTTCGTCCGAATAAAGAGAGCTTTTGCAGACGAGTCAAACCCATAGGCTTTAAGACATCAGAAAACAGGCGAATATGCACCATTGGGTCACCGGAGCCATCAAACCTATCAATGTGTGGCATTCTAAACTGTTCTGGCAACTTCACAGCTGTCTCAGTATACCTGTCTTCGATATCCGGGATTGAATTAACTCCTTGTGCCTGTTTGAAAAGTTTTTCCAACTTGGCCAGCTTCAACATAGTTGAGTCAGACTCAGGTGCTTCAGAGGGAAGGAGCCCTCCCATTGGTTGTGGAAGAGGAAATGATCCTCCTGAAGTTTGTGCAGGAACCCTCAGGTCTTCTAGTGAGTTAAGTTCGGGAAACTCGTCAGCTGGCAGAGGTGGAGGTGGAACTGGATGAGTCACTGGAGGTGGTTGAGTAATGAACACCCCAGATGAGCGTTGCAGTTCAACAAGAGTATTACCTTGAGCAGCAAGAGTAGTGCCTTGGGCAACAACTGTAGTGGCAACGGTATCCATGCTCCGTTGAAGGGCCAATAGTATGTCTGCTATATTTTCTGGAATCTGAGCCATTACTGATTCTGGTGAGTTGAGTGGTGATGATCTTGTAGGTGAAGAAGGGGTATTCTGGACAGTTGATGAAGCTTTTGCTTTTCTTCGTGTAACTGGTGGCAAAGAAACTAACACTGGCTGACCCTGAACCAAATCTGAACTTTTGCAAAGTCTACCAACGCGAGTCCATAGAACTTGGGGGATATCAGACCTTTCGGAAGCTATAGTGCCCAACTACCTTGCAGAAACAAAACATGACCCCCAATCAGAATTTTATGAGCATCCCAGCTCAACTGATTACTACTAACTCATGTTGAAAAACTGAACTCGACTCCACAAAATGACTGAACCACTCATCTGAATTTGAGAATTCCCATACATTGCACATAACACATAGCAGGAAAGAGAACAAACAACCCTATGGGGGCTAGGGTTACCCTGTCCTCACTTTGAAATGATCTAGGGTTTCACTATCCAAACAAGCGGCATCATACATCCTAGAAATGAGAGAGCATCCTGTCCTATTTTTGAAAGGTACTATAGCTCATTATATGTACAAGGTTGGCTTTACTCTAGGGGTTAAAGTCAAGGTGACATTACCAAAGAGTCCTTTGGGTCATAACCAATGAAGATCTTAGGAACTCAGAAGAGTCAATATTAGCCTCTCTTCAAAGTCTGAGAACTTTCAGATCTCAAAAGATTATAACACAAGGCCTCCAAAGTAACGTAGAGATAGGTGTAGTGTCACAAAAAGTATGCCTGTGCTCCCACCAGTATCTGGGCAACACAGGAACTTTAAGTGCACCAATGCATGCAATGCAATAAACATATAACTGAAACTAAAAGTCATATCATGGAGTTCAAGTCAAGGTTTCACAATTCCCCAGCAGAGTCGCCAGAAACTGTAACATGCCCGGGGGGTACCCGTGCGCGTTAAACAGTTCGGACTCCCGACATCTCTTCGTTCTCTTGTTTCACGAGTGCAATGTGAAACGTAGACGAGAGTCCAGATTTGGAAACTTTTATTGAAAATCCATTTTATTGCAATTTTGTCAAAAATGGACTGCGTCATCAGATCTCAGAGTCGCCACCTAATATTTATTTTGGAAAAATTAGGAAACCCATGACTCGTGCCAAGGCCATCGCTCGTCAGAACCAAGGATGCTTGGCTCGAACCTTAGGTATGAAGGGGAAGGTCATTAATTGAGCACCTCGCCACCCGATCAGAAGATCGGCCTCTACTAAACCATGATATGAATTTTATTTTCTTTATATGTTAATGTTCTGATTATTTAATAAATCCTAAAATTTACTATGTGAAACATACAGGTATAGACTATGTCACCCATTTTGGAACAGCTTGATTTCATATAGTTTTGAAAGAGTTTTGAAAATGTACAACCCAAATAAATTGAGTTTACAAACATGAAAATCAACATCATTCCAAATTAAGCGACACAACCTCCATCCACTGGCATTCATACAGTTATATCACATAAGAAAATAGCCACATGGTAGGATGCTTGAACATAGTAAGAAAAACACGCACAAACGGGATGCTAAAGCATAAAAACTTATATATTTATCGACGTCCCGCGAACAGCTACAAAACAAAGTTAGTAAAACATGCATGATCTTATATACAAAATCCTAATGCAATTCACTTATGAGATGCAACTAAAAATTCGGCTTCTAAGATATGACATGTGAATCATCTCAAGAACATGAGGTAGCGCACATAATCACATAGGAATTGATTAAATCCACAAATGCAAACTTAGCCAAATCAAGATGCATGAAACATGGATGCAAAGCATGAATATGATGAAAAATAAACATGATGTTTATGTACAAATAAAGAAAGCAAGTAAAAGAACGGGATAGAAAGAAGCGGGGCGGGAAATTATTATAACATTTTAAAGAATAATTACAAACCAAATTAGAGAGGGATGAGGAGAATATTACAACAAAATAAAAACCTCACAATACACTCAAAATTAAAAAAAATAAATAAATAAAATAAAAACTTCATGTTCTTTGGAACCGCCACCAGAAATTGGTCAACATTAGGAGATTACGCCATCTTGTCTGGAAGAAGCTAACCGACCGGCCAAATACGCCGGTCGGCCAACAAGGCCGAGCAAAATCTGTCTTGTTGCGAAATCAAGAAAAGGAACAAACAAGAAATATGTAGGTGGCTCAACTAACCACTACCGGTTAGCTTACAACAAGGAAACAAAAATAGAAAGTGCAAAATTATAACAAAACTAACATGAACCTAAATTAAGAAAACAAATATAAGGTAGAACATATAAGATTAAAACAAAACCAATATGAAACTAATATAAGAGGATAACTTTAACGTAGGAAATGCAAGATTACTACACAACTACTATGAAACTAAAACAAGAAAACAAATATAAAATAGAACATGCAAGATTGTAAAATTAAAATAAGAACACAAAAAAAAAAAAAGAAAAGGAAAAAGAACACAACTACTACAAAGCTAAAACAATAAAATAAATATGGGATAGAATATGCAAGATTACAATAACAGTAACATGGACCTAAAAAAAAAAAAAAAACAAATATAAAATAGAACATGCAAGATTACAACAAAACTAATGTGAAACTAAAATAAGAAAACAAATAACACAATTACCACAAAACTAAAATAAGCAAATAAATAAGGGATAGGATATGCAAGATTACAACAAAAGTAATATGAAACTAAAATAAGAAAATAAATATAAGATAAAACATGCAAGAAAAATGAAAGAATTGAAAATTCACCTTGCAAAGAAGGATTGAACTTCTTGATTTTCAAACTTCCTCTTGATCACCCTCAAGGTTGTGAATTATGATCTTAATCCTCAATTCAAAAGCTTGGAATTTGAGCTTAAAATAACGGTTTTGAAAAAGTGTATGATCACTCTTTTCTTGGCAAGAATACTCTCTTTGGTTAAGGCTTTGAGTGATTTTTGACAAGGAGAGACGAGATGTAAGAGGCTATGTAACTTCACTAGTTTGGCAAAACAACTCTCTTGTTTTTAAGACTTCTTTTCTCTCAAATTCTAACACAATTTTAGCATTCTCTCCCTACCCTTCTCTTCTTCAAATCCTCCCTTAATTCAAGACTAGAGCTCTCATTATATAGCCAATGCAAGTGGGCAATGGTGGAAGACAAAGTGGAGTTAATGGGGGACAATGTATAATGGAGGTGAATGATGAATGGTGATGGTGTGGTGTGCTTTAGCAAAATGGATTATGACTTGAGATGGTGGGATGTGATTATGAAAGTAGATAGTGAGTGGAGATGGTGGGATGTGATTATGAAAGTAGGTAGTGAGTGGGAATGGTGGGGTATAGTTATGAAAGTGGATGGTGAGTGGGGTTGATGGGATGTGATCATGAAAGTAGATGGTAAATGGAGATGGAGTGTAATTATGAAAGTGGATGATGAGTGGAGATGGTGGGATGTGTAGATGATGAGTGGGCATGTTGGGAGATGAGTGGGTGCACTTGAATGGATCAAAAAATCGCTCAATGGGGTGTCCCAACCGAACTAAAACCAAAAAAAATGGGGCTGCTACTGTTTTGGCCCGAGTCAACAAAATTTGCTATTAAGCCCAACTATAAACGGGCATATCGCCTCCATATGGGCTTGGTTTTAGGTGGTTCTTGGGTCTAAATTGAAGCCCCAGAAGTCTACTTTCCAATGGTGGTGGTCTCACAATTAAATTCTAAGTGTACAAAGAGATATGACTAATTTAGTGAAGGCTGTTTATTTCTCTCGAGACCAGGTCAACAAAATCTGCTCTTAAACCCAATTTCAAATGGGAATATCTCTCTTATTTGGACTTGGTCTAAGGTGGTTCTTGGGTATAAATTGAAGCCCCGGAAGTCAAATTTCCAATGGTGGTGGCCTCACAATTAAATTCCAAGTATACAAAGAGATATGCCGAATTTAGTGAAGACTGTCTCGGGCTGGGTCAACAAAATCTGCTCTTAAGCCCAACTTCAAATGGGCATATCTCCCTTATTTGGACTTGGTCTAAGGTGGTTCTTGGGTCTAAATTGAAGCCCCAGAAGTCTATTTTCCAATGGTGGTGGCCTCACATTTAAATGCCAAGTATACGAAGAGATATGCCAAATTTAGTGAAGACTGTCTCGAGCTGGGTCAACAAAATCTGCTCTTAAGCCCAACTTCAAATGGGCATATCTCCCTTATTTGGACTTGGTCTAAGGTGGTTCTTGGGTCTAAATTGAAGCCCTAGAAGTCTACTTTCCAATGGTGGTAGCCTCACATTTAAATTCCAAGTGTACAAAGAGAAATGCCTAATTTTGTGAAGCTGCTCATTTCCTTCATAATGATTTGATACTCGTCTTTTTCCAAAACCAGTTTTCTTTCATCCCCTCCTATTTCCTTCAACTCCAAACCTATAAAGAAGATATTTTTAAATATTTTTTCAAAAAGTTCACCTCCGTTCCATTTATTTCCACTTTGTCCTTACTCAGTTTACGGAAAAGTGTAATATTTTTATCGAAATGGGAGCTTCGGAACATCGTAGAAACATTTTAAAAAAAAATTTATTTTGAAAAGAGGGTTTTAAGGTCTAAAATAGTTTGGCCAAAAAATGTGTAAAGGTTGGGATTACAGCTCAAATTCCATTTTTCTTGTTGAGGATTCTATGAGGAAGACATTCTAATTGTCATCATCGGGTAATCAACAGAAAGCGCCCAAGTCTTAGGACTGGTCAAAATGGGGTGTCTACAGTATTCAACTTAGAATTGAAATACAAATGCAGTTAGTATGATGCGCCGAGCCCGGTGCATGCAAGACAGATGAATGAATGCAAACATGCTATCATACTGTATGCTAATTGAAACATGCCCTAATCTAAACATAATAAGCAGGTAAATAAAAAGGGAAGAAAGACATGGGTTTGGAAGACATACATCACACACACGCACACTTATTACAATTATGCCCTCGCGCAGAGGGTCCGAATAAAATAATATACAGTCCCAAATGAATAGTATAGTCCGAATAAATAATATAGTCCAAATATGTACAAAACCCAAATTAAATAACAAATTTAACTAGGAAAGCATTAAATTGGCGTGCAAGCCAGGGACTGCCTCGACTCTGCTTCGGATGATGAATGATGCATGTCCGGGTTGCCTTGCGCGGAAATCCACTGCGATGCCCCAATTAGCCTCTGTTTGCAATTATTCTTGGAATGTGTGCCAAGCTTCGGAAGACTGCTGATTCTTGATTTGCTGCAACAGAGAGCAACAGAGGGACATGACAAAGTATTTTCACACATGTATGCATGTCTCGATCCTCGTGCCACCAATCACGCATCTCGATGCATGATGGCCGAGGAGTCGAATTGCACAACTCAATATGGAATGAATGCACATGAAAATACAACTAAGACCTAACTCCATCATGGACAATCCGGAGTGTCGGTGATTGGGGAATTGAGACACGTTCCGTCACTCGGAGTACGAAATGTACCTCGTTTCCCGTGCTCGGGCTAACTCCTATCCCAAACACAATGCAATATGCATGACATGCATGGATGCAACTACGATACGACCTAACATGTACAATGCTATGAAATGGCATGCACGATGCACGAGGTAACATGGCATACACAATGCGCTAATATACAACCTAGCATACACAATGCTGTGAAATGAAATAGCATACATAATGCATAATGGGCTTACACCAACACAAGTGGACTTCGGCCATACTCACATAGGAGGCCATTAGATGAAAATGAGACACTCGAGATGCATGCACACGTGCACGCAAACCGAGGACCGACCCTAAAGCACAAGTGCCACTCTAACAAGACATGGCAAGGCATGGAATATGGCATACAAGCATGCAAATTTCAGTACCAAAATAGGATGCAAAACAGCCCCGAAACATGGCAATATGGCACCCGATGCATGAAATGAGACTCGAAACTCGAAACTAGGCGCATGGAATGACTTATAGCTATACAAAGCATGCATTATTTGAACATGAAGTATGAATACAGAATCAAGACAGCCCCAAAACAAGCATATTTCCAGTTTTAAGCAAGGCCAAAAGGTGAACACAAATAGGGCTAAACCAACATGCAAAAATGGCCTCGAAAGAGAGATAAAGAAGCAAGTAGCAGCTTCTGGCCCTAAATGGAAAAGTGTCCTTCAACAAAGTTTAAGAGGGGCTCAAAATGAATCACTTTACAACAAGCCACAAAAACAAACACAAGTATGGCTAAACTATCATGCAAGAAATGGGCCTAAAGAGGGACAAAGAAGCAAGTGATGGATGTTGGCCTCAAAAAGTGGAGGGCCCTTCAACAATGTTGAAGAGCGGTCCAAAACATGGTATTTTACAGTTTATGACCAAGCCCAAAACAGTGCACAAGCACGCTTAAAATACTATGCAAAATAAGGCATAAAAGAGAGCTTTAACACAAAGAGAAAAAAGGAAACCTCAAAGAGCAAAAGACCCTTGATCAAACATGAAGAGTGGGTTAAAATATGAATATTTACAATTCGGGTCAGAGCCAAAAAATACAAGCACAAGGGGCTAACAAAATATGCAAAAATAAGGCCAAAATAGGGATAAAGAGGCAAGTGTCAGATGGAAGCCTCAAACAGTGAAGAGCCCTTTAACAATGTTGAAGAAGGGCGTAAAAAAATCCTCTTTACAGTTTATAACCAAGCTCAAAACAATTCACAAATAGGCTTAAAATACTATGCAAGAAAGAGACATAAATGAGAGGTAAAGAAGCAAGTGGTAGCTGGAGACCTTAAACATGGAAGGACCCTTAATTAAACATGAAAAAGACCTCAAAACATGACTATTTACAGTTTGGGTCGGAGCCCAAAAATGCAAGCAAGTATAGCTTAGATTGTATGCAAAAATAAGACCAAAAAGAGGAGAAGAAGACTTACCCTTGAAGAACCAATCTTTGACAGCCTTTGGACCAGGTTTGGGTGCTCCTAAGCTCTGAAAAATAGCCTCAAGTTGCTGGTATGGAGTATGGAGGCCTTGTGCTATGAGGTGTAGTGAAAAATGGTGTGGGATTTGAAGGGTTTTAGTGCTTGGAGTAGGGAGGGAGAGAGATGTAATGCAAGAGCCTAAAACAATTTTTTGTAACCCCTAAAACAAGGGCTGGGGGTGGTTATATAGGCAAAAGAGTGGGGGAAAAGGAGGGAAAATGAAATTCAAATTTTCCTCCAAAAAGTTGGCCCCCCGAATACAAAATATGGGGGGAAATAGAGGGCATTTTTGTAAAGTACTTGGAGAGAGGATCATGGCCGGCTGGTTTTCTAGGGTTTAGGTGGCCGGCCGGCCTTCCCCATGGCCAGCCAGGCAAGGGTCAAAAAGGTCAAGAATGGTTAGTGGCCGGCCATGCCAAAAAGCTAGCCTCCCATGTGTGCACAACACAACCATGTGGTCAAAAACTGAAGAAGGTGAACCAGGAGAGAGAAAAGCCCATTTTTAGAGAGGTTCAAAAGGGTCAGAAGAAATTACTAGCCGGCCATATCATATTGGTGGCCTCCCAGGTGTCTACAACACAAATATGTGATTTAGGGCTAGGAAAAGTGGCCTTAGGGTGGTCAACATTGGCTTTCTAGTGAGAAAAACGGGCGACGGAGGGCGGTGATGAAATAAAACTGGTTGTCAGAACAATTACTGGCCTCCCACCCTTCTATGACCTTTCTAACAATGAAACAGAGGTCCCTGCCAAAAATGAACTCAAACCGATGCAAAACGAAGGTTCAGGGGCCGAAACACACAGCCTGGGGCCCTTAAAACTGACTGTTAAGCGCCGGAGGTGGCATTCGACCACGAAGTTGGTCTCTCGAGCCACAGTGTCCCTCAAAAGGGAGGAAATAAGGTATGTGCCAAAAACCGGAGCAAACGGAGGTGGTTAAGCGGTCCCGAACCGAGGCATACGGCCAACGGCTCCGAAAAATCGAAAACCGCGCTCCAAACAGGCAAAATGGCCTATGACCACGAAACGTAGCCTACGGCCACTAAGAGATTATCTACGAGACCTCTCCCTCCCTTCGGGAAGAGAAAACAGAGAAAACAGAGCCTAGTTCGCAAACCGAGGCAAAGCATGAAAGAGTCCGGAAGTCTGGAGGCAAGGCTCGCAGCCGAGACTCCGCAATTCTCAGAACGAGCACAATATGCAACATCACCGAGCGCTCAATCGGTGACGTCTGAGTCTTAAGGTCGGTCAAAAATGGGGTGTCTACAGTATGTTTTCCAACCCCATGTTTTTCTCCATTTTATTTAATCGCTTTTGATGGTTAGATTAGGGACATATTTTAATTAGCATACCTTATGCTAACATCCATCCATTCATATTCCATGTACCGAGACTCGACGCATCATTCAAACTGCATTGTCATTTCACTATTTCATTGAATACGCGTTTAAATAGCATGTTGTTCAAATCGATCCATATGCCATATTAGTAGCCGAGCCTATTAATTACATTCTTCGCATGTGTTGCATTAGGCATCTTGTATAATTAGGAATCATGCATATTTCACTAACTCATATTTTCCTAGCTCGGAGTACTAGATGAGTTTTTACGCTTTAGCATACTTGCATAAGTGTGAATGATGTCATGATTAGTATGCTTGCCATGAGGTTATGTGCTTAAATGCTAAACTGCTTGAATGCCTATGGATGAAGGCTCGTTGTTTAAATTGGAACAATTCAACAAATGTGAGTTTTAAGCCCACTTTGTTGAGTGGCAAATCATGTTTTAAGCTCACTATGTTTGGTAGCAAAACCGTAATCTTTAAGCCCACTTGAGGTGACAATCTCAAACTATTTTCGCAAACAAACATGAGTTGAATTGTTCCAAGTCTTGCAAACTAGTCTATACTTACTTGTGTGCATCATATAGTAATGCTAACTTAATAACCGGAACAAGAGCACATAACGTTTATAAAAAATCATATCATGATTAGTAGAGGCCGATCTTTGATCAGGCGAGCGGGGGTGCTCAATTCATGACCTTCCCCTCTCGTACCCAAGTTCTTGAGCCGAGACAACTTTGGTAATGACAGACACGTAGCCTTTGGCACGAGTCATAGGTTTCATAAATTTTCCAAAAATAAAATATTTAGGTGGTGACTCTGTATTTGGAAAAGTAGTACAATTTTGGCACTTATTGATTCAAAATCAATTTTCTAAAAAACGATTTGCCGGATTTTAACTCTTTGGCCATTATTAGTTTCACATTGCACTTGTGAGATTAGATTCAGAACTACAGGAATCCGAACTGTAAAACTTTCTTTCAAACTTCTGAAAGAAGGTGCGAAAAAACCGAGCTACAGTTTGATTATTATGTAATTCACCCCTTCAATTCTCATTGCCTCCTCGATCATAGGAATGATTTTGAAATCTTTGGCTATACCACATCCACAGGTCTTTGCTGAAGAATCGTCGATCTCTTTTGCTTCAACGGTGAAAAAAGAACCATGATGGACAAATTTTTTTTTTTTTTTCAACTCTTTATTTATGTGATATTTTTTTTTTATAATTTTTAATTTCCTATGTTCTCCCCCATTTAACAATAATATTTTCAAATCCTTCCCTTTAGAAAAAGTTAGGAGGCAGCTTCTAAAATGCATTTTCAAATGACTTTTCGTTGGTATTTGATAACTTAATTCAGCATTTAAAATTAAATATATTAAATAAAAATTAAATAAATCGATTTGATAATTACAATTAATATCACTTACAATTTAAGTGATTCTCAAAATGTAGGATAAAAAGTAGAAAATAAATTAAGTAATACGAAACTTATTTAATTTTGACTAAATTTATCAATATAAAACATTACTACCAACATATATTATTATAAGGTTTTGGTTATGTTTGTTGGAAAGGACTAGAGAGGGATTAGACTAAGGGCCAGTTTGTTTCGGGGGATATGGATGAGGGGATTGAACTAGGATAGATGTGGAACCTACTCTAATTGTATTTGTTTGCAAAATAAGGAAGGCGATTCATATTCCCTTAGGACTATGATAAGCCTTGGAAGAGGCGATTAGCAAAGGCCTCCAAGGAAAAAGTTTTGTATACCAATAGGGTACCAAGTAATACTATCCTTCCAAGGGTTAGGTTTCAAAACTAGTCAGGGAATTAGCTTGGAAAAAGACTATTTTGCCCATGTTGTGTGTTGTGGTTTTTTTTTTTTTTGGTATTATGTCATTATATATATATATATATTAAAATAATATAATACAAAAAAATATTTATAAAATGTAATTTTTAATATTAAAATATATCAAAAACACTAAAGGGTATTTATGGTATTTCATATAGTTAATCCCCTCACTAAAATATATCACAAAAAAACACAATTTTTCTTAGGCCCCGTTTGGGAACAGGCTATTTTAGTAACTTTTTGGCTATTTGGCTAAAATATGAGCTAAAAAAAACTAGTATGTTTGGGCTGACTTTTTGACTTTTTACAAAAAAAATGTGCAAAAAGTAGAGAGAAAAGAGAATCTTTGACTTTTGGTATGGGTTGTTGGCTTTTTGATTTTTTACTAACTTTTTGACTTTTTGACTAAACCGGCCCTTCCCAAACCATTCAATAACAATCCCCACACTAATAGTCCATTTACTAAGGTCAAGTTTGGAAAGACTAAATAAGTGCACTTTTTGACTTTTATTGTATTATGTGTAGAAAAAGTAGAAATGAGATGTTAATTGATGTGACCCAAAAAAAATAAAAAGATAAAATAAGTGCACTTATTTTGGAATGCTAAACTTGGCCTAAGAGTCTCCCCACTAACAACCCCACCCAACATAACTCTAAAAATAAACGAGCCCTAAGGGACGTGTAAGGCACGCAATTTAGATTTTATATATTCTAGCCTGACATTTGCTTGGCCAAATTGCTAGTGTGGATCAAACCGCTAATCTCCGATTATAAAAGTCTATCCAATTCTACCCTTGGGACAATTATTCCTCCTCCAGATTATCTTTTCCCCAAGGTAAAAAAATAATTTTTTAAAGCTTCTGCCATTTTTATTGTGTATAATCTGATCTAACAATTTCACAGTATTAAAACAAAAATATGTGAAACCTATAGTTTTACTTATTCGCATATTTCTTAATCCTATTTCCAAAACAAAGATGCCCTTTAGATAGGACATTATCCTAAGATGTCATCCTAATATTATTCCAGATATTAAACAATAGCATTGATACGGGGAAAAAATTGGTTGTTATGCATCCCTAATGCTTCCACATCCCAAGTTCTTAAGGAAATCTTACTTATGCATCACAGGATGCTTAACATCTGCTCCTATAAACAACATTTAAAAAAAAAAAAAATTAGAAATTTATTATTTGTATCACAGTTTTGTTCAACAGAGTTTATATGATATTTGTCAGGTTGTTGGACTACCATTGTCCTCAAAACTAGTTTTGGGTAGTTGTTAAGAGCAGGATGACCACTCACAAATGCTTTGTTCTTTCAGTTTTGATTTCTCTTTTTTAAAATAATTTTCTTATTATGAAAATGTTGTAGTATACTAACAAAATTTTCACACAAAAAAATTATTCAGAAAAATATGTGAGTGGTTTATTATTATTATTATTATTATTATTATTATTATTATTATTATTATTATTATTATTATTCCAAATGATGAGTCTTTTATTTTGAAATTATGGAACCATAATTAACCATATCATTCTATGTCAAAAAAAGTATACATATTTCTTTTGGAAATATTATTAGAGATTCCCAGAGTATCAATGTGACATTGTCTACGTGGTACTCTCAGGCAATAAGAAACCACAAAGCACAAAGATTGTCTTTGGATCATGGATTTGGATAAAAATTTGAAAAGGGAAAGCACTAGGCGATGGAAATATCAAATTATATTTGATTCACATTTAACTCGCCTTTTCTTTTTATTTTCTAAATCTATGATCCAAACACATCATAAGCAAGTCATCATTTGTCTCTAAGTAGCTAACAAATATCGGAACATATATTCTATCCATAAAATTTTTAACTATATATGACTGGTTTTGGAGTATTACATACGTAAAGTCTCATGATGCTCAAGAGTATTGAATAATTATTCATTGTATTTATAACATTACTGACATTCAAGAGTTGGCAAGCAAGCTAAAATTAATGATATAGACATTTAATAAAGGAGGAATTTTATTTACATAAAACATTTGAAACCAAGTTTGAGCATCCACAAAAACAACAGTTACATGTGACGATGGAGAGAAACCAAACCAAACCAAACTAAGTCTTAAGTCCCATCAAATGGGGTATGTGTGACGAGAGAATTAAAAAAAAAAAATTAAAAGAAAAGAAAAGAGATACAACACACTACAAGTACATAACGATCATAACTACCCATCTATCACTTATTGCAAGATACTAGAGAACATAGTGATTGTATGAAGGTGAGTCCAAGGAGAATAGCAGCCACAGTAATAGATAACACCCGCCAGGGAGTATTGCAATAGTCCTGCCTCAAGGTTGCCTTCCACTTGTGGCTACGAATTTCGCAGTAGTCGTTTAACTCTTCATGAAGTTTAGTAAAATAATATTCCTCAATCTTGACGTTAACTTCTTTGCTAAGCCCGTTGAAGAGATTTGACACATCACTGTTGTCACTTAACCAGTTCTCAATAATTTTGGCTTGCACAAGTAACTCAACATCTTTGGAAGTGTTTATGAGGTAATCCATAATCAGGGTATAAGCACCAAAAAATGTAACATCATAATGACATTGCTCGTAGGCAATAATGTTCCGTAGCAAACGTTCTGTCGAATCTACTATTCGTGTATGTGGGATTTCCAAAATGTTGCCGCTGAATTTTATGTCAAATAAGTTTTTGCTTGAACTTACCTTAAACTCTACTCCAGCCTCATGAAGCTCTGTTGCACTTGGTCTGTCAAATTTCCTTTCATTCTGTTGCGAACTTTGCCTTGAAGGCTGCAAACTTTGCTTTGGTATGAGACAAATTCTTAGAAAATCGAGGATATGTTTTATTTCTGAAGGGTCAATATGCTCTGGAACTAGAAGTTCTTGTACTTCTAGGTAAGAGTAAGACCTAAACCAATTAAGGTGATATCAATGAAGGTCTTGAGTAAGGTTTCATTTGGGCTAAATTGAATGTTGATCATTTTGAAAAGATCTTGGAGAACAAAAAAGGGAATTTGATTTTCAAGCAGGAATAAGTCATGCTTTATATAAGAAATCATCCATGGTTTCCCAAATATACGATCATTTGGAGTTATTATTAGATCAGGAAAGCTGTACCTTAATAGGACTTCAATGATGAAGGCAGCATCCACAAGAATAATTTTCAAAAAAATTTCACTTTTGAGGTTGATTGTTTCAGCATAACATTCGCCAATTCGTTTTTCCATTTCCTCCATAATCTGGACCAATTCCTCCAAACTCTTTCCACTTCGCTGCATAAAATCATTGAAGTACCTCAACTTGTGCTCTTCCATGTGTTTTAGGCCTGCTTTGCCATGGTGAAGCGGCCCAATTGAGACTGTGCGAGGAGTATAGGCGTCTTCATTGATTTTTTTAAGTGTCTTGGGAACTTCATATATACAACATTCAGGGGATGGGCAAGACAACTTATCTAACTTCTCCCTAATAAATTTCACCAGTCCCACCATATCAATTGAAGCATCACCATTTCCGCTACTAGTTCCCTGTCTTGATGTGCCAACAATTTCCATTCTCGTGATTTAAATTTATGGGTTTGTGCGGTTATCTGGCAACAAGATAGGCATCGTTTTGGATTTAGCACCAAATTATAAATTTAGAAAACTATTTTAACTATTATTATTTCAAATCTATTATCCTCTGAAGTGCAAAATGTCTTTTTAAGCTGACTGTCACGTTAGGATTGGAGCAATGATCAAGATCAATTGTACCCGTAATTCAAGAGAAATTATTTAACAATCTTAGGGCATGTTTGATTGATAAGATTAGAGTATGGGATTAGGATTATTAATCCGTGAGCCCAATAATCTTGTGTTTGTTTTGAAAATTTGTTTCATGATTATTAATCCAATGAATTTGTAGGATTATTAGTAATGGAGTTTGGGTGGGATTATATCGTTAGTTGTGAAATAAAATAAAAGACTCTTTTACCTACTAATCCAATTCATGTCAAACAATGGACAATGGGATAATTTATCCTACTAATCTAATTGGATAGTGAATATCACACTAATTTGATGGGATTATTAATCCCTTCACTATTAGTTTTGTGAATCAAACATAGGGTTAGGGTACTTTGTTTCATGGGATTGAGGTGTGTGATTAGATTCCATATCTAATAATTTACTAATCAATTGTTTGGTTAGTTTAGTGACGGTCGGACTAATAGTCAAATATATATAATTTCTAGTTAAATAGTCCAGAGAATATTTATTTAAGACTAACGGTTCATTATGTCGTGTCATTTTCGTGTCGTGTCATACCAGGTTCGTATTCAAAACAATCTAATACTAACAGGGCTCATTTAATTAAACGTGTTAATTATCTTGACATAGACCTGGCCTACTTATAATCATATTAACCCTAACACGACATGCTTAATATGATTAACACAAGTTCATGTTTCAGATTATAAGCAAATTGTACCACTTATTTAAAAAATAAAAAATAAAAAATCTTGTTTCACATCACATGCTTAAAAATAACTTGTTTAAACATTAACACACAGTGATAATATATATGTCAATATCTATGAAAAACTAAATCAAATAGAGTGAATAATAACTATAATACAAAAATATTAATAAACTAAATAAATCAAACAAAGATAACAAAAATTGTAACACAAAAAATATTGATAAACTAACAAAATATATCATAATTGTCAATCACGTTGACTCACCCTTGCAAGTTGTAACTTGTATGCCAAGAAAATATATATATATATATAAAGTTTTATGGCTTTATTTGATTGAAAAGTTTTTCAAGATTTTGAGAGAAGCAACAATTTATCAAATCACAGCCTATAGTCAATTTATCATTAATTTAGGGTTGCATTTGAGTAGGTATATATATTAACCAAAGATTTAAGTTTTAATCTAACCGAGGAGAATGAATTACTCAGGATCTTATGATTCCTAAATTTAGGTTGTATTTGAGTTACATGCGAGTCAATAGTGAGTTCGTGTCAACGTGTCGACACGAATTTTTACGCTGATCAAGCATGTCTATTTCGGATTTCACCTATTCAACCCAGACATAACCCATTTAAATTTTTTTAAAAAATTTTTTTGGGTCATGTTATATTCGAGTTTGAGTCAAAAAAATGATTAACTCTAACCCTCTAATTACGTGTACAATTCAAGTCGTGTTAATAAGTTATATGCTAAATTACCACCTGTAGAGTATTGTATAACACTTCTGAATGTCACATGATTACACAAGACTAGTCCCTAAATGTAGGAAATTACGTAATGTATTGGACAATGTCCCAATAAGATCAAATAATTTTTGATAAGTGATAGGTCTTGAAAGTGTTAATGAACGAACTAGATTTCATGAGTTGAAGCAATTTTTATAATTATAAAAGTAAGGAAATTGGAGTTGATGTGAGTATACACCAACGCTACATTTACATAATTTTATCCCCTGAATCTCTCCAAATGGAATTCTTACTGGGAAGAGTTTACGATAAGTGTATAATGAAAATTTGACTAATGCCTAATCAAATTTAAATGGAATAGGAAAAATAAAAAGATCCATAAGTGTACAATGAAAAGTAGGGGTGGCTATTTATTCATACTAACCACATTATGACACTAAACAAGTCAGACTAGTGTCAAATTCACATAACTTGAAATTAATATGAATAAAATATTTAATAAAATATTAGTTACACATGTTACTATTATTTAATGTATTTAAATCCTATATGCAACCCTATATCTAGTTGGAAAATATATATATATATATAAATAAGAATATATATATATCCATTTTTTATTTTTCATTTTATTTTGGAATCAATGTAGCAAACAAAAAATAAATAACTGAGTTTTAGTTTTTGTGAAATTGGATAAATAAAATTGAGTCAAATTTAAACACTTTTATGATTGACTGAGATTAATTTCATGAAATTTAATTATGAGAAAAACAAAAGTTAATGCACTTTATATTTTTTGACTAAGGGCAGAAATTTTGACACGACACATTAACATAATACAAATCCAAAATGAAACGACACGGGTTGAATTAGTAACACGAATTTGAGATAACATAACACAAACACAATTAACACGATATAATTTTCACGTGTAATAAAAAGGTAAGAAAAGTCATTAATCATGATGCTTAGAAGATTCTATTTCTTGTGAAATAGTTACTGAAGGAAGCCTTGCAATTACTATCACAAAAATAGTTTCTCTTAGAATTTAGGTAAGACTCCTTCTGAAACCCTACTTAAATGGGAGTTTTGTGCATAGAACTACCTTTTAATCACTGAAGCATAGAAAAGAAATTTGGTACATGGGTGCAACTATATATGTTTGGTGTCTCTTGAGACAATAAAGCTGAGGCCATCTAAACCATTAATCAACCTTAAACCCAAAGGCCTTGTGTTCCTCTCCCATAAACAACAGTACTCTGCACAATTTTGGCTTGTTTTGGCAACTCGGCTAAAAGTCATATTTTATATTTTTTTGACTCTTTTAGGTCACATCACCAAGTCAAAAAATCAGTTTTTAACCTAATTTTCAAAATAACTCATCATTTCACTTCGTTTGGGAAATCTGATTTGATATGACCACATTGTGTTGCACAAATGGGAAAGAAGGGATTGGTGGTCCGAGAACAACATGAAGTTAGATGGAGCACCGGTGGATGGGGTTGGATAAAAAATTCCCATCAAGTCGGATCACTCTGAGGTAGAGTTACTTTAAACCAAATTATTGTAAGGTAAACTCTCACTGCAAAAGATTAAAGTTTTAGAGACCAAAATTTAGAGATAAAATTATTTTTAAGGGACTAAATATATATATATATTTTTGTGAAAAGTGTCGTCATTATATTTTTAACAACAAAAATTGGATATTAGTAATGAATTATTATTATTTTTGGACCAAATTTTTTGTCTAAAAAATAAATCATTTTGAGATCAAATTATTTTGTCCCTAAAAGTCTATTTATTAGTGACATTTTTAAAATTTTGTCGCTAAAAGCCTTGTTTTTTATTTTTCGGGACGACTTTTTAATAACTGTCCTCATAACCATGGAAATTGGTCCCTAAATGTTTTTTGTAACAAAATTTTTACTTTAAACTATTACATGTTGTAGTGCCTACATATATGTGCGCAGGGACATACAATTATTCCTGGTCACGATCCCAACTTACATTAAATTAAAGCATATCACATTTACAAACATATTTAACTACACGAGCTAGCAAATGACTCTTTGATTTTTATTTTTTTATTTAAAAAAAAACACATATATAAAGACTCAAAAACAAAAACAAAATAAGAAGGAAATTGAGATACTATAAAGAAGCCCAATAAAATTAAATGGTAAATGATTTAGTTTATAACATGTAATAGAACTTAGATCATATCTAGCTAATTGAAGAGGATAAATGTCTTGGATTTTTGGTTGGCTAAAGTTTTTCCCAACAAATATTACACTTTTAGACGGAATAAATTTGTTCCTAAAAAGCTGATTTCTTGTATTTAAGTGTAAAAGTTAGATCTAATTCTCAAATTCAATGATGTGACAATCAATTAGAATATTTAAGACAATTTTCTCTCTCATAACTTCCCTAATTATTAACAAATCAATTTTTTTACACATTATTAAATTTAGAAAGTAAACTTATATATTATTTTCCTTCTTGGAAACTAGATTTTAGTCCCTAAACCGCCAAGTAACTTCTTTCTTGCTTTCTTCTTCTCTCTGGACGTTGATCAAGACCATTGCCAAATTTGTAGCCATATTCATTGTTTTTGTGGCAAATGAACATTTGTTGTTGTTGTTGTTGTTGTTGTTGTGTGTGTGTGTGTGTTTTTTTTTAATTTCTAAAGCACATACTTTTATGTTGTGTTTGGTTGGGGGATTTGAGGAGGGATTTGGAAAGGGAAAGGGAAAAGATGTGTGAAACTATGTGAAATGTAAGTATATTTTTTTCACATTTCACTTACCTTTTTCATTTCCCTTTCCAAATCTCTACTCAAATCACTCGACCAAACACAGCATTAGTGACCATATTTTGAGATAAATCTGGACGACCACATTTTTATTGTGGTAGATGGAGATAGCTGAAAAGAGGTTGTTATTTATTTATTTATTTTAAAGTAAATTACACTTACTTCTTTTGAGGTTTTAGAAAATTATAAATAGTAATTTTATTTTATCATGTTTCTCTCTAAAAAAAAAAAAATCGATTTTCAAATTCAATCTTTTCGTCTAATTTTTAGGAAACAAATGTGATAAAATCAAAAGATTACAAGTATTTGATTGACCCAATCATAATACTATAAAGTACCATGTGGCAGTGCTATGAAAAATACCCAATAATCACCCTATATTGAGAATCTTAAAAAATAAATGGTTCAACATGGAATCTATGGTGGGCTCCACAGTCCCCTCAAATTTTCCCAAATTTATATTTGAACTTTCTTTTTATCGACAAATTTTTTTTTATTGATGTAAAATAAAGCACAGAGTACAAATAAGTTACATCAATAAAAAGTGGACAAGAAAATAGCATCAAAGCTTTAGAATCATATGTCAAGAAGTTGACATGTGTACCAAGCTTACAATGAACTATACTAAAGCCTAACATTTGACAGAACAAAAAAATATGACAACCTGGCCACAAACAATCAACATGAAAGTCACCTAAAAGAAACAAAACCAATAACGAGCAATGAACTGACAGCCACGCCAAAAGGAATTACAAAGCATGAAGCCACTACCAGAAATCCCATATCAAATGGAATTTCAAACCAACTGCAATTCCAGAACATCCTGCGATGAACATACTGAACTCATACCAAAGCAACCTCCAAGTAAAATTTGACCCTCCAAGGCTTGTTTGGGAAGTTGGCTATTTTAGTAGGCTATTTTAATTTTTGACTATTTTAGTAGATTAAAATTTTTGTGTTTGAGAAGATAGTTAGATTTTTTTGTAGTTGGACGCGATGTTAGATTATTTATTGTCAAATTTGACTTATTTATTGGCTATTTTGGGTTAAAATAAGTTAATTTTAACCTAAAAAGTCAAATTTTAACCTTTGCCAAACAAGGCCAAAGAAAAGCAAAAAGCGCCATCGCTCTGAAATTCCTTTGCTTACGATACTTATCATGTGAAATCTTGCCTTGAAAATCTGGTCCAACTCTGCAAAATTCTTCCTTTCCTTTGAAATCTATTCCCGATACTTTAAAACCATCACTTCAACTCAATTTGGATAGGCTTGATAATCTCATCAGAGCTACTTTAGCAGAGTTGGACATTCAAGCCTTGGATCTTTCTTCTTTAATATGATTTAGGTTCTGTATTTGAACCTCACTATATCCATCCCATAATTAAAATGCTTTCACGTGTTTGCTCATTATGAAAAACAAATAAATAAATTCCACCACATGAGGTTGGGTTGAGAATATAATCCAAATAATAAAATTACCCCTCTTTTTAACAACTTAAACATTTAGAGGAATTGGCATAAAAAATTCAACAAGAATCAGAGGATAGTGTGATGAAAACTTACAGGATATGCAGTAATTCAATATGTTGACTTCAGGAAGACCTGTCCTTAGTATCCTTCTTCTTCAACAGAGACTTTCTAAAAGAAACAAATCTGTTTACTATCATTTAATAGCTCACTTATTTGTAATAAGGACTAATTTCATTGTGTTATACCATCTGTGCTTATGCATGTCTCAATTTATATAGAATAAATAAACCTTATTTCAAGAAAGGGTAAATAACAAATACAACCCTGAGATTTGCTTAAATTACAGATTGCCCCCTATAGTTTGAAAAATTATAAATACCTCCTTGTTAGTGTTTTTTATTTAACAGAATTAACTAAAAAAATAAAATTCATAATTGTTTTCCTATATAATAATAAAATTACCTAAATTATTAATTGAAACATATTTCGAAGATCATTAAAAATATTAATTAACTTGATGATTTATTAATAAAAGCGACAATTTGTTATAAAATTAGAAACCTTAAGGGTATAATGTAATTTCTAAAAGTACAGGAGGCGATTCGTATTTTAATCAAATCTTAAAGGGTGTATTTATAATTTACCCATTAAGAAAAGTATGGTTTCTTTCTCTTCACCAACAACAATACAAATATGTGATTCTTTGCTTATTTGTGAAGCAATTTATGGGATGCTCAATGCGGTGGTGACTTCAAGAATGTTTATAAATGAGATCACTACAAATTTAAATTTTACAAATTCTACAAGAACTGAACAACGTTGACTTTGTTTTGTTTTAACTTTTTGTTTTTCATGCTTTATTACCTTTAAAAAAAATTAAAATTTTATTAAATTTTTTTTTATGTATCTAACTTAGATATATCTAAATAGTAAAATTTTGTAAAAACTAATACAATAAATAAAAAAATTTAGTTAATTTTTAGAATTTTTTTTAGGACAATCGATCCACAAGTCCAATTATAAATTTTTTAGGTTTTTGAGTCCAAGTTCTAAATTATTATATTCATAAGGACACGCTTCTACAAAAAGACCAAAATACTCATACATTTGGATCCACGTGGGTCAGTTCAATCAAAACCCTCTCTCTCCCTCTCTCTAGATCACCTACTTACCTCTCCTCTCTATTTCTCTCAACTGTTTTCCTCTCTTTCATTCTCTTATGTCTTTAATCTCTCTCTCTCTCTCTCTCTCTCTCTCTCTCTCTGGAGTGTTTGAAAAGAAATTTTTTTAATTTTTGACTAAAACAACACTAAGAGATAAAATAAGTTAAAATATTTAATAAAATAAAATGTCACATCAAATTCATAATTATATAAAGAAACAATTACTCTCATTTACTTACAAAATATGAATGATTTTAATTTTCAGGTACTTGAGTCTAAAGGAGAGAATTATATGGAAGGCCATTCAACTTGATTGGCCAAGTTGAATCTATTTTGCTCCTACCCTATTCCTTTTGTCCACCCCCCCCCCCCCTCCTTTTTTACCTCTTTTATTTTTATTTTTATTTTTAATATTTATCTTCTTCCCTTTTTTTTTTTGGATCCGCAAAAGAAACTTCATTGATGGGAAACATACAAAGTATGGAAATACATCAATAAAGGGGAATGGAGTGCAATGAGCAACCCAAATGGATGCTAGCACAAACCTTACCGTTGGTGAGAAACCAACAGAAGAAAACCACACAAAAAAAGACCAAGGCCAAAAACAAAGAAACTAAAGCAATAACTACTACCAAAACCAGAGCCAAAGGAGACATTAGACATGCAACCTGATTTGGTGAAGGTTGGACACAAGATCATGAATTGAATAATCAACCTTCAAGAACCATTTGGCCCACAAAGTAATTTGCACCTTCATTCTCTCGCATAATTCTTCAAAATCTGGAATAGCCCCCTTGAACAAACAGTCATTTCTCAATTTCCAGACAGACCAAAACACCATTGAAGGAATTACTTGCCATAATCTGAAGACCCAGGACTTCAATTTTCTACCTGACCACCATAGTAGCAGACCCTCAATAGAGCCAGGAATAACCCAGGATTGATCCCACCAATTGACCATGTATGCCCAGCACTTCCAGACCAGAGGGCAAAATAAAAGCACATGCTCCAAAGGCTCCACCTCAATGTGGCAGAAAACACACTGAATATCAGCATTGGAAGTCATAACCCCAATCTTATGAAGGAAGGAAGAGGTCTTGACTCTACCTCTCCAAGCCAGCCAACAAAAGAACTGTACTTTTGAGGGAGCCAAACTAACCCACACCCCAGCAAGACACTTCAAACCAGGCCCTTTAGTTGCAGTCCACCACCTCCACACAGAGGACATAGAGAACTGCCCTGAATTGGATGCAAGCCAAGAGCAATAATCTTCAAGATCCAACTTGATTGTAAGGAATGACACCAACAACCCAGACAGACTCTGCAATTCCTCTTCCTCCCAAGCCAAGAGATTTCTTCTAAATTGGAGCTACCACACCCCTTGACTGCTCTTCTTGGCACTGATCTGCTGTAAGGACTCTTCTTTCTTAGTGGACAAACTATACAATCTGGGAAAATCCTTTTTCAGACCTCTGTTAGTGAGCCAAGCATCAAACCAGAATTGTGTCCTCTCATTACCCATTAATATCTTGAAATGGCCACCATAGAACTCGTCCAAAGGCTGGTTGACTGAGGTGAGCTGCACAATTTCCTTCCATACTGAGGACCCCCCTTCTGAGACATTTAGAGATGGCATCTAATCTCCACCAACTCTACCATATCTTGAGCATACCACAGATTTCCACAGGGCTTTATCATCAGACCCATATCTCTACCACCACTTTAACAACATGCAGTCATTCACCTTACCCAAGTCTCTCACTCCTAAACCTTATTGATTTTTTCTTTTGGTAACCTCCCCCCAATGAACCAAGTGCACTTTCTTTTTAATTTCAGATCCACCCCACAGGAAATAGGATTGCAGCTTAACTAAAGCCTTAACAACCCCCCTTGGGCATCCTAAAGATTGAATGAAAATAGGGGTTATGGATAAAAATTCATATAGAGAGCTTAATATGAATTATGGATGAAAATTCTTGTTCAAGTGGGGGTTAAATCTTTCATTTTGTGAACTTTATTTGATTATCAAATATATCCATGTAGTAGTTCTTCTGTTTTCAGTCTAATGTCAGTTTGTGTGTTCTGAGAGGGTTTCTTTCTAGTATATTATTATTATTATTATTGGGCACAAAAAAGTGTTCCCAAACAAGACTTATGAAAGCTCCTCCGATTATATTATTGCAGATATGATAATTGTACTGGCATAACTTTCACAAAGATTCTCTCTCTCTCTCTCTCTCTCTCTCTCTCTCTCTCTCTCTCACATATGGAAATATGGGAGTGGTTCTAGAAAATTTTGACAGTTCTTTTTACAATCATAAAATTGAAAATCAATTAATATTCCTCTTTATCTGAAAAGCAATTGAAGATATGTTACTCAAAGGACCACTATGAGACTTTTAGTTATTAAACCTATACAAGGAATTAATAATAGGTATATAAGGTTCAAAAGAATATCTAATAAATCTTTTTCTTTTTAGAAGGAGATTAAGACTGTGAAATTATGTTCCACCTAAGCATCAAATCTCCAAAAGTTGAAGCCATTACAAGATTAGAATCAGATGCATAGCTTTTACAAACAAAGGATTCAATAACTACTTAAAGTGATTCAATTCAACCTTTATATACAATTTTCCAATCTATTCCATCCAATAAGTTAGCTTAGACCAAAATGATTATGGGATCTTCTGTTAGAGAATAAATAAAAGTGTATGACCTCCTATCCCAAGCACTTGAGCCACACGATTCTTTTCAAAAATAAAAATTTATTAAATAGAAAATCGAGTGATGTAAATGCATGGGGATATGGGGATAGACACATTTTAATAACAGAGGATCCCAACTTGTATTACGCCACCTTAAGAAAATTCAATCATGCCCATATGAGGATTACAGTAGTGGCTCAAGATTTTTGAGATCTCATAAAATTGAGGGTGTGTTAGATCGTTGAAGTCGAATAATTGCCAACACTGTGTTTGGTTAAGGGATTTGGAAAGAGAACGTGAAAAGATAGGTAAAATGTTAATAAAATATACATACATTTCACTTAATTTCACACACCTTTTTCTTTTCATTTTCCCTTTCCAAATCTCCCAACCAAACGCAGCGTAAAGGAATACATTGTGTTTGGGAGGACCTGACTTCTCTTACCTCTGTTATGATTTCTTTGTGTTGCTGGTAGTGTGTTTCTGCTCTTTTGCTTTTTGTTCTTTGTGTTGGCTCCTTGCCAACTCAATTGTGATGGTTTTTTTAGGATAGGTTGGGTTTGGAGATTGATTCCATCCCGTTGATAAAAAAATAAAAATAAAAAATTAAATGAATATGAGACTTTATCTCATTAGATTGTTGAAAAATAGGACATTCGACAATAAATTTTTTCAAGTCCTAGATGGCAAGCAACCTGGTCTAATATTTAAGCCACCTCTAAGAAATTATGTTAGTATTGTGAGAATTACATCACTCAAGTCAATAATCATTTGTAACTCACTAGGGAAGTGGGGTGTATGAAATGTTCCATGTTCTTCAAACGTGTTAGGTTTTTGTTCTTGGTAATCCCGTTTGACAAAACTCGTTTCAATTGTAATTTTATTCGTTCTTTTTTTTGTCTGCTCGAGCGGCCATTCCTGCACTCGAGCAAAGATCGTGACCTTTCAAAAGTTTTACTCGCCCACAAAAGTACTAGGAGTTGTTTTTTTCCCCTCGAGCTGCAATTCCTGCACTTGAGTGTCAGTCCGCTCGAGCAGCCATTCTTGCGCTCGAGCAAAGATCGCGGATCTGTTTGCTATAAAAGGTGCGGTTCAGTCAGATTTTAGGGTACGACTTCCAGATCTTCTTCTTGGATATTAGGGTTTTCTTCTGGAGCTTATTTGTTTGTTTCCTTTGATATCTGTGAGAGTTTAATCTTGAATTGAGTAGATTATATCAAAGGGTTTGTTTAGTTTGTTTAATACAAAAGAGAGAGTTATTCTTCGGTGGATTCCATGGAACTTGAGCTTGAAGCTTTGTTTGATTCCGGAGTGGTTCATGAATACAAGAACTCCTAGTTCAACTTCAAGATTACTAGGAGTTTTTGTTTGAATACAAGAACTCCTAGTTTACTGAATCATATGCCTTCTCAAAAGAAGTAACAACTTAGTTATTGTTGCAAGGAACTTACGTTTGTTAGACTACAAAATTGGAAAACGACAACATGATATTATATCAATATGCTTGTAAATTTTTGTTTGTGTAACATGAATCCACTCTGTAACAATTTTTTCATGTTAAAAAAGAAAAAGAAAAATTATGAATCTTTGGACAAGGTCTCCTAACAAAACCCTTTCATTGTTCATTAGTTTTCGGTTGCTCTATCAAAACTCTCGAAACCAATAGCCATGCCCCATCATTTGTTACTGTGATTCTTTTTTCTTTATACTTTCGTTAAGTTGAGGCAATGCATATAACTCGAGAATCAAAATAATATAGCATCTTGCTTCTTAGTGTGTATTGATACAAGGAAAATATAAGGATTTGATCGAAATATAGGAGAGTTCAATGTCAAAAAACTTTGGATCGCAGGATAAACCCAAAAATATAGAAAGGAAAATAAAAACTAAATAAATAAAACCCTTTTTGGACAAATACAATATGAAAATGCATAAATTCAGAGGAACTGTTGTCTATTAGCCTAGGTCTTGACTGCCGCCAACAGTTTTCAAACTACGGTTTAAAAATGGTAGGAAATTTTAAGTTTTTCTCAAGCATTCAAAACCAAAAGCATCAAGTTGCATGTCGTATCACTCCCAACAATGTAGGTATATGATATAGAACCTTCTCTTGTAAGTTGCAAATTGGTTTGGAAACAAATACCATATCAAATCATACATTGAACTGACAAATTAGCTATTTCTTCCAGCCAATATCCTAGTTCTATTGTTTGTATCATAAAAAGAACAAATGTTACCGATATATACCCAAGCATGATTCAGCACATTATGCAAGCACAAAATAGATGAATTAATACATCTATGATTTAATGCAAAGTAATATTCGTAGCCACACCTTCACAATATTGTCAGCATACTTCATGACCATAGAGACAACAATGCCACTGCATACATAACAAAATAATTTTTTTCTGGAATATACAAAATTTGAAGCTAATGTACATTTATTTAACAGCACAACAGAGAAGAGAACATCAATGAATTTCTAAATACATAAAATATGACATTAATTTTTAGTTTCCAATGAATAATAACTGCAGGATATTTTGTTTATTTTCAACAAATTAAGAAACTGAAAAAAAAATAAAAATGAGAAGCATGACTGTCACAATACATTTTGCAATATTTAAGGCATAATTTGGAAGCATTTAAATGTCTGCTTGCCAGAAACATTCAATTAACTAGTATCATGAATAAACTAAAAACAACTGAAATTGATTGTGTGGAGGCATTTAGTCAAGTCAATTAAAACTTAAAAATAAGAGGAATGAAAAGGATTCATCCACTCAAACTTAACTTTCAAGTTTCAGCCACATTGAAGTTGAGCCATCATATATCTATGTCCTGATTGCTGATCATTGAAAGTAAAATTCATAAACTAAACATGTAATAGCTCGGACTCTAATACGCATCGGATTGGTGTAAATTGGTGCCCGTCACCTTAAAATTTGTATGGTTGTTGGACTCTTGGCATTGATGGGTTGGCAAGTGAACCTTAAGTGTTGTAATTGAGGACCCTTGGGTGATGTTTAGAACCTTGATTGAAGCCTTAACAAGGTATTTAGATAAGAATAAATCAAAAGCCCCAAATTTGAGTTTTTGTTTTTGACCAGCCTTCACTCTTTTGCCATTTTCTATTTCCACACTTTGAATTTGGAGGTGAGGCTAGAACCATTGGAGAGCTTGTTTCCGGGGCTTCGATTTGGACACAAGAACCACCTAAAACGGAGTCCAAACGAGAGCTATGCCTGTTTCAATTTTGAGTTTGTCTTTGAAAGCATACTCGCTCGAGCGAACTTTTCTTTGATCGAGCGAACAGTGCGATTTTTAGAAATTCTGAGAGCTTCTTTTCTTCGCTCGAGTGAAGAGTACGAACTCAACATGTTTAAAAATCATTTTTGGTCCACTTTTTCTTGATTCTCTCTTGCTCTTTCTCTCTCTTCTTCCTCTTTTCCATCATTAACACTACAAGAATTTACACATTTGCCGACCACTTTGGCCGACCAAAAAAATTTTGGTCGCAAAAAAATGACATTTGCCGACCAAAAAACATTTCGTAGCTAAAAGTTGATACTATTACCGACTAAAGCAATGTTGTTGCAAAAAGGTGATTTTTTGCGACCAATTTAAAATATTAGTCGCTGAAAATGATGTCAGGAGGTGAAAAATTGGGTGGGAACAGTAAAATCTTTTAGCGACCAACACAAGTTAGTCGCAGATATCAAAACGACGTCGTTTTGATATCTAAATGCAAATGGCCGACCAAATTTTAGTCGTTATATGTTAAGATTCTGCGACCAAAAACAAATTTAGTCGCTATAGGTGAAATGTTTTTTTAGTGGGATATATATCACCGCCCCTGTTCTTGTTCTTTGTTTACAACCATTTGTTCAAATCTCTCACATAGATTCTCCTTCACCTCCAAGCCTCACCTCACCACAGACCACCACCACCGGCACAGATCGCCACGGCCACCGCCGCAGATCCCCACTGCCGTCGATGATCCTCCTCCGTACTCCACTGGTGCCTCTCTCTCTCTCTCTCTCTCTCTCTCTCTCTCTCTCCTAAACACCTACCGCCGTCGATGATCCTCTTCCTCCACTAGTGCCTCTGCCGGATCCGAGAAGATCGTCGAAATCTAAATCAGATTTGAATCCTAGGCCGAGATCTAACCGTCGTGAGCGATCCACAGCGACGCAATGGCTTCCAAATCCTACGACAGGATCGCCGATATCTGCGACGACCTCATCTCTCTTCTTATCAAACCCTACACTTTCTCCTCCTCCTCCACTAGTGCCTCTGCCGGAAACCAAACAGAAGCTTGATATATCTGTGCATTTTTCGCTCCAAAATTTGTTTGTGCCTGTCTCTTGCAGATGTGTGCAAGAAGTTCTTCCACCTGCTCTTGATTCTACTTCAAACCCACCTGCAATCTTCGATGGGACGACAAGGTATAAGGTTCAGAATTAACACACTTTCTTTTGGGTTATTTGATTTTGATTTTTTTTTTTTTAGCATTTCCCAGTTGCATCTATGTGTTTGTTTCAGTATACCCATTTGAAATTTTTGCTATTTTTTTGGACTTGTTCATGTAAAATTGATTTTGGGAATTTTTGAATTTCTTGATTTTCAGGCTGTACATTTCCTACATATGCTCGTAAGCCCAACGTGCGTGGATTACCAGAAATTGTAAGGTTGTTTTCTAAACTGTTCTTGCTCTGGCTTCTGCTTAATTTGCTCTCTCTCTCTCTCTCTCTCACACACACACACACACACACACACACAGAGGTTAAGATTGTATATCATTTGAATAAAGTGTATTTGTTTTGGACACATTTTCATTTATTTGTTTTCTTTATTTTGGAAAACAGGGATTGCAGGAGAAGATAAAATTGGTTCCTATTGATCTACAAAATAGGCCAACTTGGTACAAGGAGAAAGTTTACCCGCCGAACAAGGTGAAATTATTCTAATGCAGTCTGTGCTTTATGGGTATTTCAATGAATGATGTATATGAAATTGTTCCAAATGGTTTTATATGATGCAAAATGAAATTCTCTGAAATGTCAAGTAGAAGAGTCAAAGTGAATTACAATAGAATGGCTTCATTGCTTGAATATTACAGATTTACAAAAACTTGATGGCTTAATTTTAAGTGAAACTTGTAACAATTTAGAAATCTTGCAACTCGGTCATGAGCCAAACAATGGATAGTTCTGATAAGAAGATGAAATTGAGATGAGACAAATAGGTAGCTAATAGTTGTGTCAGTATATGATACACACTAGCGGCGGGTGCACACACAATGCGGCGTGCAAAGATCTGTAGTTTATGATGAGTGCAAAGCTCTGTAGTTTATGATGAATACAAACCGTTCATGTTTGAGGAGTTTTAAATATTTGAACCCGTTTGAATTTGAACATGACCATTCTCAAACTCATCAATTGTTGGGGGCATTCTTGGAAAATCAAAAGAGTGTGACAGAACTTTCATGTTCACACCAAATAACATGTACACATTATATAATATATAGATATATCACTTTCAGCCAATGTACCATTTTCTGTTCACGAATTTATAACTTAGTTATTTTGTGCAGGTGCCATCTGTGGAACACAATAATGAAGTCAAGGGAGAGAGTCTTGATTTAGTTAAATATATTGACAGTAACTTTGAAGGCCCTTCCCTCTTCCCCAATGTAATATTTTGAAATTCAATTTTTTTAACTCTTTTTCCATCCAGCGAAATCGAGCTCATACTCTGGGAATGCAGGATCCTGCCAAGAGACAATTTGGAGAGAAGTTACTGTCGTACACAGACTCATTCAATAAAGGAGTGATTACTTCATTCAAGGCAAATGGAATGAATGATGCTGGTTAGTTGAACACATAATGATTTCAAGTTAGTTAAATATTGAAAATAACCATAGGTAAACAATAGTTGTATTCTGCAACAGATGCTTCATTTGATTACATTGAAACCGCACTCTCCAAATTTGACGATGGACCCTTTTTACTCGGCTAGTTCAGTATTGTAAGTGGAAACCTTATATTTGGTTTGTCCCCTTTTTTTTTTCCCTCTCTCAACTACTTGTCTTTTCTTGGAGTTTTATCAAATACTGGTCTCAAGTCTTCTTGTCATCAAGTTTTTAGAGGTAGATCTGCAAAATAAGATATGTTGGGCTTTTACTTATGAAATGTATGATGAGGTACAACTTCATGGTTTGTTCTTTGAGATACTGTGATGCCTCTAATCAACAAGGGATATATATGACCTTTCAGGTGGATATAGCTTGTGCTCCTTTTATTGAAAGATTTCAACCTTTCTTGTTGGATGTGAAGAATTATGATATCACAGCAGGCAAGCCAAAACTGGCAACATGGATTGAGGTACAACTTAAATTTTTCCTTCTCCTTTGGCCTTATCTGTATCTAGAATTCCATTCAATTCATAATAGATCTATCTCAAGTAAGTATGTGGCTCTAGCTGATTAGAGAATAATGATGAATGACTAATCTAGTAACATTTATACGATAAAGTTCATGTAATGGTTGAACATGTAATGGTTGAACTGTATAACAATTCATCTGTAATTTGATTCCACATTTTGGGAGATATGTGTAGATCAACCCAAAGTTAGATAAAATGTTTGTCATGTAAATGGGGATTACGATGTAATCTAAGAAGTAGAGACACTTCTAAGAAAGTGGTCTGACACAACACGACACTCATTGGGCACTTCTAAGAAAGTGGTCTGACACAACACGACACTACCCATCCTTCTATTCTGTTAATTGAAGTCCCTATGTGACCATCCGGTACATTTTCTGAGAAGATCTTGATCTAAAATTTCAATTGAGATGAATTTGTCCCATTTGCATGCTTTGTTACAAGTTCACAATCTCTTGTTTCAGGGAGATTGTGGTGCAGTTCAATGCTGATGTGGCTGATGGAATGCAATGGAAGTTTGTTCCTACTCAACGCGAGGTTATCGAGTTTATAATGTGTCATATATATGCATAACATATATAAAAGTTTGTTTCATTTTATACAGAAGCTTCTCTGTTGAAAAAGTGGGGCATGAAATCTCCAAAAAATTGAAATTACATATTTCTTACTTTATTCCACCAAATTCCTTGGGAGAGATTGGATAATCTACTAGCATGTAACTTGTAAATTTCTGAAAGTGCTGGTTTGATTTGAGTCAATCTTGCTATAGAATTAGCATTGTGTTCTCTTATAACTAAATAGAATTTGAGGTTAGATAAAAAAGTTAGGTCAGTTGCATATATTGTTATCTCTTACACAGCACAGGTGCATAACTTTTTTAATGCTTATTTTTCTCAGATTTTACTTTTCTTTCTTTGGTTAATTTAGTGACTTATTTCCTCTTTTTGGGGCAGTTGAGGATTTTTCCAGGAAGAAGCTTTAAAGGGCCGTGATGGAAGTTTCAATTTTTATGCATTTACAGGACCATGATGGATCACATATTAAAGGGCTGTTGATTAATTTTATTCATTCATTTTGGCCATCCTTGCTAAAAATTCCTTTTTTCTTCGTTGAGTTCATTACACCTATTGTGAAGGTATGTACTCCCTGTCCAATCTTACTTCCATTACTGTCTAGTGGAACTGAAAGTGAAGTTTATAATAACTGGTATTTATTGTTGCACAGGCTACTCACAGAAATGGGAAAGTTCTAGCGTTTTATTCCATGCCGGAGTATGAATCTTGGAAGGAGAGTTTGGGAGGCAATGCCAGCGGTTGGTCCATTAAGTACTATAAGGTTTGTATGTTCAAGATCACAGGAGGGTTAAATCTAGGGAACTCGGTGTTTTTTTATGTGTTGTCAGTTTTGGTATTCTGTTGTCAAGAGGGTTAAACTGATTTCTTATCCCTGCAATTTGCGACATGGGCAATTGAGGTGGGAATGTGTCTGCCCATTAGAAAAAGTGCTTATTAGAAAACTTGAGTTATGTTCTTGTAGCATGGATACATTTTCTAAAGAAGTGCTTTTAGAAAACTCAAATTTATTTTTCGCATCATGATGTTTCAATTTTCCTGGTTAAATCAGTATGGTGAATTTGCATGCGCTAATTACTACTAGTCTGTAAGAACAGATTATACCACAATCTGTTTGTTTTAGATATGGGTTGGCTATTGGTGCAGCTGTAGCCCCATTTGTCTGCGTTCTTGTTTGGATTTGTTTTCCTGTAGCATATCCAATAAGCAAGGTACTTGTGTTTGCTTAGCACTATTGCATTGCATTAGTTAAGCAAATTCATTGGTTGGTCTTTCTAATTAGTCTTCTTGGCTACCCTTATTCTCTGGGATTTTCAGCTATTAGATTTTCTGCTAGGACATGTACATGTAGCACTTTTCCGTAGAGCTGAGTTAAAAACACTGGTTGATTTGCATAGTAATCAGGTAAGTATCTACATTTCTGAAAGTGTTATGAACTAACGACATTTTTTTATTTATTTATGATGCAATTTGGTCCATCCCCCTCCCATGTCCCTACTGCCCACCCACCCACCCACCCACCCACACCCATGAACTAAAGACTGGTGTTACTACCGGTAAGGGTAATGTTGACCTCGCTGACTCAAATGTCCGTCCTATTGAGGTTTTTTCTATGGAACACACATGCACGTAGGTTTGTTTTTATTCTGTTATTGCATTTTTATGCATTAATAAGAAGTTTAAAGTAGCACTTAATGATTTTTTCTGCATTTTGACTGTAGACCTTGGGTATTTCAATTCCAGAATTTCTATACATAAATATCTATAAATTTTCTGAAACTAAGGTGACTCATGTGTGGGCATGTGGGCATCCATTTATTCATTCCTGCAGTAATCTTTCCTATTCATTTTTTGATATGTACAGGTAAAGCATAGTAGAACATCATCCCCATCTTCTTATGAGAAGGATTTTTGTGAATTGGTAGATATATATACCAGAAAGAAAAGGCCTGATAAAAAGAAGCATAATGTGATGTTTATATACATGTTTATATGCATGTGTGCATCCATCTATACATGTTTCTTCTAGTGACTCTAGTCACTTCATTTATCTTATTACTCTTCTAATTGTCCAATCCATGGTAAAGTGGGGATCTTTGAAAAATTATTCTCTTCTCTTCCCCGAACTGAAGAATGTGTTCCTATAATTCTTTTTCTCTTACATGAGCATTCACTTAGAATCTATTCATTGCAGTTTTCTGTGGTGAATTCTTTGGTCAATCGCCTGATAAGGACTCAGATATTTGTGGGTTACGTGAGACAAATGATCCGCCTAACAAACGAGAAGAAGGATTAAAACTTCAGCAAGGTCATTTAGAAGGATCAACAATTATATATGTACCTACCAGAAAAGAAACATTAAGCATATCAAAGTTTCTTTGCAAGTGTGGTGTGAAGGCTGCTGCTTATAATGCCAAGGTAACTATTTTTGTCAATCTGTTTAATTTGGATTACCTATCATTCATTAGTTTTTTTCATTTTGGCAATGGTTTTGTAACTCTCTTCCAGGTAAATCAACCCTTTAGCCTTACTAGAACGATGAAAGTGGAAGCTGAAAGTTTTATTCAATAAGTGATTATTAACTTTATAAAATTGATGCATTCTCCTTGGGGCAACAGAAACACCATTATTAACTTTCATGTTTTCAACCTCTAGAGTTTATGGAGAATGTTCTTTGGATTGCTTCTGCAGTTTTTATCATATACTATGGTGATAGGCATTCCAATTTTATTGTCATCTTGTTGCACGATGATCGGATTAGAAGGTAAATGCTTATGCTTAGATTTTTTATTATCTGAATATTGCTTTTTTTATTAGTTCTTTAAGCATGTATAGAGGACAGTTAAAAATTCATTGTTTGGTTGTTAGTGGTTAAGGTTGCCATAGTTTCTAGTCTTGAATAATTGGAAGAATTTAAAATTCGTTTTTTTTTTCTTAGAGGCTAATATTGACATAGTTTCTAGTGTTGCATAATTTAAAGAATTTTATTAGACTAGGGGAGCTTTGGTAGCCGCAAAGATGATGAGAATTGGTGCATTTTTGGTAGCTACAAAGATGATGAGAATTGATGGATTTTTGGTAGCCCCAAAGATGATTAGAATGTATGGAGTTTTGATAGTTGCAAAGTTTAGAGAATTTATAATTAAGCATTCTTGACAGGACCACATTTACCAGTTAGTAATTTTAGGCTGTGTAGGATGTTTTCAAATTCAATTATACAGTTATTCTAATTTTTACAATGCTTCCACGATTGTTTTTTATTCTTTAAACAGTCATTAAGTTTGATTATATAGATGGATCATGCTGTCCACGTTATTTATTATTGTTTATTCTTTTCTTAATTTTCAAATTAAAAAAACTTCAAATTTCTGATAATATCCAAAGTTAAATTTTACATTTACCCTGACCCATCTAAATATTCCATCAACAATAAGATCTAGAACATTTCGAATAAGTTGCAAAATGCAGATGTGGTTGGATGAGATTCTGCTAAAACTACAGGAAAACTCCATTGGTAACATCCTTGAAAAATTGGTATTGATAGAATTGTTGTGACACTTCAGCAAGAATGGTGGAAATTAGATTTAGTTATGCTATTTAAACCGAAGCTCACGACTTGAAAGGGCTCTAGTAACCATGTTACACAGACATAATGAAATCTTTTAGTCGAGTCTTATAGTCAGCCTGGGATGCCTCTGTAATCTTTATAATGCTAAAAGTCTTCTTCCTTCACTCATTTTCTTTTAGTTGTGGTAGCTTCCATGCCCTAATGTGTATAATACATTAATATGGGCAAGGCCCAGGTATGTATACTATATCTGAAGTACACCAATAATTAACTACTGTCATACTTTTGCAGCTTGCAAGATATACTAGTATGTAACCATTAAAGAGGGTACAGTGATTAAAGCTTTGGTTCTGAAGTGGTTAAAACACAGGTTTAAATAAAGTATGAGGACACACTTTGTGCAAGTCAAGGCCGAAATTTTCTTTGTAACCTCCGCTATGCCAACCTTTACTAATAGAATGACCATTTATTTAAAATACTGATAAGATTGCCTCTCCAAACACTATATGCTTTTGAAGCAGCTCATTGGAATGAAAAAATATTGACATCCTTGATAGCACCATTGTTGCAGCAAATAACTCATGTTTTATGTATACTTTATTTGTATATTATACTTTGAGTTAGAATCTCAAGGATACAAGTTTTCTCCCTGAAGAATTTAGATGGTGGGGAACTATAAGCTTGGTGATCTTGCCTGCAACTATGTCCGATGAATCTGTTCTGGATGCTATACTCAGTTTACAAGTATCCTCTTTTCCATGCTAACTCCAGGTTACTTTCGGTAATTTAATTTACATGAGCTTATTAGTTCAAGTGTGTCCGTTTGTAATCAGAAGGAAGTTAGTGAGATATAGAATCCACATCTACATTTTGCTTTTGTAGTTCGAATTTCACCTCTATACTTGTACAGCTGTATAGCATAAGAAAATAATAGATAAACATCCAAGGCTGGTTAACCTGCATCTCCAGATGCATAAAAATTGTGCTAGTCACTTTTAGGCAGAACATCTCATACAATTTAATGGCCCTAGACACATACCCAATATAAATAAATGAATAAATAAATAAATAAAATGGATCACGAGCCACTTGCATGAACCTTATTGAAAACCCGAGGTATGTCATGAAAAATAGCCACGGCATATCATATAGTTCTATTCCTTTATTCATACTCATGTCTGGAAAATAGTTTGTTTAGTACTAGCTGTTGCCTAGAGTGATTAGCCTCACAATCATTTCTTTAAATGTTGCTGCCAAATTGCCTCATTATTCCCTGCAGAATGATGTGGGCCCTAAGATTTTTATTTCTTATGGGATGAATGAAGAACTTGGTAGAGGTGATTCAGTGAACAATCTCCATTTCAGTATGCGTGACATGGTGAGTTCCATGTTCTCCTTTCTTAGTGACCTATGTCCATCGTCCTTTAAGAAATACCTTCCCTTTGCATCTAATATGATACAATGGGTGGTTGTTTTGCAATTTCTTCCATTACCTATGCTTTTCTTCCTTTTGGCTGTATGCCATTATTCTTAAACATTTATAAGTGAATTAAGGAGCGAAAATGCTGATAAAAAGAATTAAAGGAGTAAAAGTGTAACTTATGCTTGAAATTATATTTGTTTTGCTCCTGATTTAGGTGGATTCATAATTTTAGATAACACTATTTTAGGGTTAAAATCTTGAATATATTATTTTTTTAAGTTAAAATCTTGAGTAGTCTATTTATAGTTTCATATGTAAGTTTTGAAAAGTAGAATTTTGGCCATCTTGAATTAGTTGGTTTTCAGGTGGAGATGATACATTCTTGGACCAATTTTTGGACTTTGTAAAGCTTCTACTGTAGTTTGATGTGTAGGTTCACTTTTTGTACATGGACACCTCCTCGGTGTTCCTTTTTTTTATTATAATAATACATACATTCTTACTTTAAAAAAGTAGTTGCATATCAAACTTATACATTACAATCTAAGGAGCCGAATTATGTACTAGGTGAACACATCTCCATTTTGCATATTGAATGATTCATGGAGCTGCTTGCCTTCGAGTGTTATCACAATTGAACTTGTGTAGTAGTGCTAACGCAACCACCTGAATTTGTGCCATCTTTAACAAAATACCCCTGAATGTAATGTTTGGTTACTTTACCCTCTGGTGGTCTCTTGATTTAATGTGAATTTGTGAAGTGGTGGAATAATTTGAAGAACGATCTCCTGAACTATGGTCAGGTATACCTTCTGGTGCATACATGTGAAGTAAAATTAAAAAATTGGCAGCGGACAAAGATTGAGAAGATAACCTTTGAGGAAGCTGATGCAAAAGAATCACCAGGAAGTCGACAAAATTAGTTTGGATGAGGCAGGGTCACCTAAATTATGAGTTGGTATACAGGATAGACAAAACGACTGTGAGGCTAAGTTAAATGCACATAATGATGAGAGAATGGACGATCAAAGAATTGAAACTACTACAACTCTTGAAGAGAAAACTGTTAATTGTGAAGACTTGAACAGGGCTAGTAGAGAGACTTTTGAAAAGACTCAACCAGAAGCAGAGTTTGTGTCCCATTTTGTGTTTGGTTTCTATTGGCACCTTTTTTTTTGTATATTTCTCTTTTTTCCTGTAATGTATGCTCTGAACAGACTGAACTTTTGGTATCAGGTAATGACAAATCAGGAGGCAGTGGAGTGCATTAGGAACATAAAGGATGCTAAAGCAGCTGCTAAGCACCTTACTTGTTGATAGTAAATATTAGTAGTTTTATTTGTTGATAGCTGCGCATGGATAACAAATAGTTATGTTTCAAATTGTTATGCTAGATGGATGTGACTTGTGAATGAAAACTTAGAATAGTTGTATTGTGTCGAATGTTAATGAATTATGTATTGTGATTGAATGTTAATGATTCAGTTAATTTGAATGATGCTTTAAAATTATAGGTTTATTATGGATTGAATGAATTATTAGGAATTACAGGTGTATTGTTTTCCTTCTTTGGCGACCAATTTATTAGTCACAACAAATGAATAATTTTTTTTTGCAAAAAATGAAAATTGCCGACCAAGAGTTTTGGTCGCAAAAAATACATCTATTGCCGACCAAAACAGCTCTTGGTCGTGGAAACTCACTTTTGCCGACCAAAAGTTTTGGTCGCGAAAAGTAACAAATGGCGACCAAAACCTTTTTTGGTCGTGGAATGTCACAATTGGCGACCAAACTTTTTGGTCGTGGAATGTCACGATTGCCGACCAAAATTTTTTGGTCGCGGAATGTCACGATTGCCGACCAAAATATTTGGTCGCGGAATGTGACAATTAGCAACCAAACTTTTTGGTCGCGAAATGTGTCAATTGGTGACTAAAAAATTTGGTCGGTAAAAGGCGACTTTTCGCGACCAAAGTGTTTTAGCGACAAAATAAATTAGTCGCGGTAATTAAATAATTAGCGACCAAAAATTTAGTCGGCAAATCCAACTTTTGCCGACCAACCAAAATTTTGGTCGCGAATTACTTTTGCCGACCCTCAATTGGCGACCAAAGTAGCGACCAAAAAAATTGGTCGCGGATAACTTTTGCCGACCAAAAATAGACTTTTAGCGACCAATTTTTTTATTTCCAAAAGTGTTAATTCTTGTGTGCGTTTCACGCTTTCAAGCTTGAGTTTCATCCCCTTCCCTTCACTTTTTACCCCATGTTCCTTATGTCAAAACGAAGAGCACGCCTAGGGCTTTCAATCTATCCAAGCGGATCGTGTTTTTGTTGAAGTCGAAATTTCGAGTTTATCTCTCTCCTTGCTTAAGGTAGGGATTTTCCTTGCTTCTCTTCAGTATTATCTTGTGGATAGACGGGTGATGATTTCTATTGCATAAAAACCCTCATTTTGAGGAGATTTTTAAAATGGTATGTGAAGGAAGCTAGGGTTTTTAATTTATGGAAGTTGAATTGATGATTTAGGCGAAATATAAAATGTTTGGGTCTTGAGACTGTAGTTTTGAGTCAAATAGTAAAAAGCCCTAATTTATGTTTAACCCTAGCCATGAAATCTATATTGGGAATGAAGAAAGCTTCAATTGGCATTTGATTTTTGAAATTAAGTTTATGTTTTGTAGAGATGAGAATAAATAATGATGAATAGTGGTTGGAAATAACTATTGTATAGAAGGGTTATGTTGGAGGAATTAAGATGAGTAATTAAACTAATTAATTGGGGATAATTTATGATGATTATTGTGTTATGAAATTGAGTATGAAGACTTGATAATTATGTGGAAAAGTTAAAAGACCATTGGAATATAAGAATTGAGAATGTTTCTAAAAATGTGCCATATGCTCTTAGTGGATGTGTTATTGGATGAAATTTGTGATAAAAATAATGAATGTTGTTATTGGTTTTTTCAGGATTGTAACAACGAATGACTTGATGAATACTAGAGAATGTAGTGGAACATAATGAGCACGTGTTATTGAGCTAATAAGTAATAGAAATGATGAATGAATGTGTTGGCTTTGCCCACAATTCATAATGAGCAATGACTTAAGAAATTGATGGATTGTAATGTTGCCTTGGGGTCCGTTTCCTATCGCATTTGAGCCGACAAAGCGTGGCGCTTAATAAATGTTCCGCTTTCCTTCCGGAGTAGCACCCTATAAAGCGTGCGGGTTGATAAAATGTGTAGAGGTTCCGCGTTCCTTCCGGCTTGTGACTGGTAAAGCGTGAGGTTCCGCATTCCTTCCGGCTTGTGACCAGTAAAGCGTGTGGTATTATGTTAAGGCTTGGTAATGGAGCTGGTGTCCAATTTGGATTGTGTGGAATGATTATTATGGGATTTGTACATGTGTTTGAGATAATGGAAAGTGAATAATCTTGATTGTGTAAAGTCGAATATATGGAATTGTATAGGTTCTTTTTATGTGGATTATAATGGGTTATGATGTGTTGTGACATGTAGGAGAATGAGTCGTTGTTATGTTTATACTTCTAGGTAAAGTTAGCAAGGGATTCATGACCACATGTTAGCATTTGGTAAAGTTAGCAAGGGTTCGTTGTTATGTTTATAGTAAAGTTATCATTTCATGACCACATGTATCTAGGGACCTTATTGTTTAGAATCAAGGAAGATTCCTACTGGACTTTGTGTTCATCCCAACTATTTTAACCATTTTTCAAGAACGAAGTTTGGAACGTCGGATTGAGGATTGAAGAGTTTATTTTCTCTTATATTGTCATAGTGTAAATGAGAGATGCTTGTTATAATGAGAGATTCATGTATATCTCAATGTGAATTTTGACCTGTATTATTGTTATATTTATTCGAGAGAGAATAATATTATTGTTACTCCATTTAATGAGTATTTGTAATTATAATTGTAGTTAATAAAATGGACTTGTATTAAAGGTTTTGGTTATAATTTCGGGTAATAAAACTTGGGGCATGACAACTTGGTATCAGAGCTAACCGGGTTTGAAATCCTGGAGCTTGTGGGAAGTGGTTTTTACCATAATGGGTTGGCTTCGCTTGGTGAGGACGTTAGCATGTAGGAAGTAGGAGGTGTAGGACATTATGTGTTGCATTGTATGAGCATGGGTTGAGCTTCATAGACAGTGCTTGTAGCCGGCTAACTTGCTTTGAGATCTCATTGGAAACGCGTCTGATCAACGTTGTTTCCAGTGGAAGTTCCTTGGAAGTTCCGGGATAAGTAGTTGTCCTTGTAGACTTGACTCGATTGTGTGGTTTGTTGCTTCAAATTGTTTATATGTTATGTGATTATGTGTTAAGTTGATTTCATGTTTTGGTAAGGAGTCTAAGCGTGCCGAGGAGGAGTTAGAATTTTGTTGACTTATGCTTGATATTGTCATTGATAGGATGTCAGGGCGAGCCAGTAGAGGACGTGTTAGGACTAGGGGTACTAGTAGGGCCACAACAGTTCTAGCAATATCCACTCCTGCAGCATCAATTGTGGGTGAAGAGATTGCATGCGAGATAGTAAGAGCAATAAGAGAGGCATTAACTCGTAATGAGGGAGACGAGTCTCGTGCCCTCAAGATCACTAAGGAATTCTTTTGCTTTAACCCACCGGAATTCACAAGAGAAGCAGAGCCAGAGAGTTGGTTAGAGCAGGTCACTAAGACTCTCGATATGCTCAGAGTCACAGATGAAGGGTTGAGAGTGTCATTAGCGAGTTTTCTGCTAAAGGGAGAAGCAAGTTATTGGTGGAAGTATGTAAGTTCTACCGTAGGCACCACCTGGGTTGTGTTCACTGAGGCCTTTTGTGCCAAGTATTTTCCTCCTTCCGCTCGAGAAAGATTGAGGAAACAATTTGTGGAGTTGCGCCAAGGTACGACTCCTTTAGCCCAGTTTGAAGCGCAGTTCACCAGTTTGTCTAGATTTGCTCCAGAGTTGGTAGCAACTGAAGAGCGGCGTTGTGTAGAATTCAAAGAGAAAATTGCGCGATGAGATCAAAGAGAAGGTAGTAGGGTGTATGCATAGAAATTATCACACATTAGTGGAAACAGCAGCTCATGTGGAAGCCACCAATCTTGAGGTTGACCAGGATGAAAGAGAGAGGGCCATAATGGCGAGTTCTATAGCTCGAGAGCCTAAGAGATTTAGTAAGAGGCAAAGGAAAGCTGAATCTCAATCAAAACCCCAATCACAGCCACAACCTAGTTCTGCCTCATTGGGTTCATTGGTCGGGAGATCCAACCAAACCCAGGTTTCCTCAAGTCGGTCAGGAAATAGAGGACCACCTTTTTGCTCTAAGTGTAAGCAATCGGGTCATGTTAGACGTCGTTGTCCTTTGCGTGCGATGAGTTTGTCTTAGAAGTCTGAGTAGGGACAGGAAGAACTTTGTGTTTGGTGAAAATTTTGTGCTTGGTACTATGATGTAATGTCTTTTGTATGTAAGGCCTTGTGCCTACATATGCTATGTATGTATATATATGTGCGATCTCTTAACCCAACTGTGTGGTAATGTAATTAAACTTTGGGACTTGTTTATGTTGGGAAGTGCTATAATGAATTGCACCCTTAATGTTATGTTGTGTTACTATTTCTACTACCTGAATGAAGTATGCATTGACTTATGAACTTTTAATAGAATTATAGAATTTTTGAAAAGTGGGAGCGGTATGAGGTTGGTTCGAGTTACTAAGTAGGTTGTGAGAACTGTATTCCATAATGTGTTATAGCGACCCCGGTCTTTTCCCATTTGATTGTTGTATCCGGACTTAAGTTCTGTGGATTCTGTCGTTATATATTTGTTGTTGTCATCCTTTAATTCCTTATTTTTGAGTTATAGGATGGGTTGGGCAGGTTTGTTACAGGTTGGTTGGGTTTGGAAACCTAGTGTTGCTATCCAGATTTTTGGACCTTCGCTCGAGCGAGGAGTTGGTCGCTCGAGTGAGAGTAGAGTTTTTGTCTTGTGGCTCGAGCTAGGGTTTCTTAGCTCGAGCGAGCGATTGCGTCTAGTATAGACCTGAAAGTAGGGTTTCTTGGCTCGAGCAAGCTTTCCTTCGCTCGAGCGAGTTTCGAGTCCTTCGCTCGAGCGAGCATTCTGTCGCTCGAGCGTGCTTCTGGGTTGCAAACCTGAAGCATTGCATTCTTGGCTCGAGCGAGACTTTATTCGCTCGAGCGAGTAATTCTTGTGTCTGGTCGCTAATCCTTCGCTCGAGCGAGCCTGTCGGGTTTAAATAGGCAACAGCGGTTTTTAAAACACTTTTTCACCTTTTTTCTGATTTCAAAACCCTAGGTACGACTTTTCTCTCCCTCCACTCACCTTCTCTCTTGGATTTCATCTCTTTTTAGGGTGTTTCTACCATAGGTTCTTTATTAAAAAGGTAGAGTGGGTTGAAGGCTTCGTTTTAATCTGAACGTTTAGCGGTTTGGAGCACTTTGGATTTTGGGTCGTCATCTCCGTCTTGTCCATTCGGGTTATTTACATCGAGGTAGGGATTTCTTACTCCATATTATAGGTTTTGTCCTAAGTTCTAGTATTTTGATATCTTGGGGGTTGTTTGGTGATTTTGAGAAAAACCCTAGTTGTTAATAAATTAATTAGTAGAATTAAATTAGGAAAAATTGGGAAATTTAGTTGAATTCATGGAATTGAGGAATTTATTGATTAAATGGTGTAGTTGGTTAGTTTAATCACTCACCTATGAAAATAGTGGAATTATATTAGTTGATACATTTATTTCCTGTTTAGAAATATCTGTTTTGGGCTATCGGTGGAGGATAGCCATGATTGTTGTAGACATTGCATGTGGATTAAGGAAAACTGAAACTAATCACATTGGTTAAGTCATTGATTTTGACTATTGAATTAATACAGAAAATACGTGTATTGATTGTGTGTTGCATATGCATTTTGTTTGGGAGGAGATAGGGGATGTACTCCACGGTTTAGGGGAAGATAGGGGATGGACCTCTAAACCGGATATTGTTTGGGAGGAGATAGGGGATGGACTCCATTAGCATCACTATTATGTGTGCTTATTGATTTATAGAAGTGTTTTTACATATTGTTGATACAGCACTAAAATGTGTATCAAATGAGAAGTATGGAAGTGTTTTGATATGAGCCTTAGTCTCATTTGTTTTGTTGATAAATGGAAGAAATGTTAATATGATATGTAGTTCACTGTTATAGTCTGGCCAGGTTTTGAGCCATGTTGGTATAAATGGAAAGTTGAATAAATAATGGAAAGTGAAACTGATGATTGTGTTAACCATTTATTGAATGCTATTGCTTTATTCAATGCTTACATTTGGTTTAGTATCTTTCTACTGGGCTGTGGCTCACCCTATATGGGAACATCATCTTCAGGTTAAGGTGATGTGCTACCTCCAAGGACTTAGCTTGGATGGATTTAGAGTTGAAGACTCTATTTAGATTAGTTATTTATTTTGTTTTAATTTGATGTTACATGTAAACTCAAGCCTAGGGCTTAATGTGTAAATGAGTTAGTACTCATACTTTTGTGTCCAAGTGTTGGCTTGGAAAAATGTAAGCCCGTAGGGCATTTACTTTCGTTATTACATGTAATGTCTTTTAATAAGATTACTCTGATGGGTGAAATGATAATTGGTTTTCTTTTGTTAATACATGTTAATGTTATATATTATGGGTTTATTTTTGAGGGCGTTACAACTTGGTATCAAAGCGAGGTTCGAATACTTTGGGTACGTGGGAAGTGATTAGTATCACAATGGGTTCGTCTCGTTTGATAGAGACTTACTGTAATGTTATATGCTTACATGATAACATGTTTATGTGACTATGTGGGTATGGAATGTAGTTTCTAGGACATTGGTTGGACCCTTGAGTTGCTAGTAGTCTTGTTGGAAAGGCACTTGATCAATCCGCCTAAGCTGGAACTATAGTAACGCTTCGGGACTGTCATTATCCAGGAATGAAATTCGTAGGTGCTTATGTGATTATGTGCTTCCGTGGAATGAATTACTGTTGTCCAATGCATTAGGACGCAAGTGTTATAGTTTTGGCACACTTATTAATGTGCTAACGTCTTTGTTACCTTTATTAGGATGTCAGGACGAGAAAGAGGACGTGGTAGGCGTGGTAGGCATGGTGGGCAGGAGATGCCTATACCGGATGAGATTCCGGCGGTCAGAGGAGGTGTTAGCGAGCCAATGTGGCTAGCAGAGACAAGAGCTATAGCCGCTTTGGCGGGAGATAGCGAGGGCATTCAGGAGTCGATAGGCATTCTTAGGTGAGAATCAAGCCCGTGTTGTTCGGATCAGGCCTTCTTTTACGAAGAGGAGTTCTTCCGCCTAACCCGGACGAATTTGTGGGTGATCCTAAAGAGCCACTTAAGGCGGATGAATGGCTCGAGCAGACGTTTGAGATGCTAGGCATCGAAGACGAGGTACTGAAGGTGACCTTGGCATCTTTCCAGTTAAAGGGGGATGCGGGTCAGTGGTGGAAGTTCACTAAGAGTCGTATAGGAGGGACTTGGAAGGCCTTCGTCGACGCTTTCCAGGAGAAGTTCCTGTCCTCAGCTATTAAGGAGAGGTTGAGAGAGCAGTTCTGAGAATGTTGATGTGGCAAATGAAAATTTATTTTCCTTATGTGTGGCATGGGATGGCAAGGTTAAACCAAATGTTAAAAACTTAATCTGAGAATGTTAATGAATAATTTTCACAATTCTACCTTTAAATGCCGAATTGTATAAAGAATTGCTATCGGACCGTACAATGTAATGTACCTTTTTTCGTTACCAATGTGGACTTGGTGTCTGGTTAACTAGTGGCTTCCTTTTTATTTGAAATCGAGTTTTGGCCGTTCGATAGTCATTGGCTGCGTTGTTGTTGGATGGGAAGTTATTATTGACCTTGGGATTATAAGTGATTGATGTTGCTTCTTGCCGTTGGATCTCGATATGTGTGTTGATCGAAAGGTATTTGTGATCTTTCCCTTGTGATTCTTCTTGTTCGGGTGTCTTAGGGACAATGAGGTATTGAACCAGAATTTGAAAATCTATCTCGAGTAAAGCCTAGCTTTTGCCATTGGGTCTGAGTAACTTTCGTTCTGCCTCTTATTTTTAAATTCAGGAATATATCCCAAGTGTGTTAAGTTAAGAGTTGTGCTCTATTTGTATTGGGTTGTCTATTGTTTCGGTAACTTCAGTTTCGGGGACAAAATTTCCTAAGTTGGGGAGATTGTAATGGCTCGGACTCTAATACGTATCGGATTGGTGTAAATTGGTGCCCGTCACCTTCAAATTTGTATGGTTGTCGAACTCCTGGCATTGATGGGTTGGCAAGTGAACCTTAAGTGTTGTAATTGAGAACCCATGGGTGATGTTTAGAACCTTGATTGAAGCCTTAACAAGGTATTTAGATAAGAATAAATCAAAAGCCCCAAATTTGAGTTTTTGTTTTTGACCAGCCTTCACTCTTTTGCCATTTCCTATTTCCACACTTTGAATTTGGATGTGACCAAGAACCATTGGAAAGCTTGTTTTCGGGGCTTCGATTTGGACACAAGAACCACCTAAAATGGAGTCCGAACGAGAGAGTTATGCCTGTTTCAATTTTGAGTTTCTATGTTGGAAGCATGTTCGCTCGAGTGAGCTTTGATTCGCTTTCGCTCGAGTGAACAGTGTGATTTTCAGAAATTCTGAGAGCTTCTTTTCTTCGCTTGAGCCAAGCTTTCTTCGCTCGAGCAAAGAGTACGAACTCAACATGTTTAAAAATCATTTTTGGTCCACTTTTTCTTGATTATCTCTTGCTTTTTCTCTCTCTTCTTCCTCTTTTCCACTATTGTTGTGGGTTTCAAGCTTTCAAGCTTGAGTTTCGTCCCCTTCCCTTCAATTTTCACCCCATGTTCCTTATATCAAAACGAAGAGCACGCCTAGGGCTTTCAATCTATCCAAGTGGATCGTGTTTTCGTTGAAGTCGAAATTTCGAGTTTCTCTCTCTCCTTGCTCAAGGTAGGGATTTTCCTTGCTTCTCTTCAATATTATCTTGTGGATAGATGGGTGATGATTTCTATTACATAAAAACCCTCATTTTGAGGAGATTTTTAAAACGGTATGTGAAGGAAGCTAGGGTTTTTAATTTATGGAAGTTGAATTGATGATTTAGGCGAAATATAAATTGTTTGGGTCTTGAGACTGTAGTTTTGAGTCAAATAGTAAAAAGCCCTAATTTATGTTTAACCCTAGTCATGAAATCTATATTGGGAATGAAGAAAGCTTCAATTGGCATTTGATTTTTGAAATTAAGTTTATGTTTTGTAGAGATGAGAATAAATAATGATGAATAATGGTTGGAAATAACTATTGTATAGAAGGGTTATGTTGGAGGAATTAAGATGAGTAATTAAATTAATTAATTGGGGATAATTTATGATGATTATTGTGTTATGAAATTGAGTATGAAGACTTCATAATTATGTGGAAAAGTTAAAAGACCATCGGAATATAAGAATTGAGAATGTTTCTAAAAATCCGCCATATGCTCTTAGTGGATGTGTTATTGGATGAAATTTGTGATAAAAATAATGAATGTTGTTATTGGTTTTTGTCAGGATTGTAACAACGAATGACTTGATAAATACTAGAGAATGTTGTGGAACATAATGAGCACGTGTTATTGAGCTAATAAGTAATAGAAATGATGAATGAATGTGTTGGCTTTGCCCACAATTCATAATGAGCAATGACTTAAGAAATTGATGGATTGTAATGTTGCCTTGGGGTCCGTTTCCTGTTGCATTTGAGCCGGCAAAGCGTGGCGCTTAATAAATGTTCCGCTTTCCTTCCAGAGTAGCGCCCTGTAAAGCATGTGGGTTGATGAAATGTGTAGAGGTTCCGCGTTCCTTCCGGCTTATGACCGGTAAAGCGTGAGGTTCCGCATTCCTTCCGACTTGTGACCGGTAAAGCGTGTGGTATGATGTTAAGGCTTGGTAATGGAGCTGGTGTCCAATTTGGATTGTGTGGAATGATTATTATGGGATTTGTACATGCGTTTGAGATAATGGAAAGTGAATAATCTTGATTGGGTAAAGTCGAATATATGGAATTGTATGGGTTCTTTTTATGTGGATTATAATGTGTTATGATGTGTTGTGACATGTCGGAGAATGAGTCGTTGTTATGTTTATACTTCTAGGTAAAGTTAGCAAGGGATTCTTGAAAAGAATCTTTTTAAATATATATATATATATTTGACTGATACAGAAACAAATGAAAGGGTTTTTCTTTGAAAAGTTTTCATGAAGTTCTTTATGAGAATGGTATTACTTATATGTATTATAATTTGAGTATGAAAAGAGCACAATGAATTTATGTTTATATCACTCTTTAGCTTTTCATGGCCACATGTATCTTGGGACCTTATTGTTTAGAATCAGGAAAGATTCCTACTAGACTTTATGTTAATCCCAACTATTTTAACCATTTTTCAAGAATGAAGTTTGGAACGTCGGATTGAGGATTGAAGAGTTTATTTTCTCTTATATTGTCATAGTGTAAATGAGAGATGCTTGTTGTAATGAGAGATTCATGTCTATCTCAATGTGAATTTTGACATGTATTATTGTTGTATTTATTCGAGAGAGAATAATATTATTGTTACTCCATTTAATGAGTATTTGTAATTATATAATTGTAGTTAATAAAATGGACTTGTATTAAAGGTTTTGGTTATAATTTCGGGTAATAAAACTTGGGGCGTGACAAAACATCATCTATATTCAAGGAAATAGGGTAACACCACCTCAAAATTTCACAGAAATTTTTCTCAAAACCCAAATAAAACTCATAAACATAACCTGCAAATCAATGAACTAGATAAAAGGAAAACAAACCCAACTTGATCTTTCCCAAAACCCATCAAATTGGTGTCTTAAGATAATTGAATTTAGAGAAAAAAAAAATTAAACCAATTAAAATCAGCAATGTTTTCACATGCATGAATCGAAACAGCAGTAGCAGCAGCATACAAGACTACCAATCTCAGATACATACATGTGACAAACAAAGAAAAGAACATGTAGAGAATGAACACAGATAGGGGTTTCAATTTTAGGTTTCGTAGATATGGGAGGGAAAGAGTTGAAGATATATATATATATAGAGAGAGAGAGAGAGAGAAGGTTTATGAGTTGCATAGAAGGGGAAGACAAAGAGATAGAAGGATCCATACCTTGAGGAAGAGGTCAGATGGAGGGAGTTGCAGACAACGCTAAAGAAGAAGATTGATTTCGTGCTGAAGGAGCATATCGATTTCGCAGGAGAGACGTGTTTGGAGAAGGAGCAGATCGATTTCGCGGGAGAGATTAGTTTGGAGAGCCTTCAATCACTCTCCAATTGAAGCCAGCAAAGAAGGGACGAGGTAAAATAGGAAGCCCTTTAACCAGCCCATTGGAGTGAGAATTTAGGCCATGTTTGATTGGGGGTTTGGGAGGGTGGATTGGATTAGCAATCCGTGGGACCCACCAAACCCTTGTTTGGATGCAACACAATGTGATAGGATTAGTAGTGAAGGGGGCTTAGTAATCCCCCTCCATAGGGGGATTAGCTTGGGTGAATTTTAGGTGGGATTAGGAAAATAGTGAGGGGATTGAGTCTATTTTATATAAAAAATTTATTATTTTAATTTTTTTTTTTTTTACCAAGTTCTCCTATTTGTTTTAATATTTGTTTTAATTTTTTTTTTAATATAGAAATAATTTGTTTATTTGTTTTATATAAAAATAATTTAACAATCTCATTACTAATCATCTCCCACACTATCATCAAAACAAACACACTTTTACTTAATCCCCTCACTAACAATCCACACATTAACAATATCTTCACTAACAATCCTCTCACTAATAATCTCATTCAACCTAATCTGCCAAACAAACGTGGCCTTAAGGTAATATTAGTTAAAATAGATAACATGATTAATATGCCTCTTCCTTTTGGAGTTGCTTGTTAGGTACATTTGGAGAGCCTTAAGACCCTTTAAATAATTTGTGTAGATAGATAGATAAAATAAAGAGTAAAGTTGAACCAGCAAAAATTGAAAAGTAAGGTTATAATTGCTGTAATTTATTTTACTATATAAATGGAAAGGAGGTACGAAGAACCAAATCCAATTCCAACTACAAAATAATATCAACTTCGCCCAAAAAGTTTGCAGGTTTGGTGTCTTCATCTTCCTTTCTCTGTATCTCTATCTCTTTCTATTTTCTTTATTAGTTTTATTGCTTTCTAATTAAGAGACTTTAAATGTATATATGAACTGTAAGCATTCATTATAATTCTTACCTGACTTAGCTTTTAATTAATTTCATACCTCGCCTTAGCTAACCATATACGAAGATAAGATGAGCCAAGGTGACTATTTGAGTTTTTACTTAAATTTATAATCCTGACACAGCCTTCATCAAGATACTAAACAAGAAGCTTCTTTCCTTATTATTTATAAAATTTTGTTATTCAATTAGCTAGATATGGTCCAAATTCTTCTTCTGGGTGTCGTTATAACCGAATTCATTTACCATTTAATTTTTTCAGTAGGCTTCTTTATAGTGTCTCCCATTTCTTTTTTATTTTTGAGTCGTTATATATGTTTTTTTTTTTAAATAAATAAATAAGAATCATAGAATTTTTTGCTAACTCATGTGATTAAATATTTTGTAAACGTGATATATTTTAATTTAAGTTGGGGTCGTGGCCAGGGATAATAATAAGATATGTAGGATTTATCTTACAAAAATTGGATTTAAAGTAATTCTACCTGAAAGTGATCCAACTCCCCCACATCCACCATGCGCCATCCAACTCCCTATTATTTTTCTTTTTTTTTTTTCTTTTTTTCTTTTTTATTTTAATAAAGATAGCATTAGTATATCAGTATAATTAGATTACAACTAAAAAAATTATCCTTGCTGTATCAACTCAAACGCTTAACATTCCTCTCACCACACCCTAAAATGCGACTATTAAACCATTGAGCCAAATTCCAATATCTTTCCTTACATATTATTAGTCACGGACCACCAATCCCTTTTTTCCCCTTCGTGCAATACCATGTGGTCCAATCAAATCAAATTTCTCAAACAAATGAAATGATAGAGTTTTGTAAGTAAATTGTTGTATGCCAGAGTTGAACATAATTGATTCTAATGACCAATTGGGGTGGGTCACAGTAATTAATGATGTGGATGGCCTCAGCATTGTTGTCACTAAAGACAGTAACTACACGCCTTCCTTTAGTAATTATTTCGAAAAAAATAGAAACTTTTAAAACATTAGTGATTGATGATACTACATATACTAATTAGTATATTAATTAGTGTACCAATATATATTGTGATATTATCACTTCAAAACTATGGACCCCACCCATTATACAAACTACAAGACCCAAAGCCTCTAAATTTATGACACATTCTTATGGACCCCACCCATTCTTATCCTTTTATTGCAAGTAGGAATTGTATTGTGTAAATTGTGTTCGTGTCATGCTATCTAGAATAAGTGTTAGAATTCACTCAATAATAATTCAACCCCTATCGTGTCATTTTAAATTTGTATTACGTTAATGTGTTATGTCAAAATTTCTGTTCTTTGTTAAAAATATAAAGTTTATTAACTTTTTTTTTTTTCTTTTCATAGTTAAATTTCATTAAACTAATCTTGCGAGATGAAATAATTCATGAAAGTGTTTAATTTTGACTCAATTTTATTTATCCAATTTGAAAAAACTAAAACTCAACTATTTATTATTTTTTATTTACTACATTGATTCCAAAATAATAAATTAAAATATCAAATTATCTCAAATGAAAAATGAAATTTTAGATTATTTTATGTGATTTTTATTCAACAGAATAGGGTTTTGCATAAAGGATTTAAATATGTTAAATAACATTAATGTGTAACTAAATATTTCATCAAACAAATCTTTTGTATTAATTTTGAGTTATGCGAATTTAGCACTAATTTGACTCATTTATTTATCGTATTATTGTTGTAACGCCCCGAAATAAACATAATAAACCCATCTAATAACAACTAGTAAATGTAGACACCCTAATTTTGACCACTCGTAAGACTTAGGCACTTGATTCCGAACACCCAATGATGAAGGTTACTTTGTGTAAATGGTTTGAAATCTCGACAAAGAAATCCGATTTCAAGCTCTAAACAATCCCAACTTGTCATACCCACTGTATTTCTATCCTACAAACTCAGTTTTGAACATTATACCAACCGGCATTGAACCTGAAAGAAAGGAACAGCGGAAATGCACTAAGGCCCGGCCGTGCCTCAGTGATGGCCGGTCAGGCATCTTGACTTTTCAAAGCAGATTGTCTAAGTATCTACTAGTTGTCTATTTCAACAGATATTTTGATTTGCAACTCAGTCTCTATAAATACGAGACTGCTGGACTGAGGTGAAGGGGTTAAAAAAAAAAAAAGGTTTGGAGAGAGTGATATATTTCAAGGTTTAGATATATCAAAGTATAAGAAACTAAAGAGTTGAAATCCTTCTTTCATAATCTATATATCATCCATCCATACCAGATCAACATAGAGCTTGGACTTGGAACTTGATTGAAATTTTGAAAACCATAACTCAAGCTTGAGGGTGTTGGAATCAAGTTTATCAACAAAGAGCTTACCTCTCTTTCAAAGGTAGAATTTTGCACCTTCTTCTTTCATCTTCTTATACTCTTTTCTTTTATTTTTCTTACTTTTAGTTACTGTTTTTCACCTATTATGGGCTATTTTAGGACTATTTTAATTTATTTAAATAGCTTATGCTTTGACTAGTTTGCTTGTTGTCTCATAAGTTTGCTTGCATAGCTTGTTGCATGTTTATTCTAAGCTTTTCTCTTCAAGTAATTTCCTTATTTAATAATTTCATTTTAATAATCGAGTTGTCACTCATTTTATTTCATTTGAGAGTTGTTTCAAATGATTGATGGCTATTCAATACTTGAACTAGAGTTTTGCACTTAATGGCTTAATCTCTACAAAGATTCATTGTCAACAGTATAATTTTTCTTTCATGTTGAGAATTACTTCTCATTTGATGCTTCTCTTCTTTTAGAGAACTTAACATCACCATGGACAAAGAAATTAATGAATGGCAGTGACTAAAAGAATTGATTTAAAAGTGATCAACACACTTAAAGAAGATGGCTTAAACTACTTAGGCTTGGCTGGACGTTACGCCAAGTTAATTGAGTCAAGAATGATCATACGCTAATTCATGACGTTTTGATGATTCTTGAAGCGTCTCTACCACCCTCTTTGAGTTCACTCCATGACAAGAGGGAGGGATGGTCATATTCATTACATTTCATCAATTTTTGTCCAAAATTGTATCCAAGATCATCAAGCAATCAATTTTCTCATTGATGGTTTTGGAATCAATTTCACCTTTTTTCGAGGCTTTCCCATGACAAAGAAGTGTGACTCCATAACACTCTGTCCGCACTGTTTTCACTTCAGTGCACCAAATGGACTTACATGGAACAGAGCCACAATCAGCCTTCTGTAGGCCTGGTCGGCTGTCAGTGAGGGCCGGCCGGGCATCAATGAAAGGTGAGGCAATGTGTTATGCAGAAACAGAGGGCAGTGGCTGAAAGTGAAACAGAATAATTTGGGTAGACAGGGCAGCTTTTGGACGCTACGCATGCGAGCATTGTGCATCTTTGAATTAGTAACTCATTATTTAGTTAGTTATTAATTCATTTGAGTTTGTAATAATTAGTTTAATTTGGACTATCGGACATTGATTCAGACCCTCCTGCGTGAGGATAAATATGTAATAATGTATATGTCTTCCAATCCCACATCTTTCTCCCTTTTATTTCCCAGTTTATGATGGTTAGTTTAGGACATCATGTTTCATTTAGCATACTTCATGTTTGCATCCACTTGTATTACATACATTGAGGCTCGATTCATCATTCTAATCGCATCGTTATTTCAATACTTCTTTGAATACGTGTTTAACCGCATGTTATCAAATTGATCCATATATCATATTAGTAATTGAGCCTAGTAATTGCATATCGCATGTGTTGCATTAGTCATGTTGTATAGGAATCATGCATTTTTCTAACTAGTTTCTCTTTTGGCTTGGAGTACAAGGTAAGCTTTTATTTGCCTTAGCATGATGCATGAGTGTGACTATTGCTATGTCTAGCATGCTTACCATGAGGCTAACTGCTTATATGATAAACTGCTTGAATGCCTGTGGATGAAGGCTATTTGCTTGAATTGGAATAATTTGAATAATGTTCATATACGATCACTTTTTCAAGTGGTACATATTCAAAACACTTTTTCAAAACAAACACGAATCAAATGTTCCAATGATTGCAAAATTAGTTTATACTTGTATGCTTCACATAGTAAAGATAGCATAATAACCGGAACAAGAGCATATAATGTACATAAAAATCACATCATGATTAGTAGAGGCCGATCTTTGATCGAGCGAGTGGGGTGTTCAATTCATAGCCTTCCCCTCTCGTACCTAAGTTCCCAAGCCGAGACACTTTGGTGATGACGGACTAATGGCCTTTGGCACGAGTCACAAGTTTTCCAAATTTTCCAAAACAAAATATTCAGGTGGCGACTCCTTAAATCTAGCAAAGCAGTACATTTTTGGCATTTGATTCAAAACATCTATTTTCCAAAAGAATTGTCAGATTTGGACTCTTTTGCATTTTCATTATTTCACATTGCATTTGTGAAATAAAATTTAGAACCACGAGAGTCCAAACTGTAGGGCTATTCATTCTTCTGAAAGGGGGCACGAAAAGTCAAGCTACAGTAAATAGTAACATAAATGAAACAATGAGGTTTCATTAATCAAAGTTTGATGTACAAAAGATGACATATGCAATATATATTCATAAATAGTACATCCTGAATTTATATCACGTGTTACAAGATAATGAAAAGAAATAAAAGTTAAACAGATAACCATATGCCCTAATGGCTTACATCTTTCCAAGTCAATACTTATGTACATCAAAAGTGAGTTTTAAGCTCAATATAGATAAAGCCCTAGGCTTGTACAAAATTAAATACAAAATAAACAACAATGAGCCTTCAGCTCCACAGTCTTCCCAAGCTAAGTCCTTAGTGGAGGCATATCATCAGCATCTAAAATGTTTTTCCCACATAGGGTGAGCCAAAACCCAGTAGAAACACTACAACATAATGTATAAATCTTAACAAAACCATAAGGTTTTATGCACATGCAATGCCAATACCAAAACATTTATTTCATTTTTCAAAATTCGTGCTATGCCAGGTTAATATCACATTTCTCAAAACCATGCCTTTTACAATAGAAAGAAGGAGGAAATCTCAAACCAGTACAACCATGCATGGATATTTCGTCTGCAGGAAACCGTCAAACAACACCCATGTAAACGAAGCCTATACAAGCGCTACTATTTCCATTTTACAGATATTTCGTCCCGTGAATCGGCACCCATGTATACGCTCGTTTTTCAGGACTTTCACCCTAAACACACAGGCTAACTTGATTTGGTGAAACACACCTATTTCCTACGTTCACCCATTTTTTCTCAAAATCTTGTACAATTTCAATGTATTAAATGAGCAACAATTTGTAATGCACATAGATGAGAAATTGGTTTTAATTCACCTAATTCTCATGCAATTTCTACAACACTCATAACTATCCTTTATCGATAGCCCAAAACAGATATCTCTAAATAGATAAATAAATTTCATTAAAGATACACTTTTCCAAAATCTCAAGATAGGAGTGATAATACATTTCCAACTCCACCATCATCATCAACATTACTTCAATTTCATAATTCTCAACATCAATTCCATTTTCTCTTTACAATCTCAAACATTCACAGTTTAGGGCAAAATCACTTTTTCTTTGAAAATCAATTTCAATATAGAAAATATCTCATTTCAACATATATCAACTCCAATTTCATACCCACAAGCTTTTCCAAGAAACCATTTGAAAATCCCTATTTTTCATTTTAATTTCAAACCCTAAGTTTTATCAAAAATTCCTAAACCATTATAACTTTTTGAAATAGCAAATAGCTAAGGTAAAACTCATACAAGAGTGTAAAGAATCCCTACCTCAAAGTTAGAAACCGAGAGAAAGAGTGAAGTCACTTCTACAACACCGAAACCCAACTTTGTTCGGATGAAAATGAAGCACTAAGTGAGCTCTACCTTCTTCTCCAAGGGAATAAGGTAGAGAAACCAATGGATCTAAGTGTTTTAGAAAAGAGAATGTGAGTTTTAGAGAAAGAGGATCTCAACTTAGGGTTTTTAGAAAGTTTAGAGAGAGACGGAAATGAAAAAGTGATGTAAAAAGTGACTTTACGGACTGATATATGTGCAGACCGCTCAAGCGCAAGAAATGACGCAAGAGCATAAGACACAAAAGATGTGACCACTCGAGCGCAAGAAGTTGTTGCTCGAGCGTGAAATGCAACTCCCAGTAATTTTACAGACAAAAGGCCAACGCTTAAGCACAACAAGAGCTGTTCAAACCAAGACTGCTCGAGCGAAGAATACCAATTCCTAGTAGTTTTGCAGACTTGCAAAAGTACTGAGAGTCCAAAATGACCGCTCGAGCACATGAAATGGCACTCGAGCATAAGAGCAAAATTCTGGATAACAACGATTTGAAAAACAAACTACCAACCTGTTCCAAACACAACCAACACAACTCAAAAGCCAAACTCAAAGAGGTATAAGGGAAATAAGACATAAATGAATATACCAAGCAAGAAAACCCGTATCTACAACATCAAAAGGTTTGGGTCTAAACCAGAATCGCTATAATTGTGTTGTGTCGTGAGATGGTTAGTATGGAAAATACTTTCCGTTATACACTTATCCATCTTTTTATTTTTCCTATTTCAACTAAATTTAATGAGGCATTATTATACTCACAACAACTCTGATTTCCTTATTTTTATAATTATAAAAATTGCATTAACTCAGGAAATCAGGTTGTTCATTAACACTTTCAAGACCTATCTTCTTCTTCTCCATTAGTACAATCTCCTCATCTTCATTCTTCACCCATATTCTCAAACTTTTGCCAAAATACGAGGGAAAAAAATTTTTTTTTTTTTTTTTTTTTTGCTTCATCCTTTGTGCTGCTTTTATTTTTGTAATTTTAATTGGTTCGATTTTGAGTTTGAATTTTTTATTAATCTAATTCATTACAACTGTTTGTAATATTTTATAAAAAATGCACATGAGTGATATGTGTAATATTTTTAAGAGAAAATTATAAGCTTGATCAATTCAATGAGTTAATCTCAACTAACTCAGTGATCATTTTTCATTAAAATAAATAAATAAAACTACTAGCGTTGTTAATTGGACCAAATTAAAAAAAATTAAAATTAAGTAAATTAAAAATATATGGACTAAAATGAGAGACCAAAATGTAGGGTCCCTCCAACTTTCTTAGTTGTGGTCTCACATGATTAGGCTCACTTTTTTAAGTTAGGATGGGCGAGTGTTGCTATGATGCGTTTTTGTTCAACCCTCTCCTTTATTGATGTTTATGTAGCATTGTAATATTTTCATTGGTATTTATCAATAAAATTTTCTTTTGCAGATATAAAAAAAAATGATAATAATAAAAAAAGAAGCAAAATGTAGGAATTACTAGTATAATTTGAACTATCAAATATGTGTTTGGTAAAATTTGACCACACAATCAACTCTAATCTTCTTTCTACCACACAACCAACTCTGATCTTTTTCCTAGAATTTTGAGAACAAAGCCGAAGAGCACAAAGCTTCTTCAAAGATCCATGCCTACAAGACCGAGATTAATACTATCCTAGTAGAGCACTCCAAGAACTATCGAGATAAGTACTGTCCCAATTGCTCGTTTACCAAGAGTGTACTCCGGTGATAAAATCAACAACATCACAAGAGATATAATGCATAAATAACAAGAATGCACTAATTTACATATACCTCTAACCCTTGGGGATGCTTACCTTTATATAGAGTGCATTGTCATCTCCTGATAGTTGTTTTCACGTCAATCGCATTCCCTTTAGAACAACACACTGTCTAAGACTACTTTCTTCTAATTAAGTTTGGATTAACCTCTCATAAGAGTCGTAAGTATGCCCAACCTAGGAGTCATTCGTTTTCTAGGACTCATGTCATTCGCCAAATATGTCAACCTAGGTATAGATCGTTTTCATACCTTGACTAGTAACATTCTGCAACATGACACCTCGACATAAGATGTGCCATGTGAGCATGTTGAAGATTATGTCCCCACAAAATCTGTGATTTTTTTAAATGAAAAATGAATAGAAAGTGGGGGAAATTTTTTTTTGTAGACAGGGCTAGCTCAAGGAGGCAACAAGTGAAGCACTTGCTTTAGGCCTCGGTACAACAAAAGGCCTCATTTTGAATTGAAATCTTATAGGTAAAATAAAAAATAAATAAAGAATAAAGAATGTCAATAGTTTTTCCACACTAAAATAAGATTATCAAATTTTCTATCAACTTCATACATTGGCTCTACACCAAAGACCACATTCATATGTGTAATTGGTAAAAAAAAATTAGTGATTTAGTACAGATTCCTATCATTTGTGTACCAGTAAAAGTTTATCTCCGACTCTCTCACACTCATAAATTAAGAAAATAAAATTTAGTTAAAATCAAATATTCTTTTGAATAATTTCATTAAGTAGATATTAATTTCATTAAATTTAACTTGTAGGGAAAATTTTTAATTTTTTCATACAATTGACATTTTTAAGTAAAAATAAAATTTATTGATAAGACGTATGAACACGACATGATAATATGAAATAATAAATGGATTGGATTAGAGCATCTCCAATCCTTCACTAAATCTTGCATCAAATTTAAATTTAATAAAAAAAATTAGTAAAAAAAAGTCCAATATCCTTTCATCACAATTGTATTCTTTCATCTCTAGTAAAAATCCATTTTTAATATGTTCTTAGCCTAAGAAAGAAGAAAACAAAACAAAATAAAAACAGCCTGACTTTAATTATTACGTTAGGTCACTCACAACTTGCACTAGGCTAAGGCCATTGAGACATGTGCCTTAGGTCCCAAAAAATTGACCCAAAAAATAGGGTTCCCTAATTTAATAGTGTCTTATAGTATATCACAAATTCAAATAGACCCAATTTATTTTTGTTGCGTTGGGCCAATCTAAAGGGACCAAAAAATTATGTTGGACCCATATGAAAATATATATATATATATATTTATAAGTGTGGTTTGGCCAATTGAAATTAAAACACATACAAACAAGTGTTGTTTTTTCCCAATTTTTAATGTTTTTGAGTATTTGTAATGATTTCTTCCTATTTTAATATATAAAAGTAAATTTTAATTTATAATTTTAATGATTATATGTGCAAGTAAACTTAAATAAGAAACTTGTTGATACTTAACATTTTATGCATAAATTTTTTATTAAAAAAATTATATATAAGAGGGCCCAATTTTCATAATTTGCCTTAGGCCTCATAAATTGGGCCAACCCTGGTTACATTTGTGGTTGAGCTGGCCCTCTTTGTAGGTTGAAGCTTTTCTCAATTTATTCCTTAATTGACCACCAATTAATGCATACATAGGGGCAACATTGAGCTAATTGTGTAATCCTTTGTATTTCTAATAATTGTCGCTAGGAAAAGAACAAGAAAATGGAAACATTAGACACAGCTAGTTATGGACTTGAAATGGAAAAGTCAAGTTCAAATCATAAGATCGAAGATAACTACTTCGAATTGGAAAATTCCATTAGAAAAATGTTAACATGCTTGCCACCACTATCGCCTCTTGCTAAGAATTGTATCTGTTGAGTTCCCAGAAAACTTCACCAATTAAACAAAGCGGCCTACACACCTCAGACGGTTTCTATCGGACCTCTTCATCATGGTGAAACACACTTGGAAGGCATGGAAGAGCAAAAGATGAGGTGTTTAGAGTCATTTCTTGGTCATGAAACAATTAATTTGAAGGATTGTGTTAAAATGATAAAGAAATGGGAAAAAAAGAATCTGGAATTGTTATGCAGAAAGCATTAAGCTTAGCAGTGATGAATTTGTCAAAATGATTCTACTCGATAGCAGTTTCATCATTGAGACTGTGGGAATATATTTTCAGAATACCAACACGTGACAAGGTGACACCGACGTGTCAGCCGAGGTGCCACGTGTCCTGGTAATAACGCCGAGGTTATCTCGGCTAGGCCGAGGTTGTCTCCGAAGATGTCGGAATCCGAGATACACGGATAGGGGACAAGAGTCCTAGGATAAAGAGAAGACTTGGCCAAGATAAGGATAAAACTCTTAAGGAGTTTATCTTTATCTCTTAAGAAATCCAAAGTAAGTACTGAATTGGAGTCCATAGAAGTCAGGCTTCTAGTGGGACTAGGATTGAGTAAACTATAACAGAGAGGCACCCCGTGGGCCTAAGGTACACAATTAATACTTTGAGCATTGTCTTTAGCATTATTAATTATCTTTGAGAGATATACTGACTTGATCGTCGGAGTACCCCCGGGTGGAAGAACTACTGCCGGAGCCTTCTCTTTCTGCGGAGACGTGAGGTGCCATCTATTACACTGTGTTCTCTGGTGAATTACTAAGGTGGGCAGTGTGATCGGAAAATCACTCACACAATTTGGCGCCGTCTGTGGGAAAGAAAGACGAATAGATGGCTAGTAACGCACAAAAAGAAAAGGTTGGGGACAACACTCCCGCTAGGAGTGGCAGGCCTATCGACCTTGACATTGAAGGAGACAACCACAACGAAGAAGCCCGTGACCAGGGGCACGGAGGAAAAGACGTCGGCCAGGAGGGCGACACTTCAAAAAAGACAGACCAAAGCAAGTACTATAACGAAGATAACCTCCAGGTATGGAGAGATAGGTGCCTATGGAGGGATAAGGAAGTAAAAGATTTGGCAGACAAGTTGGCAGACCTACAGTCGGTCGTCAACTTCATGATGCAAAACAATGTCATGCAGTCGCCGTACCCACTGCAGGACACGTCGATCCCAACAATTAATACCCAGAAGGGAGGAAGGAAAATAATTCCCGAAGCACCTCAGCACACCAGGAGCGGAAGGCACTCTCACCCGCCTTCCAAGGAAGTCGGGCGAGAGGAACCGAGACAAGAGAAGTCCCAAAGGACATATCACACGAAGGACCCAATGCCCAGCGAACATCGACATGTCCAAAGGCAGGCGCTCTACTTTGACACAACCCATGGAGAAAGATCAAAGCGGACCCACCACGAGGCCGAAAGCAGTGTGCCAAAAAGACTGAAGTCAAAAGATAGCCGAGCTCTAGGGAGGAGTAAAGAAGACTTGAGAAATTACCTCAAGAGGAAGGAACAGAATGCTGAAGCCGAGGTTACCTCACCCGACAAGCCGAGGACACCGTTCTCGGTAGAGCTAGACAAATTTGAGGCACCGAAGAGATTCAGCATGCCCCAGTTTCAAATATATGATGGTAAGTCAGACCCTAACTTCTACGTTGGACTATTCTTGAACTCAATGGCATTATACAGTGGAAACGAGCCGTTGCTCTGCAAAGTGTTCCCCTCGTCCTTTGGGAGATTGCATCAGATTGGTTCCACAAACTGCCAAAGGGAAGCGTGAAGACATGGGAAGGCCTGGCTGAGATGTTCGTGGCCAGGTTCGTGACAAACAAGCTGTAGCCATTGAGGGTGGATGCATTAATGGCTCTAAAGATCAGTAAGGATAAAGGCCTTAGGGCCTATGCAAAGAGATACTACGAGGTGTTCAACCGAATACCCGAATGCAACCAAGAAGTGGTGGTCGTGTCTTTCAAGAACGGCCTAAAAGAAGATTGTTCATTGCGGAAATCTTTGGCAAAGACATTGCCAAAAAGCATGGAGGAGCTCATGGCAAGAATCGAGAAATATGCCAGAGCCGAGGAGGATACATTAGGGAATAAGGAGGTAAAACAGGAAAAAGGGAACGGCTCGCCGAAGCAAGGCCGAGGTAACAACGGATTTAACAAATCGGAGACAGAATTGAGGGGTAAGCAAGCAGTGACGACTGTATTCCGAATTCCCATCCACAAAGTCCTTGATCAAATTCGAAATCAGCCCTATTTTAGGGCACTGGCAAAGGCCCTAGGAGAATACATGGGAAGGAATGTTGGTAGGCGTTGTGCCTACCACAATGAAGAGGGGCACCCAACTCAGGGTTGCAGAGCCCTAAGAGCACACTTGGAGGACTTAGTGAGACAAGGCCATCTGAGGGACCTTGTCGATGAAGCCAGGACAAGAGAAGAACAGGCAAGATTGCCTCAAGCACCAGCAGCCCCGCCTCCCCCAGTACAGCAACCACAGGCAGGGGGACCACGGGTGGTTAATGTGATCCACTCAAGGGTCAACGAGAACGAAGTTAGAGGAGAGACCCAGAGGGTAAAACACCTACAGCACGTGAACCAGGTCGGACAGAAAAGACCTCGGTCTGAAGAGTGCCAAGGACTGATGATAGCTTTCACCGAAGCCGACCTCGAGATGGTCCAGCATCCACATAATGATGCCTTGGTAGTATCCCTCCAGGTTGGGGAGTGCCAAGTGAAACGCATCCTGATAGACCAAGGCAGCTCTTGTGACATCATGTATGTTAGATGTTACAAGGAGCTAGGCCTTCACCCAGATGACATGGAAGGATCCAATGGCCCGATGGTCGGCTTCAATGGAACGCCGACATGGCCACTAGGCGCAACAAGCTTGGAAGTACAAGTCGGCATAAAGAAAATCAAGACAGAATTCATTGTGATTGATACACTTTCACCTTACAACATCATCTTGGGAAGGCCATGGTTGCATGCAATGGGGGCAATTCCCTCAACGTTGCATCAACTATTGCGGTTCCCAACAGAGCACGGGATTGAAGAAGTCAGAGGAGATCAACTGCAGGCAAAAAATTGCTCCATGGCAGCAATGAAAACCACCTGCAACATTCAAGAACCAGGGAAGGCAGAGATTGAAGATGAGGACATGGAGGTTCTGGATGATGTCGGCAAGGAGCCGGCTGAAAAGAGTGAAGAAACACTAAAAAAAATCCTCGTCCAAGAGGGCGATGAAGAATGCTTCTTTCTTCTCGGCTCAGGCTTAGCCGAAGAAGAAGAAAGGGAACTGGAAGCTTTTTTGAGAACAAACATAGAGGTGTTCGCTTGGACACCTTATGAAATGCTTGGCATTGACCCCGAGGTCACATGTCACAGACTGAACGTTGACAGGTCGGCCAAACCTGTAATACAACGAGCTAGAAGACCGACGTTGATGCACGTCAAAGCAGTAGAGGAAGAAGTAGACAGACTTCTGGAAGCCAGGGCCATCAGAGAAGTCAATTATTCGACATGGCTATCGATCACTGTGGTGGTAAAGAAGAAAAACGGTAAATGGAGGGTCTGCATAGATTTTACGAGCCTAAACAAAGCCTGTCCCAAAGACGGCTTTCCTCTACCCAAGATTGACCAGCTGGTGGATGCCACATCTAGACATGGAAGGATGAGCTTCCTGGATGCTTATAAGGGGTATCACCAGATAGCCATGTACCCCCCAGACGAGGAGAAGACAGCGTTTATCACCCCAAAAGGCCTGTACTGCTACAGAGTAATGCCTTTTGGGTTGAAAAACGCAGGAGCAACTTACCAAAGGTTGGTAACCAAGATGTTCAAACATCTGATTGGCCAAACAGTAGAAGTCTACATCGATGACATGGTCGTGAAGACCAAAGAACCGAAGGGTCATCTTGCCGACTTAAAAGAGGTCTTTGAGATCCTTAAAACATATCAGCTCCGACTCAACGCATCTAAGTGCGCGTTTGGAGTTGGATCTGGTAAGTTTTTGGGGTACCTAGTAACAAGAAGGGGCATTGAGGCCAGCCCAGACCAGATCAAGGCCATTCTAGATCTACAGAGCCCGACATCAGCAAAACAGGTGCAAATGCTTACTGGAAGGGCCGCAGCCCTAAACAGGTTCATAAGCCGAAGCTCAGACAAATGTAAACCATTCTTCAACCTGGTGAAAAAGGCAACGGACTTCCTATGAACTGAGGAGTGTGAGGCCGCTTTGACCGACCTAAAGAAATATCTGACTACGGCTCCAGTCCTCTCAACACCCGAACCTGGAAAAGAATTGTTTTTTGTACTTAGTTGTGTCAGAACACGCAGTAAGTGCGGTGTTAATCCGAGAAGAAAAATAGGAGCAAAAGGCTGTTTACTATGTAAGCAAAACCTTGGCCAACGCAGAAACAAGGTATCTACCCCTAGAGAAATTAATGCTAGCCTTAGTGATGGCTTCAAAGAAGTTGAACCATTACTTTCAGGCGCACAAGATTGTGGTGCTAACAGAACACCCACTAAAGTCCTTATTGCAACAAGGAGACTTAACAGGAAGAATAGCAAGATGGGCAGTTGCCTTGGGCCAGTATGACTTATAGTTCAGGCCCAGAACAGCAATTAAGGGCCAAGTTTTGGCCGACTTCGTGGCAAAATTCACGCCTGAATCCATCGAACATCGGGCTCCGTTGAGCCAAGATGAATGTTGTCCCAGCAAGTAAGGAGAAGCCCAGCCTAAGGCAAAAGAACAAAGGAAGGAAAAACTCAGACCCTGCAGCATCTACATCGACGACTCCTTCAGACTGTTTATCGATGGAAGTTCAAACCGGCAAGGAGCAGGGGCAGGGGTACTACTGATATCACCAGATGGAGAAATAGTAGAACAATCCATCCATTTGGGGTTTAAGGCCTCAAACAATGAGGCAGAATACGAAGCTTTAATTGCAGGACTGAAACTAGCAGCAGCAGCTGAAGCAAATGAGGTAATAGTTTTTTGTGATTCACAACTCATTGTGAAACAGTCAATAGGAGAATTTGTAGCCAGAGACGAAAGGATGTCAGCTTATGCAAAAGAGGTCATCAGATTGGCAGCCTTATTTCAGAACTGCCGACTACTCCAAGTAAGCTGAGATGATAACAGCCACGCCGACGCATTGGCCAACCTAGCAAGTTCAATACAGACTGGAAAAACAAGGACAATTATGATTGACTATATGTCGGGCCCGAGCATAGAACCACAGAACACGGAGCAGGAAGCAATGTGTGTGGACATGGGGCCAAGCTGAATGGATGCAGTTGTTGCATTCTTAAAAGAAGGAAAGCTGCCAGAAGACCGCAAGGAGGCACACAAAGTCAGATTGAAGTCGGCAAGATTCAGTCTGACTGTGGATGGACATCTCTATAGAAGGTCCTTCACTGGACCCCTTTTAAGGTGCGTACACCCTTTGCAGGTTGAAGATTTTTTATATGAAATTCATGAAGGAGTCTGTGGAAGCCACGTTGGGGGCAGATCACTAGCTCATAGGGCCATTACCCAGGGATATTGGTGGCCCTACATGCAAAAAGATCTTGGCATATCGTGAAGAAGTTTAACAATGCCAAAGGTTTGCACCTTTGATACATCGACCATTCTTGACTGAATCGATATCGACCCTTGGCATTTGTCCGATGGGGCATGGATCTTGTTGGACAACTTCCCGTAATCGGCGGAGAAAATACTTGGTAGCAACAGTTACTTCACGAAGTGGATAGAGAACCTCTTGCCAAAATCCGAGATGTGCGTAAAGAACTTCATATGGAGAAACATCATCACGGTTGGCATTCCAAGAGCCATAGTTGCCGACAACGGAACGCAGTTTGACAGCAAACTCATCAAGAACTTTTGTGCGAAATTCAAGATCAAGAATTACTTTTCAACACCAAGTTTTCCCCAAAGTAATGGGCAAGCAGAAGCATCCAACAAAGTAATTTTGGATGGAATAAAGAAGAGGCTGCAAGCAGTAAAAGGAAAGTGGGTAGACGAATTGCCCAACGTACTTTGGGCATATCGGACTACGCCGAGAAGATCAACAAGGGAATTCCCCTCTGCCATGGCTTATGACACAGAAGCAGTCATTCCACTGGAAGTCGGCATCCCAGGGATCCGAACCCAGGGAGTTGAGAATAGGACTAATGATATACTCTTAGCCCGAGATTTGGATCTTTTAGAAGAACTAAGAGAGAAAGCTGCAATTCAACTCGCAGTATACCAGCAATAGTTTGCCAGAGCTTACAACAAGAAGGTCAATCCAAGAGATTTTCAAGTCAGCGACCTAGTCTTGAGAAAAGTCGTCGGCAACAAGAAGGATCCCAGAGAGGGCAAGCTTGGCCCAAACTGGGAAGGACCCTACAGAATTACGTCGGTGTTAGGCAATGGAGCTTATCGGCTTGAAGATAATGAGGGCAAAGCATTACCAAGACCTTGGAACACTTGTAATTTGAATTTTTTCTATCATTAGATATGCATTATTTTTGGCCGATGTCATCAATAAAATCTTTTCAGAATTCTTCAAACACATATGATTAATAAAGATACACGATATTGTTTCTGAGAGACATAAATAATGAGAACCTAAGTGGAACTCAGGTTCACATTGGGGGTAAAGAGAAGAAGAATATGCTTAACACTTGTTGAAATTTGTAGCAATTTACAAGTTGAAGTTAAGCCGAGATTATTCCTTATCTTCACTTGTTGAAATTTGTAGCAATTTACAAGTTGAAGTTAAGCTGATTCCTTATCTTCACTTGTTGAAATTTGTAGCAATTTACAAGTTGAAGTTAAGCTGATTCCTTATCTTCACTTGTTGAAATTTGTAGCAATTTACAAGTTGAAGTTAAGCTGAGATGGTCCTTATCTTCACTTGTTGAAATTTGTAGCAATTTACAAATTGAAGTTAAGCCAAGATGATTCCTTATCTTCACTTGTTGAAATTTGTAGCAATTTACAAGTTGAAGTTAAGCCGAGATGGTTCCTTATCTTCACTTGTTGAAATTTGTAGCAATTTACAAGTTGAAGTTAAGCCGAGATTACTGTTTCTCTTCGCTTGTTGAAATTTGTAGCAATTTACAAGTCGAAGCAAAGCCAAGGTTATTACTTAAACACTTATAGCAATTTATAGGTTGGTTAGATCAAAGAAAATGCTTAACACTTATTGAAATTTGTAGCAATTTACACGTAGATCATTGTTTAGCACTTATTATAACTTGAGAAAAGTTTACAGTATATATTAATCATTGTTGAAATTTGTAGCAATTTACAAGTAGGTTAAACCGAGATCACTGTTTAAACACTTGTTGAAACTTGAGAAAAGTTTGCAAAGTTAACATTGAATAGTATATGTTTTACACTTATTGAAATTCATGAAAAGTTTGCAGGTCAGTATCTTGCCGAAGTAAAACTTGTAGTTATTATACCCGAGGTATGTAACCCCGAGAAGATTGCACAAAGGAGGCAAAGTATGAAAGGCATGCAAAATATTCTAAGTATAGAATCATACAGAAGTAATCCAGAGAAAATAAAGATTGAAGCATTCAGACAATACAGTTGTAGTCCTTCATAAAAAAGGGAACAATCCAAGAGTAACTGTTCAGAAGAGGGCACATCGGCAATACAAAGAAACTTATATTGTCCAAAAAAAACAAAAGAGAACAAAAGACATGGAAGTTATGATTCTTCAGCTTCAGGAGCAACTTGGGTTCGGACCTCGGTAGGTTCTTGGTGAACTACCTCGGCAGATTCTTGAAGAACTACTTCGGTAGTCTTCTCTGCAACGATCTCGGCATCAATTTCAGCAAGTGTTTGATCAAGACTTTTTTCGGTTGGAGGAACGTCAGATGTTGCTTGTTCAGGAGTGGTTTCCTTGGCAACCTCATCACCCACTTCATCTTGAGTTAAGTCCATAATCTGCTCAGTTGAAGGAAGGGATTTGGTCCCAGCAGCATCCTTAGGCTTCCTTACCAAAGCTTCATCCTCATCCTCATCCTCATCCTCATCCTCATCTCCATCCTCATCTTCAAATTCAGAAACATCCCCAGTTTGACTTGGAGGTGGAAGTGGTGGGAATGGAAGAGGAATAGCATCGGCATTTCGAAAAGGCGAATCAGCAGGAAGATCAAGTTTTTTTATCAGGGACATCCAACCAAGGGAGAAGCCCCCGTTGCATGCTTGCCTGACTTGTAGTTTGTAGTCCTCAGTGACGTCAGCTATGCCCTGAGAATAGGCCTTTTTGTCGGCCGCTTTGATTTCGGCCTCTTTAGTAGCCAGGGCCTCCTGAAGCTCTTTTTCAGCTTGGGCCATTTTTTCCTCGACCTCTTGTTTCTGAGCTTCAGCAACTTTCTTAATAACCAAGAAGATCGGCCTTCTCCTCGGCTTCACAGGCTTTAGAAGCGACTTGACTGGTCCTCCAACTTCTTCATTTTTGATTGGAGGCCTTTATTCGTCTTTTGAAGGGCAGAAAACTCCCTCTTCATGTCGGCCAACTTCTCCCTAGTCTCAAAAGCTTGCATAGAGAGAAAGTGGGCATATTGGATGGCCTGAAAAAACACAAGGCACAAATTGTTACAGAATCTTGCAAAGTATGAGAAAAAGAAGACAAGTTTCCATGTTTAGACACTTACTTGGACAGAATGTTGAAGCATAAAGGCGTAGTTCTCGTACTCACTCATCTTGGCATTACGCTCAAGATCGCTTGGGAGGAGTAGAGCAGTACCGAGTGCTATGCCGATGTTGATGTCATCGGCGCTATCACTGGCAAGAACAGGCTTATCTTCTAAGGTAATTTCAGGTGTCCAAGGGACTTTTGGTATTCTGGACCCCGAGGTCGTCGCAGATGATGACCTCGGCTTCTTTGACTGTGTGGACTCTGATGGCTGTGTTTCAGCAGACTTTTTGTGGGAACAGAAGTAGTCTTCCCACTCCTAGCCAATTGTGAAATTGGCAGTGAATCCTCAGTCTCAACTACGGTGGCTTTGGCCTTTGGCTGAGCCTTTTTGGTTCTCTTCGGCTTTGGTGGGGGCATGCTCTGTGTTGGCTGAGTGTCAACATCAGTGGGGAGATCGGCAAGGAGATTTGCAACAACAGGTTTTGGGCGACCCATCTCAGCAGTTTTTACAACTCTTCGCTGATGTTTTCTTTCAGATATGGGGATCAAATATGGGGCCGAAGTTGATGGCAAATCCGCTAGGTGAGACGTCGATCCTTGGTCTGTTCGTGATGTGGAAGCAGTCGGTAGAGTTATGGCAGAAGATGGAGAAAGGCTTTTCTTCTTCTTCCTTGGGACGTCGGGCAAAGTGGATTTGTATGTCGGGATAAAATTTAGCACCAATGGGGCTCTGCGCTTTTGGATTTGAAGGTCTAGGAGCTTCTTTAAGTCTTTGCCTGGAAAGTAGGATTGGCGAAAGCTTTTTGGTTGCTGATGAAGAGCTGCAGGAAAAACAAACAGATATTAAAAACAGACAACGTGTTGAGGACTTGAAAAGAAACAACTAAGTATTAACGCTGGCTCTTACCCTTGCCCTCTTTAATTGTTCGAGGAAGAGGGTAAAGATGGACATCTTCGTCTAGGCCGAACTCCCAATTTTCCGAAGCAATAACATAGTCATCTCCAGCCCCCTTGTTGGAGTCTGGGAGGTCGGCTATAATTTTGAATTCTGTAGACCTCGGCTTGAGGTAATAGACGTAGCCTTTTTCCTTCAAATTAAGGGCACACATGGTATAGCAATATTGGATGTCGGCAAGGGTGATCCTAACGTTCTCTTGACTAGCTAAGGCTATGACGCCATTGATCACTCGATAGGAGTTGATGGTAAGTTGCATAGGGTTCAACCTATAGAAGTGAAGAATTTCGCGAAAAAGGGGATTAAGTGGAAGCCGGAGTCCACATTCAGTAAAAGCAACTATGGGAAAGGGCATCGTATCATCCGTAGGCATAATAGAGTCATCATCCCCAGCCAGTCTCAGATGGACGTCAGCAGGAATGGCGAACTCTTCCCTAAAGTATCCAAGTTTGGTTGGAGTATCTACCCTATGTCTCCACATCCCCATGATATCGGCGTAAAGCTATTCTACTTCAGAAATAGGATGTTCTTTAAGGGTTTTTTGGGACCTCGGCTCTAACCTAGGTGAATGTTGGTAAGGATTGTTTCAGTTTTTTCCTAAGAATTGGTAGGTTCTACAGACAAATCCCAAACCTAAATCTATGAAAGTAAAGATTGGGGGCACAGATCTGAAAGGAAACACAGAAAACACGAAACAAAGAACAAAGTTTCAGAATCAAGAACAGAGGTAGGGTTCTCAAAAAACATGAAAAATACAAGAAATACAGGCTTAAGAACGGTGGCAAGAAAGTGGTGAAACAGTGCAGAGTATACAAGACATTAGCGAAATCATGGAATAGACGCATCCAGATGAATAGTGCAGTAAATCATAGGTTTGAATAAAGCAGTAATAGCAGCAAGTAAACAAAAGAGCATAGAAGAATTGAGAACGAAAGGAACAATTTCTTACCAGAAAAAATGGAGCTGGTGAGAAGATTGCCGAAGTCAGGCGACGGTTGCAGACACTACGGAGTAATGAAAGCTTCACTGGAGTGGTAGAATGATAGCAGTTGCAGAGCTTAAGGTTTGAGCAATGGCAGATTCAATAGAAAGGGTCTAGGGAGAGAAAGAGCAGAGAGAAATCGAATGCAAAGGTGAAAGAAGTGACAGAGGGGGAAAAGTTTTGTCGAAATAATTTTTTTTTTTTTTTTTGAAACGGTGGCAAAATGAAACAATATTACGCCTGGAGCATCGCATACGTCAGACAGCGCACGCAGAGAAAACGATTTTCAGGCACATCAGTGATACGATCCAATGAGGATCAGACGCGTGGGAGAAACGGTTGAAAAGCGGTGCTTGACAGCTCACACGCATGAAGAAATTCGTAAGGAAGCTCTTGGAGTTCTTGTTCCTTGAAGAAGACATGTCGGCATGAAATAAATAATCTCAGCTAAAAAGTTCTTGAGCCAATATACAGAAAGAAGTACCGATATAGGTTCCATCACCTCAGAATGCCGAGGTAATAGAACCTAGGGGGCAGTTGTGGGGATATATTTTCAGAATACCAACACGTGACAAGGTGACGCCGACGTGTCAGCCGAGGTGCCACGTGTCCTGGTAATAATGCCGAGGTTATCTCGGCTAGGCCGAGGTTGTCTCCGAAGATGTCGGAATCCGAGATACACGGATAGGGGACAAGAGTCCTAGGATAAAGAGGAGACTTGGCCAACATAAGGATAAAACTCTTAGGGAGTTTATCTTTATCTCTTAAGAAATCCAAAGTAAGTACTGAATTGGAGTCCATAGAAGTCAGGCTTCTAGTGGGGCTAGGATTGAGTAAACTATAAAAGAGAGGCACCCCCGTGGGTCTAAGGTATGCAATTAATACTTTGAGCATTGTCTTTAGCATTATTAATTATCTTTGAGAGATATATTGACTTGATCGTCGGAATGCCCCCGAGTGGAAGAACCACCGCCGGAGCCTTCTATTTCTGTGCAGGACAGCAGGGTGCCATCTATTCTGCCTGTGTTCTATAGCTGAATTACTAAGGTGGGCAGTGTGATCGGAAAATCACTCACACAGAGACCATGGTAGAGTCCAACTTGGGCAATTTTCTGGGATTGGACTTGCTATTACTTGAAAATCAGCTTCCCTTCTTTGTTCTTGAGGGACTTTTTAACCTAGTCTTCAAACTCTCAATCACAAAACACTGATTGTAGTTCATTTCTAGAACATTCAGTGCTACAATTCAAAACCAATCACAATTCGGATTTAAAGCGAATCACAAGAAGTTTTGATGTATGACATTTTAATGATTTATTGAGGATTATCATGCACCATTATCCCAAAGATCAGTGCCAACAGGCAGTGCTAAGTTTGTACTAATTCAAAATGCAACAGTACTTCACAAGACCAAAGTGAAGTTTAAGGTTGGCTCCTCAACCAAATGCTTGTTTGACATACAATTTAATGAAGGAGTGTTGGAAATCCCACACTTGCGCATAACAGACGATACAGAACAGGTGCTTAGAAACATCATTGCTCTGGAGGTGTATCTTCATAGACAGAATAGTTACATAATTGATTATATTGCCTTCATGGACAACCTTATTGACACCCCTGAAGATGTAGAAATCCTTGAAAAGAATGAAATCTTGGAGAACTGGCTTGGTGATAAATTTGTTGTGTCAAACCTATTTAACAATCTTGTAACACATGTTCCTATGGTGAGTTGCAACTACTACTTTTACCTTATTTCTAATGACTTGAATTCGTATTGCAAGGTTCCTTGGCACGATTGGAAAGTAATACTAAAATGAGATTATTTTAGTAGCCCATGGTGAGTTGCTTCAATAGTTGCAGCAATTGTATTACTTGTGCTTACTTTCATACAAACCATTGGCTCTATCATCTCCCTTTGAATTTAAGACACTTAGGCCTTGTTTGGCAACTTTCAGTTTTAGCCATAAAGTCAAAAAGTCACTATAAGTTGTCTCATCAATCTCTCAACTTTTTTACACATCTTTTTGTAAAAGGCTAACAAGTTACTAAAATAACTTATTCCCAACAAGGCCTTATGTTTGTCTATATATGTATTTGAATTCTACTACTATGTCCTATTATTGTTTGTTTTGACATTCTATTGTTTTCAATTGTATGTTCAAGTTGTTTTTCTATGGTTGTATTAATATAAATAGGGTGTTCACGAATCGGTTCGACTCGGGTTTACCCTTAGCCCGTCAATTGAACCGACAACTTCGGGTTACAGAATCAGTCACCCGTCATCGACCGAAATAGGGTTCAAAATCGAAATCGACCGAATCAAAGAATTTGGTTTGATAATCGGTTCGGTCGATTTCGAAGATCCGAAGAGAGTGGACAAAATCTTGTGAAAAATGGAAATAAATTTTCAAAAAACAAAAAATCTTCGACACTTACATAAACATGTACATATATTTCTTACAATTAGAACAATAGTAGAGGAGAGAAATGGGTTAAAGCAAAGGAGAAGGGAGACTCATCATGCTTTTAACATTGCATCCCCATCGTTAATCATCGTCGCAGCCACCGTTACTTATTGCAGTAGCAACCACCACCACCACTGCACATGCTTATCGTCACTACCACCGTTGTTACTGTGCTTGTCTACCACCGCCGCCACATCTTGGATAGAAAGAGAGGAGGGAAAAGATGAAGAAGTAGAGATGAGAGAGAGCAAGAGATGGATTTGTTTTTGAAAGTAGAGAGAGATGAGATGAAAGAGATGAAACAGTAGGTAGATGAGAGAAAAGATGAGAGCTTTGAGAAACGAGAGACAAAGAGAGAGAAGAAGAGATGAGACAGTGACGAGTCCGGATCATCAGCCGCACATTCCTGCGGCACTCCCAGCGGCCCTGTCAAAAACGACGTTGTTTTTTCTTTCTTTCATTTTTTCAGGGAAAAAAATGGAGAGAGGACAAATGCTATCTCTTATTTTCTTAGTTTCTACCATTCCAGCTTTCTCTTCCTGAATCAACAAGATCACCCACCACGTTTCCATCTCCACCAATCTGCCATGGAAATCCCCACAAAACCCTATTCTCTCCTTCTCTCCCATTGCACAACTCTTGCTTCATTGTAGTCACCGTTACCGCTGTTGTTGTTGCACCACCACTCACATCATCATATGGAATTCCCATTTCTTCACTTCCATTGCCATTTTTGTTGACAAAGCAAACAACATAGCAAGAAACAGAGGGAACTTCTTTCAAAAAGGATTTTGATAGAAAGTGAAACCCTACAAACCACCCCCATTTCAAGTTCCAACAAAACCAAGATAGGAATGCTCTTTTGATTTGAAATTCTCACAAGAAATTCATTTCCCCCATTTTTTCAATTTCATCTCTAACTCTTTCATCTGTGTTTAGCCCTAACACAGAAACAAAGATGAATTGAAAAACAAAGATGAATTGAACACAAAATTTCCTCAACAACAAATTATCAAAATCCCAAATCATCAAACACTTTATAAACATATATAAGAAAAAGCCACAAAATTAAACACACAAAAAAAAAAAAATTGAAATACCCACAATTTGAGCCCAAAATTTGAGCAATAACCACTGATCAGTAACTATCAAATAACTATCAAAAAAAAAGAAAACCCAGAATATGAGCCAGCATCAAATTCACGTTCTCATCCTAATCTATTAAATACCCACAACACCAAATCATTCACCGTCCATTTATATCAATCAACCACCACAACCCACGTCCTTCACCATCGGCGCCGCTACCAACCCACAGTTCAACAGCAAAACCCAGAAAAAAAATCGGCCACCTGGTGGTTCAGTTTGGCCGTGGTAGGAGACCGAGGGCCGTTGCCTTCCTTCTTCTCCCTTCTTCCTTCTTTTCCCTTCTTTGTTTGCTCTGTCCTATCTTATTTTTATTTTTTTTTAATTAAATTTTTTTTTAAAACGACGTCATTTTGGGACACCGCAGGAGAGAGCGGCCGAAGATCCGGACTCGTGACAGTGAGTAGGTAGGTCGGTAAGAGATCAGAGGAGATGAATTGTTTGATAGAGAGGGAGAGAGAGAGAGAGAGAGAGAGAGAGAGAGAGAGAAGAGAAAAGGTGTAAGAATTGAGGCAAAAGAGGGACAGAGAGTTAATTAAAAGCTCAAATCTCTTATTAGGAAGAGGTAAGTTTTCTTTCCATGAAGATAATAATAAGCACTTGGAAAGATAAAATACTAAACAATTTGTATAGTTTCCTACGCAAAAAGTTAGGCCGTGTTTTGTGGAGTTTTTTAAAATTAAGGGTTGTGCTAGGGAGCTCGAATCTGAGCTCTCCCGAATGCCCCGAATTCCTTTTTTTTTTTTCAGCAGAAGGAAAAAGAAGACGGAGGGGGAGGGGGAGGGGGACTGGAGGGGGCCTAAAAAAGGGGCTGGAGGCGGAGGCGGGGGGCGCGGCGATCGGCGATGGCAGAGGCGACAAGCAGAGGCATGGCGATCGGCGACGGAGGCGGAGGCGTGGTGATCGGCGACGGATCTGCCACAGATCGGAGACGATGGCGACGGCGACCTCTTTCTCTCCCTCTCCCTCTCCTCCCCCTCCCCTACAGGTCGAACGAAAATGGCAGGAAAAAAAAAAAAAAAAGCCTAATGCCCAAAACGACGTCATTTTGGGCATTAGGGGAATTAGGGGGGCTCATTTTCGAGCTCTCAAGCATTATTCTAAAATTAATTACACCCTTATATTCTAATATTATGTATGGTTTGAATTTTTAAATTATGATTTTAAATCAATTTTAAAATATATTTTGAAAATATATTTGGTAAAGCAGATAATTTTTAAATTTTTTGTCTACCCGGTCGTCTTCTTGGACATCTTTCCGAATGTCCGGCCAGTTGACCGAAACAGTATTTTTTTTATTTTTTTTTTACAATTGCCAATCACCACTTGTTATTTGGAGAAAAAAAATATATTTGTTTTGATATTTTTTAAATATAGAAATTATATTTTTAGATCAAAATGATAAATTATTTTTTTGAATTGAATTTTAAAAAGAGTTTGGTTATGAGTTTTGAATAAAATTTTCAATAGAGTTTTGAGCTGTATATTTGATTATAAGTTATAAGTTTTTCACTTAAGTTTTGAAAACTTTTTTCAAAACTCATAATTAAACAACTTTTCTTATTTCATATGTCACATCAAAAATTCAAAACTCTTTTCAAAGCTTATAGCTAAATAAATTTTCTTTTTTCAGATCATAATTTCAAAATTCACAAATTCAAAATACAATTCTATTTTCAAATTATAATTTTAAAAGTCTAGCAAACACTACCTTAATTTTTCCCAGACAAGTATTTAACGTAATAATGAAAGTGTGTATGTATGTATAATTCAGTTGATTGGTTTCGACGGATCCGTTTATGTAAAACCCGATCTCCTACCCAAAGTCTAAAAAATTGTAAGATTGTCACCCGCAGCCGATCAGGTTGTTTAGCGAAACTGTCCGTATCATTATCGGAATGGGCAGGTTGGATCGGTTTCACGGATTGTTTTCACGGATTGTTTGGATTTTTGAACACCCCTAGAAATAATTGAATTATTGTAAAATGAATCGAGGATTCAATTTTATTAGATATGGAATGTTATACTATATCTTTTCTTTTCTTTTTTTTTAGGTGGGTAAAAAAGTTATATTAATATCGTTATGATTATAATGCTAACTTTTTACTTTCTAAGCTCTGCCAAATTCTTAAAACCAGTTGCCAATTTTACCTTCAAATTGTAACACTAAGAGCATCTCTAATGCACTAGGCATATAATGCTTATTAGTCAAAATGTCTATTGTGACTCACTTTTTTCAATTCCAATGCACTAGGCATATGATTAGGCATTTTGGCTCAGCTCACATTCACTAGCTACATGTAGCTAGCCTTCAACGCTAGGCAAAATATATTTAATCATTAAGATCATTTCCCTCCATCATTGTTATTGACGTGGCATTCTATAAATTTAATAGTATTTGGATAAATAGCTAAAATAAAGAGCATGGTTGGAGTAAAAACATAAAACAGTTGATAGGCAAAATAAAATATATACTTTATAGTAATATTTAGATAGGTAAAATGTCTACTACCATTGGAGATGCTCTAATATTCTTATGATATTGAATCCTCGTATTGCTTTCAACTTTTTCCAAAAAAATTTCATTGACTTTTTTTTTTTAAATTAAAAAAAAAAATCTTTTGCTACTCATTTTGTTCCATGCTCAAATGTGGTCCAACCAATCATTTTGATGATTTTTTTTAATCAGCAAAAAGAGAATTTACTGTTGAAACAAGAAAAAATAGAGATCAATGGTACATCAATAAACTACTAAAGGAAATTGCATCATGGCCAGATAAAATGCAGCCGAATCAGATTGGCACCCGCAATCCAGCAAAATCATATGCAGTCCTAAAGCAAGCACAAAGTTGGTTAAATTGCTATGGTTAAATTATTTAAATTTTAAAATAAATTTTTAACCATTAAACTAGGCTTGGTGATTTGTACTACCTTCTCCAATTGGACCACATAAATTAAAGCCTAGTTTAATGGTCTATTCAATTTGTCGGGCAATTTATACATAATTCACAAAAAATTAGGTTCATCCGATAATCGAAACATATTTAATTTATCGTATTTGTCACCACAAAAAAAAAAAAACTATTGCGTATTTAAAAATAAATATTATTATTATTTTTTTTTTTTGTGCGCGATAAACATGACAGATTGAATAGGTTACGATTATCAAATCGACTTAATTTTTTTTGTAAATGATATGAACAAAGTACCCTACAAAATTAATAATTTGAATTATCAAAATGAGACACGTAATGCACCTCATGAGTTCTAATATGGATGGGAGGCAATTTACATTCTACAGTTAAATTTTTATTTTTTTATTTTTTGTTATAAGAAAATCCTTCCAACCCTCCCGCAGGTTCAAGGTTGCGCCCCTTGCAGAAATCACCTCCCAATCCTCCCGCAAGTTCAAGGTTGCGCCCCTTACAAAAATCACCAAGGTGTCCTGTTAGCCGTTCCGAGCGAGGAGACTATAGCCTGAGAACTTGCCCCAACCTCCCAAAACAAGCTCCGCTTAAGTCAGGACTCGCACAGCGGGGGAATATTAAACCCACACCAAGTGCTAATTAGATAACTTGAGATCCAATCTCCTAACCAATTATGCTTTGCCCAGAAGATTGGCCCAAGAAAGGAGAATTGAACTTGTGACCTGGGGGCTTAATCCCCAACTCTTAACCACAATGTCACCCACCCCTGGATTCCAAAGTTAAATTAACCCAATCAATAAACCTCTAAAAATTTGGGGGGCTTCCCAACTGTAGGGTTAAGACGGTTTGACTAATTTGTCTAATGTATGGATCATCCTCGCATAAATTCTAGGGTGTGTGCATCATCACATAAACAATGATGTATCTCAGGTTAATTTATACACCTCTGTGAGCACCTTGTCTAGCGGTATCTAGAATATGGACTAAATTTTTAAAAATAATAATAATAAAAATTTAAAATAAAAAAAAAAACTTTAAAATAAATATAAGAAAATTTTTAAAATTATATTTAAGTTTGAAAACCACACCTTAATCTTTGATAATGCTCAATCTAAAAAAAATCTTTGATAATGCAGATGGCCCAAAAACTAGCAATTATCCAAGCAGCTTGGGTTGTGTGGTGATGTGGTTTGAAAATGCTTTCTAATCCTAACAGACTCCCTTGATCCTCGTGATGATACTTGAAATAGGATCAAGTACTCCGGTCAGTGATGCCAAAATCAGCACTCCGACGAACAAGTTAGTATTCACTCAAGTTTATTTTAGTCATAAGTTATCACTTACTTCTCACATATCTTGTTTTGACTGATGCTTCTCCTTTTATATTATTCTCCAGGGGCCCACTCACTTACTATGGATACTCTGTCCTCACAATTGGGCCCCCAGACATTCCATAGGATTCGTGGCCTATTCAGCCCGTGAGTTAGGTCCTACTTGGCCACAGCTTTGTTCAAGTGGTTCCGGTCAGTCTGACTCCTATTCATCCTTCTCGCCCCGCAATCTCGAGGGTAAAGCCCAGTTTGAGCCGACTGATATACGGCTCATTTTATTTCGGTCCCCACAGGTTGTTTATCGCAAATTACGTTTATTTTTATTTTTTCGTCAATAAAAAGAACGTTTTATTAATGAACATCAAAGTATATAGAAAATGTAAACAAATATCAATAAAGAGAGGTAAATGCACAAAACATTAAAACAAAGTTAAACAATCCCAATTAGGTTGATGCCGATAAGCAAATTCAATCATCTACTAACACTAAAGCAAGCGTTGATGAGAGACGAACCAAATTTTTTTCAAAAAAATAAATAAATAAATAAATAAAAAAAGGCCAGCAGCTCATAGCAGCCACTAAACCCCAGGTTACATGATAGCATGTACAGGTCTGATATAGTACTTTTTTTTTCTCATGCCATCATTTGATTTTGATTCGAATGTCACATAATATAAAATAGTTAATTGTTAAATTGTGAGCTTTTAGATGTGTTAGATGATGGTTGAAAATTTTGTGACATTTAAATATAGTATTAGATAATAGTTAGGTTGTGAATTCAAGAATGGTAATTGACTAACATAGCATCCAGGGACGGATCTAACTAAGGAACTGGTAGGGGCACTGGCCACAAAAAAAAAAAAATAATAATAATAAAAAAATTAAAACTAAAACTTAGACCTCTACAAAATTTTGAGTATTTGTAATATACTTAGTATAAAGTCTAGGTAAATTTAGTTAGGATTTTTTTTATAATAAGAAAATAATAAAATTTTGGCATTTCTTAACCACACATGAATGCTATATTTTAGTACTACAAATAATATAAATTTTAGACTCAAAAAAAAAAAAAAAAAAAAAGAACAAAAAGTAACAAGTAAATTATAAAAATTATATACTTTTGAAATTGTTCCTTAGTAAAATAATATATATCAAAAAATTATGTAAAGAATATATAAAAAGATTCATAATTTGAACCCTCGAGTCAACTTTTTGATTCCACCCCCGATAACATCAACAACTCACATGAAGTAACACAAAGCTAGCTTAAGGGGGGAAACAAGAATCTTGCAAAAAAGCTAAAGAATGGAGTGTAGTAGGAGACACTAACGAATGTCATGTGGTTACTTTTTGACCCAATAACTCCATTTGTTTAGTTAAACCATGTCCATGACGTCAATGAGGGGAACCCATAAAAGATGTTAGCTTAAAAGCTTGAGAATCCTATGTGAACTGTGTTAAATATGCTCACTAAGATCTTCTTGATTGGAAGTGCATTATAAATTTAATTCAAAAACTGTCCCCTCCACAAAATAGAAAGAGGGAGAGGAAGGCTAAAAAGAAAAAGAACCACCACTTATACAATAAGACTCATATGGCAAGGGGGCCATCTCTTCTTTTATGTTGTGATATGATTACACAACTCAAAGTTCTAAAAAAAATAGCTTTTTATTTGACCTTTCACTACAAGAATTAACACTTTTGGCAACAAAAAAATTGGTCGCTAAAAATCTATTTTTGGTCGGCAAAAGTTATCCGCGACCAATTTTTTTTGTCGCTAGTTTGGTCGCCAATTGAGGGTCGCGGAAAGTAATTCGCGACCAAAATTTTCGTTGGTCAGAAAAAGTTGTATTTGCCGACTAAATTTTTGGTCGCTAAATATTTAATTACCGCGACTAATTCATTTTGTCGCTAAAACACTTTGGTCGCGAAAAGTCGCCTTTTGCCGACCAAATTTCTTAGTCGCCAATTGACACATTTCACGACCAAAAAGTTTGGTCGCCAATTGTGACATTCTGCGACCAAAAATTTTGGTCGCCAATCGTGACATTCCGCGACCAAAAAAGGTTTTGGTCGCCATTTGTTACTTTTTGCGACCAAAACTTTTGGTCGGCAAAAGTGAGTTTCCACGACCAAGAGTTGTTTTGGTCGGCAAAAGTGTATTTTTTGCGACCAAAACTCTTGGTCGGCAATTGTCATTTTTTGCGAAAAAAAATTATTTATTTGTCGCGACTAATAAATTGGTCGCCAAAGCAGGAAAACAATATGCCTGTAATTCCTAATAATTCATTCAATCCACAATAAACCTATAATTTTAAAGCATCATTCAAATTAACTGAATCATTAACATTCGGCACAATACAACTATTCTAAGTTTTCAATTCATATTCGACACAATACATTAAGTTGCCTTGATAGCCAATCAAAAAGATCCACTAAGTTTTAATTCATTAACTATTCGACACAATACATAATTCATATTCTAAGTTTTAATCCACTAAGTTGCCTTGATAGCCAATCAAAAAGATCCTTGCGCCCTTCCGTGCCAAGCTTCGCATCCATCAAAGCAGTAGTGATGTAAGGCACCTAATAAAGAAACAGAATTAGAAAATTTATCAGAGACGCATGATAGTGGCAGCGACACTAGATTGCAAACCCGTATCTTTGCAAAAAGCAATTAAATCCTATAAACATGTACATCGTATTGAGACAACTAGCTGGCATAATAAAACTGTACCTGCAAAACTCATGGTACATGTTCAAAAGAAATCAGAAAAAATAAGTATAAACATTGGACATGCAGAGAGAATAACCTTCCAGCCGTTCTTTCCATACAGCACTCTTCAATTGTGAAACACTATCAGCATTTATAAGAGAAACTATTCTGCTTTCAATCTCTTCAAGACTTTGTGTTGGTTCAAGGAAAGGTGAGTAAAGAAGGATTGAGCAATGAAGAGATTGATGATGTTCTTGATCTTCAAAGCAAACTAGTTAAAGATTATGTTTGGCATTGAATATAGTTGTTGTATATTTTTAACAAACATGGATCTGGCATTATTGAAGTCTAAACTGAATATCTTCCCTGGTTTATCATCTTCCTTCACCAGATTTAATTGATGTTCACATATTAATTTATGTTGGCATAATCTTCACCTATTAATTTATGTTGGCATAATCTTCACAAAAAATATAAAATATTCTGAAACAATGACAAAGTGGAACAAAATTATGTGGGATAACCACTCAATGAAGTAACATGTTAATAACTCCAAGAGAATTAGCAACTTAATTAACAATTGGATAATTTTTTCTTCTTGGAAACAAAAGCACATTTGATCTTTCCCAAGGTAGATACATTTGATAAATTCTAAATTAAAGAATTCAAAATGAATCAAATCTTTGCCTATAAATATATGTATAATCTCAATGATTCAATAGAATTGTTGATGGTATGAGAATTTGAGATTGCGTTTGTGTGTGATTGGCTCAACCCTTGTGCGGGGTGAGGCACATCTTCTCTCTCTTCTTCTTCTCTTATTCTTTGCGCACATACCCGAGTTATTATTCACGGGTTACTATTCACAGTCCACTAAAAGTGCAGTTCTCAACACCAAAACCCTATCCTCTCACCTCCAAATCAACCCTAATCCCTTGCCCTACCTCTTTGCCTAGTATTTAACCATTGAAACCCTAAATTACCCACTGTTTAGGCCGTCAAATAGACTCTGTTCTGGAAATCCAGCAAGCTGTCCTACATCACTAAGCCTAAGGATTAAGACCAAAACAGCCATAACCAATGTAAGGAATCACTCGATCCATCCCCGCCATTGGTATATGCATCAACTAAATTAAATACCCATTGTAAATTTGCAACATTAAAAAACTAGTTGCAACTTTTTAAGTATATAATGTTAAAATCTAACAATAGAATTAAGCATTAGAGATATCTATTTCAATATGTTACAACCTCCTAAATCTGGACTACAAATACTAAACAATATTATCTATCTATAAGACAGCGAATATGACAAGGCATAACAATTAGTGACCACTGAAAATTTTAAAAGGTAAGAATAAAGACCCAATTTGATTAGTATAAAAAATGTGTCGCTATTGAGCCTAGAGCCTACTAAAAAGTGCTAGCCTAAGGACTTTACGTGGGCTGTTGAAGGGCAGTGGCATCAAATGAGAAGCTTTTTTGAGGCTTGATGACCTTAGGGCATTTTTGGGACCTAGGCGCACCTTTGACTACTATGGCCTTATTAAAATGCAAAAGTTGACCATGTAGTTTCAAAAATTTGTAATAAAAGTAAACATTTAAAGGAGTCAAACTAGTTGTACTGTACACAATCACATCATGCTTTAGATATGCTTAATTCTATGACCCTTTCTTGTAATTTCCCTAAGCAATCTCTCTATCCAAAACTCTAGTACAATTTCTGATCTCTCTATCCATGTTCTAAAACTTGCATTCCAAAATCCAAACACAAGACTGAATGTTAGCATTCTCTAATAACTGTGATTCAACTCAACCCAACCCTTTATGTGCTCTACACTAGAAGGGTCTTTTCCGCGATCAATTTTTTTGGTAAGCAAACTGCATAAATGCATAACCTGTTGTTCTGTCATTCAAGTGCATACCAGAGACTCGTGAATAAATAGCTAGTTCAAAGGAACTCACACATGTATCAGAGACATATTTGAATTGAAAAGTGAAGTCTCTGCCAATGGTTAAAGTAATTGCCGAAGCTGCTGAGTTTCTTTACGAAGTGACTGAACTTCTTTCATAGTCTCAGCTTGATACAATAATCTCCTCCCTGTTACAATACTACAGGTCAATGACCATTCTATTTTAACAAAAAATGACACTAGCTTTAAGAAATCTGGGTGAAAGGTTAAGATGTTGAATTATCACAAAGTGTAAGTCTACCTCACAGTTCCAAGAATAAACCTAAATTTAAGCTCACAAATGTAAGTCAAGTTCACACCTAAATTTAATAGATGGAGGCACAGGAAATCTGGGTAAAAATTTTCAAAAAAATCCAATCTACAATGTTTAATATACCAAGCAAGACTCGTTAGACATGGAGCCATAACCTTTATTAATTTGGCATGGCTACGAAAGGTTTCAATCCATGAAAACCAGATAAGGAATCCATGGTAAAAAATTTTAAAAAATTACTACATAAGGAAGAATGATGCTATTCCAAAACACAATAAATAACATTTCTTGTCCCATTATCATAATTGATCATGGATGTGAAAATATATAGAAACTTTTCCTCGTTAGGGCAACTATTATCATAATTGATCATTTTTTGCATTTTATTGAAGTCATAATTTGACTACCTACCTTGACAGTAGCCTACATCTATATCAAACCATGCATAGACAGCAAGAATGTCCCAAAGTTTTGACAACTTTTCTTGCTTCACATAGAAAACTAGAGTCCTATCAGTGCGAACCACATCGAGACCTGGCATAAATATAAATCCAAGCAAGAAAGGTTACAACACAAGTTCAACTACCGAAATTCATGAACAAGTAACAGTTTTTGTTCATCCAACCAATAAAACAAGACTTCAAAATCTTATTCAAAATGACAAAAAAACAGTACACAAATGACCACCTAAAAAAAAGAAAAGAAGTAATTTGTTGTAGAAGCAACTTAAACAACACAAACAACAACGGGTTGAGCCTGCTTCACGAGTCTTTCACTGGAAGTTTTTGAGAGATTGGTGTAAACATACTAACATGGGGAACATAGACAGGAATCAAAAGGGGATAGTATGTATATTATATTTTGAAAGTGCACTTCACATTTGGAGTATACTATTTGAGATGAAATGGAAGATGAATAAATAGTCATTTACAGTTGATGACTAGATATACATAACAAGGCCCTTATCAAATTGAACATTCCTCAAGGCATGCTTTGATTGTGTAACCTTATAAAATAAAGATGCCATGAAAAAGAAAAAGAAAAATTACAACGTGGTTAAAAGATTCTGGGTTCAAGAAACATTATGCTTTTAAATCTAATTGAGATGCCATTGTATTTTTTCTTTTAATTTATAAGTATATAGGAATGGCATTCCCTATAATTTGCTACCATCAAATATAGACCACAATCTAAGATTGAATGCAAGCTCTGAAGATAAATCATGTAACTTCAATATTCAGTACCTGATTCATGAAACACAAATAATGGTTTGTGTAACATTACATCCCAAACTGATCTTCAAAAACATAAAAATAGAGGAGGCTACAGAAGATGGACTCAGCGATATGAGTGAAAATCTAATAATGATGATGACGGTAAAGGAAATGTGCATTCAATAGTAACATATACCACCAACCTATTTGATGTAGGGTAAGCTTCCATTGGATTATTTTCTTGTCCACTTCTTTTACCATTGTTGTCTTCTTGAGGAGTTGTATTTGCATAATTTAAGGCATGAGCATCTTCTAATTACTAATTGCAGACTTGAAGTTATCAACATTACCATTTTCTTGAGAAGCAGTAGCCAATCCTTATGCGGATTTGCTTCGGAAGCACTATAGGATCTTGAATAGGATCACCATCTTCATGATTCTGTGCGAATAAAACCTACCACTTCCAACAATGGGAAACAATTGGTGGCACTCTTCTTTCAACACAGCATATTGTGCCCTGAAGGCATTCAAGAAAGAGAGAATTACTGGATAATCTCCAAGTATTACAAGGTAGACTTTGGTCTATAAGAGGGCATAAGGTCTTTGGACAATTTACAGGATAAAAATATTTTAGGTAAAAGCAAAGATTAGGTTACGCGAATCATAATACTCAGTAACAAAACCAATTTGACAAAGGCAAAATATTGTTTTAAATCCTTAATTGAATCAAATCCACATTTTTACGACCTTATTAGTTGATTTATATTTAGCAACTACGTGCAGGATATATTCATTCAAACAAAGTCAGAAGAGGGAAACAAAATAAGGTAGTTCTAGAGAGAACTATAATGTAGTAAAACCTCTGGTTGTTTCACAATAAGGTAGTTTTGTCTTTTTCTAAATACAATAACTAAGAAAGCCAGAAAGATAAGATATTGCACCACAATATAGACTATTTTGATTCTCCTTGTATATTAGTTTGTTGATAACCTCACTAAAGTTTACATAACAGTATGCATTAGTCTGAATTTCAGCGTTCTCCATGATATGTTTATGGATTGCTTCCCTCACATTAAGCAATTTACCTCTCAACAGGAACACACCATAATAATTTCGACCCACAACAGAAATTCCTGCCATCTATATATACTCAAATCAGTCAAAAACTCTAAAACAAAAACCAAACTCAACTGAAACTACTTAAATAGCTAGACAACTTACCGCAAGTGCCTTCACTGAATCACCTTCTCTCAAAATCAAGGTACATTTATCAGAGCTCTTCCCTCGGGCATCATTAGCATCTTCTAGTTTGGTAATCCCAGTTATCCTCTGTCTGTTTGTCCCATCAGTTTTCTTAAGATCCTTGCTCTGCTTAAAATCTGCCCATGACAATACATGAGAGCAATTTTTGCATTGGCAATACATGAGAGCAATTTTTGCAGAAAGAGCCACATATGTAGCAACAACAAACAATTTTTATAGGTATGGAGCCCCAATCAATATAATGACAGTTCCATAGAGAATGACAATCACATTGATTCTTTCATTACCTTAGGAAAGAGAAACAGAGAAATACAACAAATAAAATCAAAATAAATAAAGACAAAGTGGTAGGGGATGGTATGCATACAGGCAGACACTAAACAACTGGTAATCACAACAAAAAAAAAAAGTTTAATAATAATAATCTAGCCTAAGAGTGATTAAAACTAATTTGATGAAAAAGTGGGCTGCAGAATTCAAAACCAGAAGGACGTAATGACTTTAGGCAAGTTGGTCTAGAAAATTTGTAAGAGGAAACTGTGGACAGCAGTCAATACCATACTAGAAATCCATAAAATTTAAAGTGACCAAATCACTGCTTCCCACAGCATTTAATTTGTAAGCATATTACTAACTCATTGAATAACCCAAAATAAACATCTATTTTAAATAAATACGTCAAAAGTTAACGAAAGCAAAGGTTTGAGTATCCATCAAGGAGTCCGAAAGACATGATCTCTAAATAAAAAAATGGCTTCTCTGACAAAGAAGACAATTTGGAAAGCACAAAAATTTATCGACAGAATAAAAGATAATATGATACTAACTCGTAACTCTTCACCAAGAAACAACACAACACTTTGATAAAAATAAAGCAAGTGGGAAACTTTAAGCTTATTTACATAATAACTATAGAGAAGATAAAGCACCTGCAACCTAAGGTAAGCAAAAATTGGATAAGTCAATGTGATTGAATAAGGAAGACAGAGGAAGCAAATTCAAAAATATTGGTTATATCGACAGAGTTATGGAGCCATGCCTGAGTTAATAAGCAAAGACTAATAATGGCCATTGGCGAATGGCACCATGAAGAATACAAAGAAAGAAATAAGTCTTTCGCAGCATCATTGACCAGTGATTGTTTTAAACAGAACAATGCAGCATTAAGTGTGGATTTGCATTCTATCAGTGGAATTTGTTTTGTTAGAGCCTTAAAATTAAGAAACTCCCACTTGGGTGACATTTCTTACTTAGAAACTCAATTCTACACTCCTAAGTAACAAACTTGCAAGAAATTTGCTCCCTGTAAAGGAAAAAACTCAATCCCAACTGAGATAGAAATATAGAAACTCAATCTCAAACATACAAATCTCAATTAAACAAAAGAACAGCAATTCAAACTGAGATAGAAATATACAAACTCATTTCAGTACACAATCACATAAAAACTCGAGTATCGGACCTTTACAATCAGGAATATCAACTACATTATGAGTACCCTCTTGATAGAGCCCAATGAGAGGGTCGGTGGATGAGCCCCGAACTGCGAGTTTTGCGCGGCACCTCCATCCCCACTGTAAAGGGCGAAAATGTTATCAAAACCCTAATTTCTCAAAACCCAATTGAGAAAGTAAACAAGGAGGAGGACATACGAGTCTACAAGTATCCAAGGTGAAGTCAGATACGCCGTGTTTGTTGAAGAAGTCGGTGGCCTCGTCGAGGATGATCGGATGGTGGAGATTGTACTCTTGAGTGCAACCAGAACACCTGCAAAAACAAAGCGATAGTCGTCGTTGTAATGAGATGCCGAGAGAGTCGACAAGTGTAGAGAAATAGAGAGGTGAAGTGGTGGTGCGTACGATTGGAAGTGAGGGAACCTTTGGAGTTAATGAGTTAATGGTAAGGCGGCAGGGTTAGGGTTTGGTGGCGGCTGGAGGCGGTGATGAGAGAAGCCGATGGCCACAACCGAGAGGAACGAAGAGCCATTCCGTATGGTACGTATGAATGGATAATATCATTTCTTACGAATTGGTATTCATTTTCCCCCATCATGTTTCAAATTTCCCCCCAAACATTTGGCGACCAAAAGATCAAATTAGTCACAAAAACAGGTTATTTCGCCGATAAAATTTTTTAGTCGCCAAATCTCAATCAACAGCGACTAAAATATTAGTCGCTAAAAGTACTAATTTGGCGACTAAATTTTTTTGGTTGCTGAAAATAAGTTTTTTGCGACCAAATTTTTTGTCGCAAAAAAATATGTGACCTTCCGCGACCAAATTTGTAGTTGGTCGGCAAAAGTATACCACTTTCTGCGACCAACATATTTTTTGGTCGCCAAAATATAACCTTCTGCGACCAATAATATTTGGTCGCCAAAAATAATGATCATTCGCGACTAATTAATATTTGGTCGCCAAATGTCATTTTTTTGCGACCAAAATTTTTTTGGTCGGCAAAAGTGGTCGCAAAATGTGTAAATTCTTGTATTTATTCTTATTTTTATTTTTATTTTTTTATGCCTATACTCTTTGTTCTTTTGGTCCAATCCTTATCATTATTGAGTCCATCATTCCATGCCTGGCTTTTGTTTTCAATTATTAGTTACTCGCAAATGAAATGAAATTTTATTTTGCTAAAACAAAATTAAAGTACAAAATTTAAATAATTACTAGCACAATGGAAGTAATGAAGAGGCTTGATTTTCACTGTGAATTGCTAGCACTGAAATATATATATATATATATAGGATACAATATATTCATGGTACTTAAAATATATATTTTGTGTCATTTTGATCATTTAAATTAAATTAGTTAAATTTCAAACAACCAGCTAAATCATTTTTAGAATAATAATAAAATAGGCCAACAATTTTTAAAGTTTGCATTCTATGTTAATTTTATATCTAAAGTTTTAATTTTGTCAATTTTATTCCTAATCAGTGCAAGTAGGATCAGTATGAGGCCCAGCCCAAAAAAACAATCTCAAACTAGGCCGCAGCCGGAACTGTAAGTCAGGCCTTGACAAAACGGTCTTGATCCAGGCAAGCTAGGCATTGGGCTAACTAAAACATTTATTTGGGCTTTTTAAGTTTTTTTACTTTTTCTTTTTTCTTTTTTCTTTTTTCTTTTATGTATAAAAGACTATAAAACTGATTGAATTTTATAATCAGGCACATAAGATAGTGTGCAATAATAATATTAATTTTTATTAATCAAATGGCCAACTAGTTTTCTGACCTTTTTCTTTAATGCAACTGTGTTTCTTTAGACACAATCATATTGTACTGCAAGTCCTATACTTAGAACACGTGTATGAATAAATAGTACATAATTCTGATAGTTCATGTTGCAGTACTTGTTAGTGAGATTCTCTTTTCAATAATTAATCATCACTGTTAATAAAAATTAAAAATCAAAAAATACTTAAAGTTTTAAATTTATGGTCACTGGTCCCACAACAACTACTTTAAATATACATCATTGATCTATCATTCTGGATAAACTTATGATACCATGGACTTACTAATAATTAATAGATCAAAGTAATATGAGAGTGCTACATCTCAAGACAGTTGAACAGACTGAAACACTAAAAAGAAAACAAAATGTTTTAATTTGATTGGAGTTTTAATAAGATCAATGTGGCTTAGCAGTATCAATATATAGCAATGGACCAAAGTTACATGGCTTGGGGAATCCTTTTGAAAAATCTAGAAATCTCTTAAATATTGATTTATAATTATGTATCAATTTTAACCAATAAATAACAATCACAATCAAACAATCAAGACAAATCGATACAACGATTTTAACGTGAAAAAACCACAATTAGAGCGCCTGCAATTGTGATAAAAAAAAAAAAAAAAACCACGGGCAAAAGCCACAAAAAAATCCACTAAGAAGACAAAAAAAATTACACAAGTGTACTCTCAATTACCTAGCTAATCCAAGCCCAAATCGAACCGACCCCTATATGCCTCTTCTAGCCCCGTCTTCACCTCGGAATTGTCTTGCCCAATGCTGAATCCACAACACTGATGTCGAATCTACGATGATGACACTACAAGAAATTAGTCTTTTAGGGACTAATATTTAAGGACTAATTGAATTTGGTCGCTAAAAATAATCTTTTAGGGACAAATTTAAATATATAATAATTTACTTATATGATTGTAAAAATGACTATTAATATTCTCACTTAATATTTACATAACTTTTTAAGACTAATAAATTTGGTTACTAATACATTATTAATTTTTTTAGGGACTAAATATTTTTGTCATTATCAATTAAAAACATTTTAGGACCAAATATTTTAATCATTTTAACCATTAAATATCGGGACCTCACTTCAGCCCTAACGGGGTTTGCTAGCAATCAAAAAGTTGCAACTCTCGTTCTCTCTTCAACGAGTTTGCTCTCTCTCTAGAGCTCCAATACAGATTGGAAGCATCCATGGCAGATTTGCTCAACCTTCTTCAAATTTTGGTGCGTTTCTCTCTCTCTCTCTCTCTCTCTCTTCGCATATATACATATATATGATTTACAATATTGATCCGATCATCTCTTTTTCTTTCTCTTCATCATTTTCTACATCACAATCTTCAATCAATGGAAGATTTCATCATCGATTCATTGAAGAAGAATCTCGGTTGTCGATTTACTTCTCTTCCGAGTTCTCTCTCACCTGGTATCGAAAACCCTAGGTCAGTACTCTCTAGACTGTTAAAATTATTGATATATATGAAGTTTAAAACTCTGAAACTCTGATTTCTAAATATATAGGGACCAAGTAAACTCTGATTTCTAAACTCTGTATCAGAGTTTTATATATGAAGTTTCTGATCTTAATTTCTGTAATTTTTTATATCTTTTTGTGTTTTGTGATTGTTTTCTATATATGAATTTTTCTATAATTTTTGACCTGATGGATTTGATGAATGATTTTTTTTTTTTTTTACTTCCCATTCATGGACTGATTGATATCAGAAACTTCATAATATGTATATCTGTTACTTTCTTTTTTCTTGATGGTTTTCTATCTTGTTGGTGTTTGATTGGACTACTACAATTTTATATTTTGCTCACCATGTGTTTGACAATATGCCTAATGATGATACTATGAAAATAATGAGTGTGTTCCATAGATATGAATCACATTGTTGCTTTAATTGTTGGTGTTACACTTATTATACTATAGTGAGAGTTATAACTTGAGTTGCTCAAGTTGGTTTGCTAAAATTGATAATGTTCTTAGTTTTAAAATTTGAAAAAAATTGATAAAATTCTCAATTTTATTAAATAAGATTTATTGGTTCAAAAAATCTTAAATAGAACCTAAATTATCATAATATTTATAAATAAGATTTTTAAGTAATTAACTCTAATAATAATAATACGGATGTCAACATTGAGGCTTATTTTAATTTATTTTAATTTAGTCATGTTGCGAACACACCAATTTATACCGTAACTTCATACTCACAATGGGAGTGAGACTATCTTCTAACATAAGGCGAAAAAAAAAAGAATAAAAAAAAAAAAAACAAAAAAGGAAGAGAATTCTAGGAAGGTAGAAGATAAGATGAGATAATCCTTGTTAGTGAGTTAACATTGTTTTCCCCCCAGTCTACAACAACCACTCTGATAGATAATAGCAAGACTACAAATTTAGAATTATTTACTTAGGATTTATCTAGAAATAGGAATTAATGGTTTAAATTTAGACTCTCACTATATTAATTTAATCTCCACCACATATATCTATTCTGGGTAAATTCCCAGACTCTAATTCTGGGATCATAGTTTTTTTGATAATTAAAGCTTCTTATCAGTGAATGTAGCAGGATTGCATACACATACCAACTCTGATAACACCTTTTGTTTTCACTCTTATCAGCTTTCACATTAATCTTTTAGCTTCTCATTAATGAATAATCTGACTTCTCAATATTCATACTTTGCTTGAGATACATTCACAGGGGGAGCACCCAGAAACTGATGAACCTTTCCACACCACTATCTCAACTTTTTATTTTTATTTTATTTTTTGGGTGAAAAAAAATTGTTTAACTCTAATTTCATTTTATTTTTTTTCACGTAATCATTTAAAGTAATCATTTTTTTGTTGGTGTTACACTTATTATACTATAGTGAGAGTTATAACTTGAGCTGCTCAAGTTGGCTTGCTTGAGGTGCACCTTTTTTTTGTTTGCCCCAGGTATGCATTAGATGATATTGGTTATGGATCTCATGTGCATCTTAGTTTGTGGGAAAATGGGAAAAATGCAGTTATGGCATCTGGTGAACACTCATAGAATGTCCAAGGTTGGAGAAGAGTTCATGGCAGGGGTTTTAACTCATCTACCTTCAATTTTGGCATTTACGACACCACTTCCAAACAGGTTTTTAATTTTTTCTTATAATTTTGATTATTCTTGTGCAAAACATGTGTCAGAGTTGAACCCATATGAATAGGTAGTTAGGTACTAACAGAGAAGTATGCATTTTTACCAGTTCTGTTAAAATATGAATAGGTAGTTAGGTACTAACAGGTGGAGTTGGGACGGTTATTGGGTGGGCCTGGTTGTTATTGCTTGGTTCATGTGCAAATCAAATGATGAAATTTGCGGTTCACATATTGACTACTTATATTTATATGGCAGAATTTTTTTAGTGTGCAGGTGTTTGGATCTGTGAACTGGAAGAGAAGATGAATCGGTGCAGGGAGATTAGCGGGGTCTCGATTTTTGCATCTGACTCCATCTTCTTCCGTAAACCTCGATGAATCGGTGTTTGGTTTTATTTGTGTATCTTGAATCCCTCCATAAACGACCAATTCAGACCTTCGAGATGGCATCTCAAGTATATGATCTAACTTTTTCTGTTTTTTCATTAATATATTGCATTTTCATTAATTTTACTCTCAATTTCTGTATAAAAAAAAAAAAATCTGATTTCGTTGTTTTTATCGAATAAATTCCAGTCATCAACTGAGATTTTCGACTCTAAAGCAAAGATGGAGCTTCTTGACATCATTCTAACCAAGGTATACACTCCTCCTCCATGTGTATTTTCGACTCTAAAGCAAATATAATTTCTGTAGTTTGCTTCTTAAATTTAATGTGATTTTCTATTGCTTCAAATTTGCAACTATTCATGATTTCATTAATTTATACATCGCATCAATGCCTTGTTGCTAAACTATTACGTGCAACTTTGCAGCTAGAGACTCATGGCGAACTTTTTGACAAATTGTAAGGCTTTGATTGCTTCTGATTTAATGCATTGATTCTCAAGAAAATCTTGTTCCATACAATTAGTGACCATGTTGGATTTTGTACGATTTGTTTGAGGCAGTCTAGTAAAGGGAGGTTGAAAGAAGATGAAGCAAGGAAGTACTTTCAGCAGCTCATAAATGCGGTGGATTACTGCCGCAGCAGAGGTGTGTTTCATAGGGATCTGAAGGTGAGAAAATCACTGACTTTTGGTTTTAATTTCTGCCAAGGTCCAGCTTTCTTCAACATATAGTCACCAGAGTTGATGACCAAATCAGACTTATACGGATTTGCATTTTCATACTCTATAATTCACAGTTGGAGAACCTGCTGCTGGATGCAAATGGAGTCCTCAAAGTTTCAGATTTTGGATTAAGCGCTCTACCTCAGCAAGTTCGAGTATGTGACAGCTTCCTGTCTAGTACTTCTCATCTGCATCTGCATCCTAGTAGTAAAAATTGTGTCAAAGTTTCAGGGGCAACGCTTCATTTATTTTATCTATACGTACAGTATTGCATTGTTTAAACTCTTGATGATAGTGTGGCGACCATTACACATGTTTAAAACTGAGTTTCTGAACTCTTCATTCAGGAAGATGGGTTACTGCACACAACCTGTGGAACACCAAATTATGTTGCTCCTGAAGTATGGTATAGTGTTTACTACAATTTAACATATCTATCTCTTCCTAACCACACTTATTATCCTCATCACTTTGGTTGTTTACTTGTCTAGGTGATTAAGAATAAAGGCTACGATGGAGCTAAAGCAGATCTATGGTCGTGCGGTGTAATACTTTTTGTACTATTGGCAGGCTTTATGCCATTTGAAGAGTCCAACCTCATGGAATTATACAAAAAGGTTTTTTTCTTTTTCTTCCAAATACCCTATGCCTTTGGGTTTTTTTGTTGTAATTTGTTACCCTGTGAATGGTTTTTCTTTTATTTTTGCTAAATTCGTGAAGTATTTAGCAAATCTTATTGCATTCTTTTCATGATATCCCCAAACACACCCTCCCCAGATGTCCTGTTCCAGTTTCAGATTGCAGCCTATCTGCTGTTGTTGCATTTTATATTTGAAATTATTTAGAAGAACGTGTTGTGGTGACCAAATATGTTGGTGTCTTGGCCAATTTATCAGAATCCAGATTGGGATTTAAACCCTTACAAACAAAGCTATATTAGGAACATAGTTGTTAAGGTATGGTACAGATCATGGTTGGTAATGGAGAGTTATGGTGACCAAATGTTGTTTGAACTAGTAGGGTATGCTTGAACCCATTAAAAAGAGTGCTTAGGTTATGTTCCACTAGTTTTGTTTACATGGCACATGGTGGGTGTTCACAAGTCCAATTAAGCTTTCGAACCCGGGCCCAAAATTTCCGCAAGTAACCCATCTAACTGCAAGACTGGATCTTAATGGGCCCTGGGTCCAGTCCACTCGTGCTCAAACATTAATTATGCTCAACTGGGTATCTTAGGTGGGATTTGGCAATTGCTTTTTTAGTTGCTCTTTTGGAATCTAAAAGGGTTGATGTGTTTGTTAATTGCTAAAAAGTTTTTGTTTTTTTTTTTCTTCAGTAAGAAAATTGGTGTTTTTAGCTTTTTTAGTTTTTTCCCAGCTGAAAATAAGCAGGCTTGCTTTTTGGTTTATTTGCCAAAAAGTAGCTTATTTAGCTTATTCAGTAAGAAAGGCAAAGCTGCATTGCCTCTCAAGAGTGACAGAGTATGTGTAATCTCATTCCTTATTTCCCTTTCTCTTCAATGGTGGACACATCAGTGATTTAATTTATTGGGTTTTTTTTTTTTTTTTTGACATTTCTTTTAACTGTGATTGTAAAATTTTTAGTTTCAAGATTCTTATACTTGAGTTGGGGATAGTTTGTGCTAATTAAGATCTACTTTAATTGGTATTTATTTTGTTTTTCTTGGATTGTGGATGTGTGTAGTGAATTACATATTGAATTTTGTTTGATTTCGGTTTATTTTGCAGTTTTAGTTATAGGAAACCAATGTGAGAGATTGAAACCATGTATTGTGGGTGTATTATAGTCATTTATTTACTTGTTTTTTCTTGACTTTTATCTTAATGATGACTTAAGCACTTCAATCCCTTAGAATCCTCCATTGATTATCTACAAACTTTGGCTATGTTGGGGGGTTGTGATTGCAGTAGAGTATTAGTTCACACTCAAGTTTTGAGAACACCTTTCTATGTCATAGTTCATGCTTATTTGAGAAGAATGCCTTTTATATAATCTGGCCTCGAATATTAACAATAACTCTGCAATTTTCTCTGAATTCTCAAATTATTCAAAATGATTAAAAGACCTCGTGTTTTAAATTATTATAAATTGTAAATTTTTATAGAACAAGAGTTAGAAGACCTCATGTTAAAAAATTTCTCAACATATATTGCCTTTTTAAATCAGAAATTTGCTTGAGCTGTTACTGATATTCTCCTCACATATGTATTTGCATGATGAAACCGAACTTTTTGGAGCTGTGCATTATTGTATGTTTAGGAGTATGACTTAAAAACATTACATATGTTTAGGAGCTGTGCATTATTGTATTTGCATGATGAAACCGAACTTTTTGGACCAAAGAGATGTGCTTCTTGATAACCATTACATATGTTTTAGGAAATCGTGTGATTTAATGTGTGCATTTTGTGGCTGTTAGAAGTTATAAATTGTTGGGCTATGGACTTCAAGAAGCAAACAACTTAATAACAAAGGAAGCTTCTGAAAAAAATGAAGACCGTCTTCTCAGTGTTATATATTGTTTTTGTAATTCTTGTTTTATTTGTATTAATATTTTCCGGTGAACAAGGGTCATAATTATTGTCTTTCCTCATGTAACCAGGTTCTATGTTGCAGAAGTTCTTTTGGCACTCGAGTATCTGCACATGTTGGGAGTTGTGTACTGCGACCTTAAACCAGAAAACGTTCTTGTCCGTGACGACGTGACGACGGCCACATATTCTTCAATTAATTTTTTTCCCCTTCAATGTGTTTCTATGAGATAGCACTAACCTTCATCTTTGTTATATTGTTTTTGCTGACCACAGGGTTGAAGTCTGCAAACACTGAATGATATTTTCTAAGTGGTTTGCATTAGATAAGCCCGTTGCATTGAATCCATGCAGAGTTTTGTAGTTCTTATCGATATTGTTTTCCTCTCTGATGACTGCTGGTTAGAGTGCCAACATAAACAGTAACCGAAGATTCTGAAAGAGATTTTACATACTATAGTTGAGGTAGCTGTCATTTTGTTTAGTAATATTTCAGTAATTTTGTTCGTTTATGTAATCTTGTTTAGTAATATTTCAATAATTTTGTTCGTTTAAAGGTTTGTAAAATTTTACTTTTTATGTACTCATTGTAGTTTGGGAATAGAATGTTTGATGTGTGAATGTCAATTTTTTTTTTCTTTTTATTTTTATAATTTTATGGTTGGATGATAAATTTAATTTTTGTGAATTTTTAGCTATCAAATTAAATGGTTATAAAATGTTTTTGAACTGACTTTTAGTGACGAAAATATATGGTAGAGTCTTATTTATCCTTTAGCGACCAAAAATAATTGTTGTTAAAACTGTCACTATTTTGTATTTTGCGACCAAATAGGGACATTTTGTGACGAAGTATTAGCGACGAAATGTTTTTGTTTTGCAAAATCAAACATTTTGTGGCAGTGTAAAATTGGTCGCCAATTGTCATTTTTAGCGACGTTTTTGAAAATCAGTCGCTAATTACTTTCCTGGACGCACTTTTAGTGACGTTTTTGGTGACTAATATAATTTTGTCACAAAAAGTATTTAGAGACTAAAGTAATGGTTTTAGAGACAAAAATAATTGGTCGCTAAAAGTCTTATATGTTGTAGTGTCTATTACTTATTAGCTCAATAACACGTGCTCATTATGTTCCACTACATTCTCTAGTATTCATCAAGTCATTCGTTGTTACAATCCTGAAAAAACCAATAACAACATTCATTATTTTTATCACAAATTTCATCCAATAACACATCCACTAAGAGCATATGGCACATTTTTAGAAACATTCTCAATTCTTATATTCCAATGGTCTTTTAACTTTTCCACATAATTATCAAGTCTTCATACTCAATTTCATAACACAATAATCATCATAAATTATCCCCAATTAATTAGTTTAATTACTCATCTTAATTCCTCCAACATAACCCTTCTATACAATAGTTATTTCCAACCACTATTCATCATTATTTATTCTCATCTCTACAAAACATAAACTTAATTTCAAAAATCAAATGCCAATTGAAGCTTTCTTCATTCCCAATATAGATTTCATGGCTAGGGTTAAACATAAATTAGGGCTTTTTACTATTTGACTCAAAACTACAGTCTCAAGACCCAAACATTTTATATTTCGCCTAAATCATCAATTCAACTTCCATAAATTAAAAACCCTAGCTTCCTTCACATACCATTTTAAAAATCTCCTCAAAATGAGGGTTTTTATGCAATAGAAATCATCACCCGTCTATCCACAAGATAATACTGAAGAGAAGCAAGGAAAATCCCTACCTTAAGCAAGGAGAGAGATAAACTCGAAATTTCGACTTCAACAAAAACACGATCCGCTTGGATAGATTGAAAGCCCTAGGCGTGCTCTTCGTTTTGACATAAGGAACATGGGGTAAAAAGTGAAGGGAAGGGGATGAAACTCAAGCTTGAAAGCGTGAAACGCACACAAGAATTAACACTTTTGGAAATAAAAAAATTGGTCGCTAAAAGTCTATTTTTGGTCGGCAAAAGTTATCCGCGACCAATTTTTTTGGTCGCTACTTTGGTCGCCAATTGAGGGTCGGCAAAAGTAATTCGCGACCAAAATTTTGGTTGGTCGGCAAAAGTTGGATTCTTGACTAAATTTTTGGTCGCTAATTATTTAATTACCGCGACTAATTTATTTTGTCGCTAAAACACTTTGGTCGCGAAAAGTCGCCTTTTACCGACCAAATTTTTTAGTCACCAATTGACACATTTCGCGACCAAAAAGTTTGGTTGCTAATTGTCACATTCCGCGACCAAATATTTTGGTCGGCAATCGTGACATTCCGCGACCAAAAAATATTGGTCGCCAATCGTGACATGCCACGGCCAAAAACATTGGTCGCCAATTAGACATTCCACGACCAAAAAAGGTTTTGGTCGCCATTTGTTACTTTTCGCGACCAAAACTTTTGGTCGGCAAAAGTGAGTTTCCACGACCAAGAGCTGTTTTGGTCGGCAATAGATGTATTTTTTGCGACCAAAACTCTTGGTCGGCAATTTTCATTTTTTGCAAAAAAAAATTATTCATTTGTTGTGACTAATAAATTGGTCGCCAAAGAAGGAAAACAATACACCTGTAATTCCTAATAATTCATTCAATCCATAATAAACCTATAATTTTAAAGCATCATTCAAATTAACTGAATCATTAACATTCAATCACAATACATAATTCATTAACATTCGACACAATACAACTATTCTAAGTTTTCATTCACAAGTCACATCCATCTAGCATAACAATTTGAAACATAACTATTTGTTATCCATGCGCAGCTATCAACAAATAAAACTACTAATATTTACTATCAACAAGTAAGGTGCTTAGCAGCTGCTTTAGCATCCTTTATGTTCCTAATGCACTCCACTGCCTCCTGATTTGTCATTACCTGATACCAAAAGTTCAGTCTGTTCAGAGCATACATTACAGGAAAAAAGAGAAATATACAAAAAAAAAGGTGCCAATAGAAACCAAACACAAAATGGGACACAAACTCTGCTTCTGGTTGAGTCTTTTCAAAAGTCTCTACTAGCCCTGCTCAAGTCTTCACAATTAACAGTTTTTCTTCAAGAGTTGTAGTAGTTTCAATTCTTTGATCGTCCATTCTCTCATCATTATGTGCATTTAACTTAGCCTCACAATCGTTTTGTCTATCCTGTATACCAACTCATAATTTAGGTGACCTGCCTCATCCAAACTAATTTTGTCGACTTCTGGTGATTCTTTTGCATCAGCTTCCTCAAAGGTTATCTTCTCAATCTTTGTCCGCTGCCAATTTTTAATTTTACTTCACATGTATGCACCAGAAGGTATACCGACCATAGTTCAGAGATCGTTCTTCAAATTATTCCACCACTTCACAAATTCACATTAAATCAAGAGACCACCAGAGGGTAAAGTAACCAAACATTACATTCAGGGGTATTTTGTTAAAGATGGCACAAATTCAGGTGGTTGCGTTAGCACTACTACACAAGTTCAATTGTGATAACACTCGAAGGCAAGCAGCTCCATGAATCATTCAATATGCAAAATGGAGATGTGTTCACCTAGTACATAATTCGGCTCCTTAGATTGTAATGTATAAGTTTGATATGCAACTACTTTTTTAAAGTAAGAATGTATGTATTATTATAATAAAAAAAAGGAACACCGAGGAGGTGTCCATGTACAAAAAGTGAACCTACACATCAAACTACAGTAGAAGCTTTACAAAGTCCAAAAATTGGTCCAAGAATGTATCATCTCCACCTGAAAACCAACTAATTCAAGATGGCCAAAATTCTACTTTTCAAAACTTACATATGAAACTATAAATAGACTACTCAAGATTTTAACTTAAAAAAATAATATATTCAAGATTTTAACCCTAAAATAGTGTTATCTAAAATTATGAATCCACCTAAATCAGAGCAAAACAAATATAATTTCAAGCATAAGTTACACTTTTACTCCTTTAATTCTTTTTATCAGCATTTTTGCTCCTTAATTCACTTATAAATGTTTAAGAATAATGGCATACAGCCAAAAGGAAGAAAAGCATAGGTAATGGAAGAAATTGCAAAACAACCACCCATTGTATCATATTAGATGCAAAGGGAAGGTATTTCTTAAAGGACGATGGACATAGGTCACTAAGAAAGGAGAACATGGAACTCACCATGTCACGCATACTGAAATGGAGATTGTTCACTGAATCACCTCTACCAAGTTCTTCATTCATCCCATAAGAAATAAAAATCTTAGGGCCCACATCATTCTGCAGGGAATAATGAGGCAATTTGGCAGAACATTTAAAGAAATGATTGTGAGGCTAATCACTCTAGGCAACAGCTAGTACTAAACAAACTATTTTCCAGACATGAGTATGAATAAAGGAATAGAACTATATGATATGCCGTGGCTATTTTTCATGACATACCTCGGGTTTTCAATAAGGTTCATGCAAGTGGCTCGTGATCCATTTTATTTATTTATTTATTCATTTATTTATATTGGGTATGTGTCTAGGGCCATTAAATTGTATGAGATGTTCTGCCTAAAAGTGACTAGCACAATTTTTATGCATCTGGAGATGCAGTTAACCATTTTGGATGTTTATCTATTATTTTCTTATGCTATACAATTGTACAAGTATAGAGGTGAAATTGAACTACAAAAGCAAAATGTAGATGTGGATTCTATATCTCACTAACTTCCTTCGATTACAAACGGACACACTTGAACTAATAAGCTCATGTAAATTAAATTACCGAAGTAACCTCGAGTTAGCATGGAAAAGAGGATACTTGTAAACCGAGTATAGCATCCGCAGTATTCATCGGACATAGTTGCAGGCAAGATCACCAAGCTTATAGTTCCCCACCATCTAAATTCTTGGGAGAAAACTTGTATCCTTGAGATTCTAACTCAAAGTATAATATACAAATAAAGTATACATAAAACATGAGTTATTTGTCGCAACAATGGTGCTATCAAGGATGTCAATATTTTTTCATTCCAATGAGCCGCTTCAAAAGCATATAGTGTTTGGAGAGGCAATCTTATCAAGATTTTAAATAAATGGTCATTCTATTAGTAAAGGTTGGCATAGCGGAGGTTACAAAGAAAATTTCGCCTTGACTTGCACAAAGTGTGTCCTCATACTTTATTTAAACCTGTGTTTTAACCACTTCGTAACCAAAGCTTTAATCACTGTACCCTCTTTAATGGTTACATACTAGTATATCTTGCAAGCTGCAAAAGTATGACAAGAGTTAATTATTGGTGTACTTCAGATATAGTATACATACAGGCCTTGCCCATATTAATGTATTATACACATTAGGGCATGGAAGCTACCACAACTAAAAGAAAATGAGTGAAGGAAGAAGACTTTTAGCATTATAAAGATTACAGAGGCATCCCAGTCGACTATAAGACTCGACTAAAAGATTTCATTATGTCTGTGTAACATGGTTACTAGAGCCCTTTCAAGTCGTGAGCTTGGTTTAAATAACATAACTAAATCTAATTTCCACCATTCTTGCTGAAGTGTCACAACAATTCTATCAATACCAATTTTTCAAGGATGTTACCAATGGAGTTTTCCTGTAGTTTTAGCAGAATCTCATCCAACCACATCTGCATTTTGCAACTTATTCGAAATGTTCTAGATCTTATTGTTGATGGAATATTTAGATGGGTCAGGGTAAATGTAAAATTTAACTTTGGATATTATCGAAATTTGAAGTTTTTTAATTTGAAAATTAAGAAAAGAATAAACAATAATAAATAACGTGACAAAGATGATCCATCTATATAATCAAACTTAATGACTGTTTAAAGAATAAAAACAATCGTGGAAGCATTGTAAAAATTAGAATAATCAGATAATTGAATTTGAAAACATCCTACACAGCCAAAAATTACTAACTGGTAAATGTGGTCCTGTCAAGAATGTTTAATTATAAATTCTCTAAACTTTGCAGCTATCAAAACTCCATACATTCTAATCATCTTTGGGGCTACCAAAAATCCATCAATTCTCATCATCTTTGTAGCTACCAAAAATGCACCAATTCTCATCATCTTTGCGGCTACCAAAGCTCCCCTAGTCTAATAAAATTCTTTAAATTATGCAACACTAGAAACTATGTCAATATTAGCCTCTAAGAAAAAAAAACGAATTTTAAATTCTTCCAATTATTCAAGACTAGAAACTATGGCAACCTTAACCACTAACAACCAAACAATGAATTTTTAACTGTCCTCTATACATGCTTAAAGAACTAATAAAAAAAGCAATATTCAGATAATAAAAAATCTAAGCATAAGCATTTACCTTCTAATCCGATCATCGTGCAACAAGATGACAATAAAATTGGAATGCCTATCACCATAGTATATGATAAAACTGCAGCAATCCAAAGAACATTCTCCATAAACTCTAGAGGTTGAAAACATGAAAGTTAATAATGGTGTTTCTGCCCCAAGGAGAATGCATCAATTTTATAAAGTTAATAATCACTTATTGAATAAAACTTTCAACTTCCACTTTCATCGTTCTAGTAAGGCTAAAGGGTTGATTTACGGAAGAGAGTTACAAAACCATTGCCAAAATGAAAAAACTAATGAATGATAGGTAATCCAAATTAAACAGATTGACAAAAATAGTTACCTTGGCATTATAAGCAGCCTTCACACCACACTTGCAAAGAAACTTTGATATGCTTAATGTTTCTTTTCCGTAGGTACATATATAATTGTTGATCCTTCTAAATGACCTTGTCAAGTTTTAATCCTTCTTCTCGCTTGTTAGGCGGATCATTTGTCTCACGTAACCCACAAATATCCGAGTCCTTATCGAGCGATTGACCAAAGAATTCACCACGAAAACTGCAATGAATAGATTCTAAGTGAATGCTCATGTAAGAGAAAAAGAATTATAGGAACACATTCTTCAGCCGGGAAGAGAAGAGAATAATTTTTCAAAGATCCCCACTTTACCATGGATTGGACAATTAGAAGAGTAATAAGATAAATGAAGTGACTAGAGTCACTAGAAGAAACATGTATAGATGGATGCACACATGCATATAAACATGTATATAAACATCACATTATGCTTCTTTTTATCAGCCTTTTCTTTCGGTATATATATCTACCAATTCACAAAATCCTTCTCATAAGAAGATGGGGATGATGTTCTACTATGCTTTACCTGTACATATCAAAAATGAATAGGAAAGATTACTGCAGAATGAATAAATGGATGCCCACATGCCCACACATGAGTCACCTTAGTTTGAAAATTTATAGATATTTATGTATAGAAATTCGAATTGAAATACCCAAGGTCTACAATCAAAATGCGCAGAAAAAATCATTAAGTGCTACTTTAAACTTCTTATTAATGCATAAAAATGCAATAACAGAATAAAAACAAACCTACGTGCATGTGTGTTCCATAGAAAAACCTCAATAGGACGGACATTTGAGTCACGAGGTCAACATTACCCTTACCGGTAGTAACACCAGCTTTAGTTCATGGGTGTGGGTGGGTGTGGGTGGGTGGGCAAGAGGGACATGGGAGGATGGACCAAATTGCATCATAAATAAATAAAAAATGTCGTTAGTTCATAACACTTTCGAAATGTAGATACTTACCGATTACTATGCAAATCAACCAGTGTTTTTAACTCACTCTACGAAAAGGTGCTACATGTACATGTCCTAGCAGAAAATCTAATAGCTGAAAATCACAGAGAATAAGGGTAGCCAAGAAGACTAATTAGAAAGACCAACCAATGAATTTGCTTAACTAATGCAATGCAATAGTGCTGAGCAAACACAAGTACCTTGTTTATTGGATATGCTACAGAAAACAAATCCAAACAAGAACGCAGACAAATGGGGCTACAAATGCACCAATAGCCAACCCATATCTAAAACAAACAGATTGTGGTATAACTGTTCTTACAGACTAGTAGTAATTAGCGCATGCAAATTCACCATACCGATTTAACCAGAAAATTGAAACATCATGATGCGAAAAATAAATTTGAGTTTTCTAAAAGCACTTCTTCAGAAAATGTATCCATGCTACAAGAACATAACTCAAGTTTTCTAATAAGCACTTTTTCTAATGGGTAGACACATTCCCACCTCAATTGCCCATGTCGCAAATTGCAGGATAAGAAATCGCTTAACCCTCTTGACAACAGTATACCAAAACCGACAACACATAAAAAACACCGAGTTCCCTAGATTTAACCCTCCTGTGATCTTGAACATACAAACCTTATAGTACTTAATGGACCAACGGCGGCATTGCCTCCCAAACTCTCCTTCCAAGATTCATACTCGGCATGGAATAAAACGCTAGAACTTTCCCATTTCGTGAGTAGCCTGCAACAATAAATACCAGTTATTATAAACTTCACTTTCGGTTCCACTAGACAAGAATGGAAGTAAGATTGGACAGGAGTACATACCTTCACAATAGGTGTAATGAACTCAACGAAGAAAAAAGGAATTTTTAGCAAGGATGGCCAAAATGAATGAATAAAATTAATCAACAATTCTTTAATATGTGATCCATCATGGTCCTGTAAATGCATAAAAATTGAAACTTCCATCACGGCCCTTTAAAGCTTCTTCCGAAAAATCCTCAACTGCCCCAAAAGAGGAAATAAGTCACTAAATTAACCAAAGAAAGAAAAGTAAAATCGAGAAAAATAAGCATTAAAAAGTTATGCACCTGCGTGTAAGAGATAACAATATATGCAACTGACCTAACTTTTTATCTAACCTCAAATTCTATTTAGTTATAAGAGAACACAATGCTAATTCTATAGCAAGATTGACTCAAATCAAACCAAAGACTTTCAGAAATTTACAAGTTACATGCTAGTAGATTATCCAATCTCTCCCAAGGAATTTGGTGGAATAAAGTAAGAAATATGTAATTTCAATTTTTTGGAGATTTCATGCCCCACTTTTTCAACAGAGAAGCTTCTGTATAAAATGAAACAAACTTTTATATATGTTATGCATATATATGACACATTATAAACTCGATAACCTCGCGTTGAGTAGGAACAAACTTCCATTGCATTCCATCACCACATCAAGATTGAACTGCACCACAATCTCCGAAACAAGAGATTGTGAACTTGTAACAAAGCATGCAAATGGGACAAATTCATCTCAATTGAAATTTTAGATCCAGATCTTCTCAGAAAATGTACCGGATGGTCACATAGGGACTTCAATTAACAGAATAGAAGGATGGGTAGTGTCGTGTTGTGTCGCACCACTTTCTTAGAAGTGCCCAATGAGTGTCGTGTTGTGTCGCACCACTTTCTTAGAAGTGTCTCTACTTCTTAGATTACATCGTAATCCCCATTTACATGACAAACATTTTATCTAACTTTGGGTTGATCTACACATATCTCCCAAAATGTGGAATCAAATTACAGATGAATTGTTATACAGTTCAACCATTACATGTTCAACCATTACATGAACTTTATCGTATAAATGTTACTAGATTAGTCATTCATCATTATTCTCTAATCAGCTAGAGCCACATACTTACTTGAGATAGATCTATTATGAATTGAATGCAATTCTAGATACGATAAGGCCAAAGGAGAAGGAAAAATTTAAGTTGTACCTCAATCCATGTTGCCAGTTTTGGCTTGCCTTTGTGATATCATAATTCTTCACATCCAACAAGAAAGGTTGAAATCTTTCAATAAAAGGAGCACAAGCTATATCCACCGAAAGGTCATATATATCCCTTGTTGATTAGAGGCATCACAAGATCTCAAAGAACAAACCATGAAGTTGTACCTCATCATACATTTCATAAGTAAAAGCCCAACATATCTTATTTTGCAGATCTACCTCTAAAAACTTGATGACAAGAAGACTTGAGACCAGATTTGATAAAACTCCAAGAAAAGACAAGTAGTTGAGAGAGGGAAAAAAAGGGACAAACCAAATATAAGGTTTCCACTTACAATCTTGAACTAGCCGAGTAAAAAGGGTCCATCGTCAAATTTGGAGAGTGCGGTTTCAATGTAATCAAATGAAGCATCTGCTGCAGAATACAACTATTGTTTACCTATGGTTATTTTCAATATTTAACTAACTTGAAATCATTATGTGTTCAACTAACCAAAGATCATTCATTCCATTTGCCTTGAATGAAGTAATCACTCCTTTATTGAATGAGTCTGTGTACGACAAGAACTTCTCTCCAAATTGTCTCTTGGCAGGATCCTGCATTCCCAGAGTATGAGCTCGATTTATTTGGATGGAAAAAGAGTTAAAAAATTGAATTTCAAAATATTACATTGGGGAAGAGGGAAGGGCCTTCAAAGTTATCACAATATATTTAACTAAATCAAGACTCTCTCCCTTGACTTCATTATTGTGTTCCACAGATGGCACCTGCACAAAATAACTAAGTTATAAATTCGTGAACGTAAAATGGTACATTGGTAAAGTGATATATCTATATATTATATAATGTGTACATGTTATTTGGTGTGAACATGAAAGTTCTGTCACACTCTTTTGATTTTCCAAGAATGCCCCCAACAATTGATGAGTTTGAGAATGGTCATGTTCAAATTCAAACGGGTTCAAATATTTAAAACTCCTCAAACATGAACGGTTTGTATTCATCATAAACTGAGCTTTGCACTCATCATAAACTACAGATCTTTGCACGCCGCATTGTGTGTGCACTACCGCTAGTGTGTATCATATCTTAACGACACAACTATTAGCTACCTATTTGTCTCATCTCAATTTCATCTTCTTATCGAACTATCCATTGTTTGGCTCATGACCGAGTTGCAAGATTTCTAAATTGTTACAAGTTTCACTTAAAATTAAGCCATCAAGTTTTTGTAAATCTGTAATATTCAAGCAATGAAGCCATTCTATTGTAATTCACTTTGACTCTTCTACTTGACATTTCAGAGAATTTCATTTTGCATCATATAAAACCATTTGGAACAATTTCATATACATCATTCATTGAAATACCCATAAAGCACAGACTGCATTAGAATAATTTCACCTTGTTCGGCGGGTAAACTTTCTCCTTGTACCAAGTTGGCCTATTTTGTAGATCAATAGGAACCAATTTTATCTTCTCCTGCAATCCCTGTTTTCCAAAATAAAGAAAACAAATAAATGAAAATGTGTCCAAAACAAATACACTTTATTCAAATGATATACAATCTTAACCTCTGTGTGTGTGTGTGTGTGTGTGAGAGAGAGAGAGAGAGCAAATTAAGCGAAGCCAGAGCAAGAACAGTTTAGAAAACAACCTTACAATTTCTCGGTAATCCACGACGTTGGGCTTACGAGCATATGTAGGAAATGTACACTGAAAATCAAGAAATTCAAAAATTCCCAAAATCAATTTTACATGAACAAGTCCAAAAAATAGCAAAAATTTCAAATGGGTATATCAAACAAACACATAGATGCAACTGGGAAATGCTAAAAAAAAAAAATCAAAATCAAATAACCCAAAAGAAAGTGTGTTAATTTCAACCTTATACCTTGTCGTCCCATCAAGATTGCAGGTGGGTTTGAAGTAGAATCAAGAGCAGGTGGAAGAACTTCTTGCACACATCTGCAAGAGACAGCACAAACAAATTTTGGAGCGAAAAATGCACAGATATATCAAGCTTCTGCTTGGTTTCCCAGAGGCACTAGTGGAGGAGGAGGAGAAAGTGTAGGGTTTGATAAGAAGAGAGATGAGGTCGCCGCAGATATCGGCGATCCTGTCGTAGGATTTGGAAGCCATTGCGTCGCTGTGGATCGCTCACGGTTAGATCTCGGCCTAGGATTCAAATCGATTTAGATTTCGACGATCTTCTCGGATCCCGGCAGAGGCACTAGTGGAGGAAGAGGATCATCGACGGCGGTAGGTGTTTAGGAGAGAGAGAGAGAGAGAGAGAGAGAGAGAGAGGCACCAGTGGAGTACGGAGGAGGATCATCGACGGCGGTGGGGATCTGCGGCGTGGCCGTGGCGATCTGTCGGTGGTGGTGGTCTGTGGTGAGGTGAGGCTTGGAGGTGAAGGAGAATCTATGTGAGAGATTTGAACAAATGGTTGTAAACAAAGAACAAGAACAGGGCGGTGATATATATCCCACTAAAAAAACATTTCACCTATAGCGACTAAATTTGTTTTTGGTCGCAGAATCTTAACATATAACGACTAAAATTTGGTCGGCCATTTGCATTTAGATATCAAAACGACGTCGTTTTGATATCTGCGACTAACTTGTGTTGGTCGCTAAAAGATTTCTTGTTCCCACCCAATTTTTCACCTCGACATCATTTTCAGACTAATATTTTAAATTGGTCGCAAAAATCACCTTTTTGCAACAACATTGCTTTAGTCGGTAATAGTATCAACTTTTAGCTACGAAATGTTTTTTGGTCGGCAAATGTCATTTTTTTGCGACCAAAATTTTTTTGGTCGGCCAAAGTGGTCGGCAAATGTGTAAATTCTTGTAGTGTTAATGATGGAAAAGAGGAAGAAGAGAGAGAAAGAGCAAGAGAGAATCAAGAAAAAGTGGACCAAAAATGATTTTTAAACATGTTGAGTTCGTACTCTTCACTCGAGCGAAGAAAAGAAGCTCTCAGAATTTCTAAAAATCGCACTGTTCGCTCGATCAAAGAAAAGTTCGCTCGAGCGAGTATGCTTTCAGCACAGAAACTCAAAATTGAAACAGGCATAGCTCTCTCGTTTGGACTCCGTTTTAGGTGGTTCTTGTGTCCAAATCGAAGCCCCGGAAACAAGCTCTCCAATGGTTCTAGCCTCACCTCCAAATTCAAAGTGTGGAAATAGAAAATGGCAAAAGAGTGAAGGCTGGTCAAAAACAAAAACTCAAATTTGGGGCTTTTGATTTATTCTTATCTAAATACCTTGTTAAGGCTTCAATCAAGGTTCTAAACATCACCCAAGGGTCCTCAATTACAACACTTAAGGTTCACTTGCCAACCCATCAATGCCAAGAGTCCAACAACCATACAAATTTTAAGGTGACGGGCACCAATTTACACCAATCCGATGCGTATTAGAGTCCGAGCTATTACATGTTTAGTTTATGAATTTTACTTTCAATGATCAGCAATCAGGACATAGATATATGATGGCTCAACTTCAATGTGGCTGAAACTTGAAAGTTAAGTTTGAGTGGATGAATCCTTTTCATTCCTCTTATTTTTAAGTTTTAATTGACTTGACTAAATGCCTCCACACAATCAATTTCAGCTTGTTTTAGTTTATTCATGATACTAGTTAATTGAATGTTTCTCGCAAGCGCACATTTAAATGCTTCCAAATTATGCCTTAAATATTGCAAAATGTATTGTGACAGTCATGCTTCTCATTTTTATTTTTTTTTCAGTTTCTTAATTTGTTGAAAATAAACAAAATATCCTGCAGTTATTATTCATTGGAAACTAAAAATTAATGTCATATTTTATGTATTTAGAAATTCATTGATGTTCTCTTCTCTGTTGTGCTGTTAAATAAATGTACATTAGCTTCAAATTTTGTATATTCCAGAAAAAAATTATTTTGTTATGTATGCAGTGGCATTGTTGTCTCTATGGTCATGAAGTATGCTGACAATATTGTGAAGGTGTGGCTACGAATATTACTTTGCATTAAATCATAGATGTATTAATTCATCTATTTTGTGCTTGCATAATGTGCTGAATCATGCTTGGGTATATATCGGTAACATTTGTTCTTTTTATGATACAAACAATAGAACTAGGATATTGGCTGGAAGAAATAGCTAATTTGTCAGTTCAATGTATGATTTGATATGGTATTTGTTTCCAAACCAATTTGCAACTTACAAGAGAAGGTTCTATATCATATACCTACATTGTTGGGAGTGATACGACATGCAACTTGATGCTTTTTGGTTTTGAATGCTTGAGAAAAAACTTAAAATTTCCCTACCATTTTTAAACCGTAGTTTGAAAACCTGTTGGCAGCAGTCAAGACCTAGGCTAATAGACAGTCAGGTTCCTACTGAATTTATGCATTTTTCATATTGTATTTGTCCAAAAAGGGTTTTATTTATTTAGTTTTTATTTTCCTTTCTATATTTTTGGGTTTATCCTGCGATCCAAAGTTTTTTGACATTGGAACTCTCCTATATTTCCAGTCAAATCCTTATATTTTCCTTGTATCAATACACACTAAGAAGCAGTATGCTATATTATTTTGATTACTGAGTTATATGCATTGCCTCAACTTAACGAAAGTATAAAGAAAAAAGAATCACGAGTAACAAATGATGGGGCATGGCTATTGGTTTCTGAGAGTTTTGATAGAGCAACCTGAAAACTAATGAACAATGAAAGGGGTTTTGTTCGGGAGACCTTGTCCAGCATTCATAATTTTTCTTTTTCTTTTTTAACATGAAAAAATTGTTACAGAGTGGATTCATGTTACACAAACAAAAATTTACAAGCATATTGATATAATATCATGTTGTCGTTTTCCAATTTTGTAGTCTAACAAACGTAAGTTCCTTGCAACAATAACTAAGTTGTTACTTCTTTTGAGAAGGCATATGATTCAGTAAACTAGGAGTTCTTGTATTCAATGTTGACCAACTTTGGTTTTGGAGAGAAATGGGTGAGGTGGATGAAAACATGTATCTCTATAGCTAGAGTCTCAGTGCTAGTTAATGGCTCACCCACAACAGAATTTTCTCCAATGAAAGGCCTCAGGCAAGGTGACCCACTCTCACCCTTCCTTTTTAACATTGTTGCAGATGGCCTTAACTTATTGATGTCAATAGCTAAAGAAGTGGGTTTGATAAGAGGAGCTTCAATTGGTCCAAATGATCTGAGATTATCTCACCTTCAATTTGCAGATGATACCATCATATTTTGTGAAGTAGATTGGGAGGAATTTATTGTTATTAAGCGAATTCTTAGATGTTTTGAGATATTTTCTGGATTAAAAATTAATTTCCACAAAAGTCAGGTTTGTGGAATAGGTGTACAGGATGATCTAGTGAAGAATTTGCAAATAGGCTCAATTGCTATAGCCAAAAGCTGCCTTTGAAGTATCTGGGTCTGCCTTTAGGAGCAAATCCAAGGGGAAAGAGCACCTGGCAGCCAACGGTGGATAATTTTAAGAAGAAGCTAGCTCTATGGAAGAGAAGGTGCTTGTCTTTTGCAGGTAGAGTAACCTTGATAAGATCAGTGTTGTCTAGTTTGCCAGTCTATTTTTTGTCTCTATTTAAAATGCCAGTGGGTATTGTAAAATCACTTGAAAAAATTCAATCTAATTTCCTTTGGGGAGGATCTGAATTAAGGAGAAAAATACATCTAGTTAGTTGGAAGAAGGTATGCTTGAGCAAGTTACAAGGAGGGTTAGGGGTCAGAAATTTGAGGGAGGTAAATGATTACCTATTTCTAAAGTGGTGGTGGAGGTATGGTAGGGAGGAGAATGCTTTGTGGAAAGGGGTGTTGTGCAGCAAGTATGGAAGCTTTGGCGGCAGATGGAATCCGTTACCTGTGGTTTCAGGTATGATGTCTATTCTGTGGCAGGATGTCTTATCAGTGAATCTGTCTAATCCTGCTTTGAGTGGATTCTTTTTTAACAATGTCAAAACAATAGTGGGAAATGGTAGAAGGATTCAGTTTTGGGTTGATAGATGGTTTAGCAATCAAAGTCTTAATGAAGCCTTTCCCAGATTGTTTTCATTGTCAACAGAGAAAGGAGAGTCATTGCTGTATTTTGTCCAAAGGAAAGGAGAGGGTCACAACTGGAAGCTTTCTTTTAGAAGGCCTCTATTTGGTTGGGAAGACGAGGAAGTGTCCAACTTGAATGTTTTGTTGCATAATGCACCTACTATAAATGCTTTGGTTGAAGATTCTTATCTTTGGTTAGCACACTCTTCTAGGTTTTTTTACCTGTGGCACAGTGTGGAAATCATTGGAATCATCCAAAGGGCCTTTAAAATCAATTACAAGGACCATTTGGAGGAATATAGCTCCACCTAAAGTGCAATTCCTGAGTTGGCTAGCTTGGAGAGGTAGGATTAAATCCTTAGCTTTTTTGCTTAGGATTAGAGTGTTGAATCCAAATGTCAATCCATTGTGTGTTTTGTAAATCTGAAGTGAAGACCATGAATCATGTGCTACTTCTTTGTCATCTGATATGGGGAGTTTGGTCTGAAATTGTCAATTGGTGGAATTTGAGTTGGTGCATCCCAGGTTCAGTGGAGAATCTACTTCAATGGTGGTCAAGTATTAGACAGAAGACTAAGGTGAAGGAAATTTGGAAGGTAGTTCCTTTAGTGATGTTGTGGTTCGTATGGAAACTCAGGAATGAGTGTTTGTTTAAAGAGGCAAATCCAGATTTTGCAGAATTAACAGAGTTGGTGAACGTTAGAGTTGCTTTATGGGAAAAATCAAATTTGAAAGAGATGCAGTACTCAGTGCATGACATTCTATCTAATTTGAAGAAAATATGTTATTGAGTAAAGATGGGAGTCAACCTAGTTGCTGATGCTGCTACCAGTTGTTGCTGCTAGTCAGAGTAGGCTGATTTGTCCTGTGCTGCATAGCTAATCTGTTCTGTGCTCCTCTGTCTCTTTGTTGCTCTGTCTCTTTGTAGTATGTCCTTTTATCTGTGTCTGTGTATTTTAGGACTACATAATGGAGTGAGGCATTGCTGTTCTTGTGTTGCTGTATGCTATTGATATATGATGCTGTAGTTGGAGTCTCATTGATTTGGAGCTGCTTTTGGCACTGGTTTGCTGTGTAGGTGTCATGGTCTGAGGATGCTGTGATCTGTTTTGCATTGGTCTGAATGGTGGTTTCTCCATCCTCTTCTGGCTGCTGTTGTGAGGAATAGAGTGAATCTAGGTGTAGTTTGTATCAGAAATGGAGGTTGTAGGATTAGGCTTAAGGCTGGTGGTTTGTTTGTTATCTGATTTGGTTGTTGGTTTGAATGGAGTTCCTGGCACCAAAACTTCTGGTTTGTTATGTTTTGCTGATTTGGCTTGATGATTGGTTGTTGAGGCTGCTGTGATCTATGTTGCATTGGTTCGAATGGTGGCTTCTCCAACCTCTCCTAGCTGTTGCTGTCAGGAATAGGATTAAGTTTGAATTGGTTGAAGGAGTAGGCTCAAGTCTGGTGGTTTGGTAGTTGTTTGAATTGGTTATTGGTTTGAATTGGCTTTTTGATTACTTGTTGCTATATGTGTTATGCTTTTGGTGCTAGTCTGTAGTTGGTGCAAACTCTGCTGCTGCGCCTTGGTTTTTTTGCAATTGCTGGAATGATGTTATGGTATGCATGCTACTGCTATATTGGAGTCCAAATGAATTGGAGTTGTTTTTGCTATTGTATTGGATTTCTCTTCTGTATTGTTTTGCCTGGTGCCAACCTGTATTGCACCGGTTTGCTGTCTTGTTTGCTTGTTCTCGCTTTGGTTGGTTTCTCATCAACCTGTTGGCATGAGCTAGTAAATGATTGTGCATTCTCCTTGGTGCCAACCTAGTTGGGATTAGGGAGGTTTGCTATGATGCTTTTTGCTCTGGCCTCCCCTCCTTGTTGATGGATACCATAATGTTTTTTGTTATGTTATCATCAATAAAGAGTTTTCTTTGCTAATCAAAAAAAAGTTGTTACTGCTTTTGTCAGCTCAGTTTTAACTCTCAAGTCGTCCATTTGTTTGGATCTGTGCAAATGATTTATTCATTGATTGAATCAGGCCTATCATGTAATTATATTTTATAGAAAAAGGCATGCATTATGCAATTTATTTGAATCTCTTGCTTAGCTGTTGGGATTGAATCTTGCAAGTGTATTCTACTTGATGGCGATCTTTGTTGGTGATAGTTGTTTCTGTGTTTCTATTTGGGTTTCATCTCTCCCTCCCCTTTTTCCTTGGCTCTACGTAAGTTCCTCTAGGTTTATTATGTCCTGGCCGTTTTCTTAGCTATTCAATAGATTTATGGTCACAAGTTTGATGTTTTTGAATGCATTTGGAAATCAATGCTGTGTCCTCAACTCTTCACTCCTGCCATGTTGATGACATGATTTGGGACTAACTTTTTTTTCTCCCATTCTTATGATGGAAGCAGTGTTGTGTTTGTCTCGGTATATTTACACTCCATTGGGATGCTGCAAAGATAGTGAGGACCTGCTTTTTTCCAACCAAATTGCGCTGTCAATATAGAGGCTAATATTCAACAAAACTTTTTTTTTTGTTTTTGATTTGTTTTTAGACTGATTCTCTTGAATTTCTAGTTGAAATCTTGGTTTAGATAGGCATGTGATTAATATATTTCTTTTAATGTAATATCTTTGACATTCTAGAAAACGATTTTTTGCAGTTTGATAGTTGAACATTAAAGGTTAATACAGTGGTTACATATATATATATATATATATTGGTCCACATTTTAACATATGGATAGTTGGTGAATTTCAATAGATAGACAAATAGGTTGATTTCAACAGATATCATTTTGGACAAATTGTGTTTTTTTAGTCCAAAGAACTTTATGAATTCATTCAAAATCATCATCGCATCAGAGATAGACAAACTCATTCTAAACTCCAAGTAGACCTAGTTGAGCATTTGTGGCATCAACATGGAGATTTGTAACAACTTGAATTAGAAATAGTTTATTTATTTTGAAATTTATTCCTAACTTTTCTATTTATGTTTTTTTTTTCTTATTTTATTCATTGACCTTTGTAAAGTTTTTGATTAGTTAATTTGTGTTCTTTCGGTTCTTAATTTGATAAATTACAATTATTGAAGAACTTCTGTTGTATTGTTATTTTTTTTAAAATTCTTTATTGTTTTCTTTTATTTTTCCCCTCCATTCCCGTTCCAGATGGTTCCACAAAATTCATATGTTGGTATATATTCACATACTATACATTTTATAAGAAAAATTAAATATTAGTTAAAAATTATTTTTTATAATATTTTTAAAACTAATATTAAAAAATATTATTTATAAAAATATTATCGCAAATGTCACATTGACAACCATATTAGCATTTGGTGCGTATATGGCATTCTATGAAAAATACAGTAATATATATAGCATTTTTTATTTTGAAAATTGGTTAAGTTAATTTGAATGATTAGTTAAAATAAAGAGTATGGTTGGAACACACAATAGCTAAACTAATTAGGTAAAATAAAGAGCGTACTTTTTTTATACTTTAGTTAGTGAAAAATAAAGAGAGTGGTTGGAGCTACTGAGCAATTCCAACTATACTTTTGAATTTCTACTCACTAAAATATAAAAATATATATATTCTTTATTTTGTCTAATTTATTTTTTATTTATATACTCCAACGTTACTCTTTATTTTACCTATCTATATACACAAATTGTTTAAAGAGTCTCAAATACTATTCAAATGTAGTTAGCCTTGAAGAATTTTGTTAAAATATTTATTGTACTTGTTAGTCCATTAGAGTGACTAAAGTATGATGACACTAGCTGTAATAGTTAAAAGGTCTTATTTAATGAGTCCCTTAGATATTCTCTTAGAAAAGTTTTATTACAATATCTATTACAATAGGTCAAACCTTTTTTGTCTAGAGAAAATATAATAGATTACCTGTTGAAAAGGAGTAAAATATGATTATGTTAGCTATAATAACTAACAACTCTCTTTAAAGAGTTCGTTGGAGAAGCTGTTGGGGTAAAAAATTTAAACATGATTTTTTTTCTTTTAAAAAGAATATTCACTTTGTTTGGTTTTAAGTTTTCAAATATAGTTTGAGTTTATTTATTTATTTTTTATCTTAAGTAATCTTTTTAAATATTTTAATTATTTTTTTTATATGCACCTAATTTTGATGCACTTAAAAAGTAAAATATTTGTGAAAATATATATTTAAAATCTCACTACATACAAAAAAATAATTCATTTTTATATTTTTTATTTTTAAAGTGCATCTAATTTTTTTTAATACAAAAATTAACTAAAATATTAAAAAACAATTTACTAAAAATAACGAAACACGAAAAGTGAAAAAAAAATAAATTAAAACCTATATTTGAAAGGGGAAATTATTAATCAGTAATGTTGTCAAAAAATAATTACAAATTGATGAAAAAATTTAGGGAAATTTTTTTTAAGGTCCCTAATAATAGTAATTTATAGGATAAAGGACACCAAAAATAGGGATGACGTCTCAGGTCCCTCAACTAAGAACGCGCGCATTTTTAATACTTTCTTGGACCAAAATACCCTTCACAAATCAACTAAGAACACTCCACTGGATTCCGACGACTCAGTTCCATTCCAAACATCCAACCATCTTCACGAGCGAGAGAGCAAGAGAATTAGGGTTTCACAATCATCTTCACTGTCGACATTATGGTTTCATTATCTTCTGCCAAAATCTCTTCCATTCCTTCCTTACAAATTTCTCTGACCCATTTTCACTGTTCATCTTCATCTAAGTTCATCTTCATCTCATTGCATCTTCATCTTAGGGCATATCAGTTCATAATTAGGGTTTCATCATCACTCTGGTAAGTTTTCTCCAATCCATCTAGTTTTTCTCTGGAAACACAATTAATTGCATATTATATTAGCTTTCTATTAATTAGGGTTTCAATTTCGTAATAAAAAGCTACATGTATATGAAAATTGTTATTTCTCTAAGTTTTGAACTTATTCTTGAAAATGTTTGTGTGATTTTGTTTGTAAATTTATCTTTCATTTGAATTTCTCTGGTATTTGCTTGATCTATGTTTCTTCTTTAAATTTCTCTGGCATGTTTATTCCCCTATTTGTGTGTGTCTATCACGTTCAATTTTCTCTGGTTGTCTGTAAATTTCTCTAGCATTTTTATATTATGGAATGGACATTTTCTCTGGCTTGCCATGTTTAATTTTCTCTGGCATATATGTAATTTTCTCTGGCTTGCCATGTGTAATTTTCTCTGGTATGTTTATTTTGTTCCATTCTTGAATTTTCTCTAGCCACATCACTTTTCTCCTTTGTGTGTGTCTGCCATGTTCAATTTTCTTTGGTTGTCTGTAAATTTCTCTGCCATTTTTCATATTATGGAATGGACATTTTCTCTGGCTTGCCATATTTAATTTTCTTTGGCTTGCCATGTGTAATTTTCTCTGGTATGTTTATTTTGTTCCATTCTTGAATTTTCTCTGGCCACATCACTTTTCTTCTTTGTGTGTGTGTCATGTTCAATTTTCTCTAGTTGTCTGTAAATTTCTCTAGCATTTTCATATTATAGAATGGATATTTTCTCTGGCATATATGTAATTTTCTCTGGCTTGCCATGTGTAATTTTCTCTGGTATGTCTATTTTGTTCAATTCTTCATTTTTCTGTTCTGTAAGTTTCTGTGGCATGTTTACGTTGCTTTGTTTATTTTATCTTGCTAATTGTGGAATGTAAATTTTCTCTGGCTTGCCATGTTTATTAGTACTCTGACATTTAATTTTTAGTGTCTAATTTTCTCTGACATTTATAATTTTCTCTGACCACCTTAATTTTCTCCCTTATGTGTAATTTTCTCTGACATGTTCAATTTTCTCTGGGATTTAATGTTGACATCTTTATGTTTTTGTTGTCTAGAAATGGCAAAATGTAAAAACAGCAATACACTAGAAACACCAAGCAAGAAACAAAAACTCTCTCAGTCTTCTTATGATCTTAGATCAAAAAGCAACAAAACACCACAAACTCCTTGCCAAAAAACAGAAGTCCAAGGTGATGAAGCAACAAGCATCAAGATGAATACCCCAACTTCAAAAGACTCAACCTCAAAGGGGAAAAAACCTGTTAAACTCCAAAGAAAAAGAGCTCATTACAGCATTCAATACCGATCCAACCTCTCATCAGTTGTCTCCTTTTTCCAAACTCTTAAATTCAATTCAAACAAACTTGAAAAGCTTCAAAAGACTCCATTCTATTATTTGATCCAAGCTCTAACCACTAGAAGGATGGATCCAAGGAAGTCTAGGAAATCTGATGATGATGTAGTTGCAATAATCCAATGTCACAATGAAAAAACGAAAGCATTCACAATTGGTAAAAAGAGCTTGACCTTTACAACCAATGACATGACCTTGATTTTTGATTTATAAGGTGGTAAAGGAGCCATGTCATTAAGATACGCAAAAAAGCCAAGCACTGCATTCCTAAGGTGAAGATTCCCAAACAACACAAGGCTCACTGGTCCTGTTCTTAAGAATGCCTTGCTCAAAGCAATGAAAGGCAAGCAACCAACTGACCTCAAAGATGTAGCAATCATTGTTAACTTGTACTTGTGTCTCACCTTATTTTTTTAAACAAGTGGGAATTCAATAAGGTGGCTTTTTATCAAAGACTTGAATCAATGAATTAGTATGATTGGCCAAAAGCAATAACAGCAACATTGATCGATTCTATCACAGCATTGCACAAAACTCCAGAAAAAGTTACGGGGTGTGTCATTGCATTGTTGGTAAGTAGAATTTACAGTTATGATACTTACAAATTTGTGTGTTTAGCAAAATTTAATTACTTAAATTTCCATCACAGTATTAGCTATGTGAACATGCGACTATCATTAACTCAGAAGATAGTAACACAACTCAATTTCCAAGATGTGCGAAGTGGAACCTACAAAGCTTGACCAAACAGTTGCAGAAGACACCAATCCACTCTCTTGCACCTAGACAGGTTAGATTTCTATCGCCACTGAAGTCTCAGTGAAATTCCAAAATTTCTCTAACCACTGATTTCTTCTTTGATTACCACTGGTTTATTTCTGCCCTTGTAACGAATTTTCTCTAGAATCCAAATTTCTCCGACCACAATTGTAACACATTAACTTGTATGCCCTGATTGATCTTCTCTGATATTTAAATTATGTTGACTGTTTCATAATTTTCTCTAGCCTATAAAATTATTTCTCCTTGTGCGTAATTTTCTCTGGCCCATAACTTATGTATTTATGTTGCTTCTTTGATTACCACTGTTTATTTCTGCCCTTGTAATGAATTTTCTCTGGAATCCAAATTTCTCTGACACAATTATAGTAACATTAACTTATATGCCCTGATTGATTTTCTCTGATATCTAAATTATGTTGCTTGTTTCATAATTTTCTTTGACTCATAAAATTATGTCTCATTGTCTGTAATTTTCTCTGAAGTTTGTTTCCCATTAGTATGATTTAGATGAATTTTATCTACCTTATTTGAATTTTTTTCTTCGTGAATTTTTAACATTTCTCTAATAAAAGAGCCTCCTTTTTATAGATACATAACAAGGAGCTAGTTAAAAACCCATCAGAGGAGTTTTGTCTTAGTAAAAAGAAGAAGAAAGAATCAAAAAAGGCAATTGTCAAATTCAAGGAGACATTAGAAGATTCATCTGAAGAAGAAGGAGGGAATGAAGAAGGAGAAAGCAAAATTGAAGAACAAGAAGCAAGCAATGGAGAAGAAGATCAAGCAGGCAGTGCAGAAGCAAAAGCCATAGAAGAAAGTGAAGAAGTAGAAGACAAAGAAAAAAATGAACAGAAAGAATAAGACAATGAAGAAGAAGATGAAGGCACTAAATCTAACGAAGAAGAAGAAAACAATGAAGAAATGGATGAAGAAGAACATAATGAGCCGATGGACCAACATCGTGACAGCATTTGTGGCTCAACAATGCATCAGCCTCAAGAATCTGAGGAATCAAAGGATGCTCGAATTGTTGATCTACATCAAAGACTAAAAGCACTTTCGAAATCCAAAAAAGAAGAAGAGAAAAATTGGAATGAATTACTTGTAGAAAAGAACATTGTAATAAGAACCTTGACATCAAATAACTCAGAACTTCAAGAAAGAGACAGCACAAACCAAATGAAACTAAGGATGTTGGAGGTTCAAAAAGAAGATGATACAAAAACAATTCAATAGTTGAGATATTCAATTTCAGAGCTTGAAACTGAAAATGCTAGATTGCATGAACAAACTCAAGAACTATCTGTCAAACTAGCAACACAACCTTACCGAACACCAACACAAGTTCAACCCCAAGGTCAGTGAAAATCTTGAGCCACAAAAAGTTATGTTATTGTGGCAACATAACTCAGAGAAATTTATATTTATTACAATTTTCTCTATCAATGGTAATTTTCTCTGGAAGTTATATTTCTCTGATCACATTAGTTTGAAAAGTTATGGTCTTGTGGCAACAAAACTCAAAGAAATTCATATTTATTACAATTTTCTTTGTCAATGGTAATTTTCTCTGAAAGTTAAATTTCTCTGACCACATTAGTTTGAAAATTATGTTCTTATGGCAACATAACTCAGAGAAATTCATATTTATTACAATTTTCTCTATCAATGGTAATTTTCTCTGGAAGTTAAATTTCTCTAACCACATTAGTTTGGCTAGTTTAATTTTCTCTGTCTATTTGCTTATTTGATTTTTGGGGCTTGTTTGATTTTCACCGTATATAGTTGGAATAGAGGTCGAACAACAACCAAAACAAAAGACAAAAGTCTATGGTAACTGGAAAATATTGAATCAAATAAATTTACATAATGAAATATGATCTGTTACTTCAGAGAAATTTAACTTTTACTGATATTTTCACTATCTACAGAGAAAAAAGATCCTACATCAATGGTAAAGAACTTAAAGGCAAAAGAAAGGAAAGAAAAACAGCAAGATCCAGACTTTCAATATCCCAAAGTTGTGAAGGTGACCAGAGGTTCAAAGCAAGCTGCAAAGCAAACAAAGCAAACCACCAGAGACAACGAAGTACTTGATGCCAATGAGTACGTCTTGCCTTAACCAACAAGCATAAAAAAATCTTAAGTTTTTCCACAAACTCTACCGGTTTCAAAATTGGTAAAAGAACATGTAAAAGATATCTTGCAGCACATATGAAATCTGTTTAGACTCAGGTAAGTACAACAAATAAAATAGAAGATAACAAATAACAATTTACTAACTTAAATTACATTAACAACTGTAACACCCCCAAAATAATACAATAAATCCAACTGTTATGCGGAAGATATAAGAGAAATAAAATACATTAATTCATCAGAGTTTGTTTATAAAAGTCTTTCATACAATTAAATGCCCTGTAGGCTTACATCTTCCCAAGTTATTGCTTGGTTACACAAAAGTGAGCACAACTCATTACAAATAAAGCCCTTGGCCACACATATAACAAAACACAATAAAGAAGCTCTTGCTTCATAAAATCCCTCCACGCTATTGCCTTGGCGAAAGCATATCACTTGCACCTGAAAATGTTATTCCCATATAGGGTGAGCCACAACCCAGTAGAAATAATGTAACACAATATATGAGATTTAGCAAAGGTGTAAGTACCATGTGCATAAACAATGCCGATACTAAAACATCCACAAACTTGCATATTCATATCATGCTAAGTTCAAACCTTAACCCATACTTCTCAATTCATGAGTTAAGTTCATTATCTTTCATTTCATTTCTATTTCATCTATACTTCTTAATTCATGAGTCAAATTCATTATCTATCAATAACCAAACTGAGATTACAACTCAATGGTTTTTCCCAATCATACAAAACACGCATAACTTCTCCAATCTTCCATTTTAAAAATATTTCGTCCGTGAGAATCGGCATCCATATATAAGGTTCCGGGTCTTTCACCCAGGACACTCCGGCCAACTTGCTTTCAGTGGAGTCCATCTCCTTTCTCCTCCCAACAAATATACATATACAATGTATTTACAAATATGGTTATATTCAATGACAACCAACAATGGATTAGCATTAAATTGCCTAATCCTCATGCAATTTCTACAACAATCATAGCTATCCTCCACCAATAGCCCAATACATTTATCTCTAAACAGATATTAAATCTCAAGATAAATAGTTTATTCAAAACTTCCAAAAGTGTAAGATAATACATATCTAATTCCACCATCTATATCCATAATCATCCAATTTCACATTTTCAATATTAATCTCAATTATTTATACAAAATAATGATTTAATCAAAATTAGGGCAAAATCCCCCTTTTACCAAATGTCAACCCAAACACCAAAATCAACTATTTTGGCACAACATGCTCTTACATTCAAGCCTCATACTCATTTACCTCATATTCATCAAAAACCCCTCTTTTTATTTCACACCCAAATCCTAGATTTGTCCAAACCACAACCAAATCCCACCATCTATACACAATAGCAAATAACTAAGCTAAAAACTATATGAGAGTGTAGAAAATCCCTACCTCAAGCTTAGAAGAGAAGATAAGCAAAACAAGGTTGAAACTCCAAAGATGTCAAAACCAACTTCTACTTGGATCAAAACGAAGCTCTTGACAAGCTCTACACTTAATCTCAAAGGAGCAAGGCAATGAGATGCTTCCAAGTGAGTAGATCTAAAGATCTTTGAGCAAAAAGTGATTTTGGAGAGAGAGAGAGAGAGAGAGAGAGAGAGAGAGAGAGAGAGAGACTCGCGGTTTAGAGAGGAAAGAAGAGAAGAAAAACTAAAGAAAATGTCGAGGGACCTATTTATAGTGCTAGGTCAAAGTAAAATGAAGTCCCAAAGTCAACCCAAAAGATCAAGTCAAAATCTCCAAAAAGTAGGGCCCAAAACTAGACTGAAATTTGGAAAAAAGTCCGCAGGGGTCAACCCTTGCAGCAGAGGTGTCGACCCTTCAGACGAAAAAGCAAAGAATGCAACAGGTAAGGTGTCGACCCTTCCCAGACTGGTGTCGACGCCAAATTCCAGCAAGCAACTTCCAGATTCAACAATATACAAGGGTCGACCCGTCCAAACGGGTGTCGACCCTTAAGGCCAACAACAAAAGGCAAGTGTCGACACCATCAAGATTGGTGTCAACCTCCAAACAAGATTTCTAAGTTCCCAAACAACTTTTCAATGTAAACAAGCATGAACGAGCAATCCCAACAAGTTTAAATCAATTTGTACTCCTCCAAAACTAAGATACAACAACACTAAAGATTCCCAAAATAAAATAAAGGATTCAAATACACTTCCCAAAAGCTTTAAAGGACACAAGTGCTACAACAACTATTAAATCCCTTCTTTGTCATCTTGTAGGGCTTTAATCTGGTCAAGTGAGTTGAATCTGATTACTTTTGAAGATATTGGAAACCTAATAAAGGAAGAGGAAATTGCCAATAATGTAAGTCTTTCATCAAAATTTCTCTGCAATGTTCCATCAGCCTTTATAAACCAATGTTACAATTATAAATGATATTTTTCAGGTCATTGATGGTTATGGAGAGATCCCATTAGCTAACCAAAGAAGAAAAGGACAACAACCAACCTCATTTTTTTTCACATGCATGAGCTTGGTATGTTACCACTCTTTTATTTGATTTTCTCTGGAATTTACTTACTACTTTCTGTTGTTAAGATACTTCTTGAAGCCAATTGTGTCACTAGTCTAATTTTCTCTGGCTAGTTGTGTGCATTTAAAATTTCTCTATGTATAATTCTGAAATTCCTGTCCTTTCAACTTTCTCATAACCATTTTTTGATTTTCTTTGACCACAGAACTTTATAAAGATGACGAAAAATCAAACTTTTCGAGTCTCATTATTTGACAAGCATATTGAAACCGCATGGAGGAACTACAAGTTCTTCTATTTCCCAATAAATACTGGGGGCAATGAGAAGTCAAGAGCTAGAAATCACTGGACCTTGCTTGTCTTGGACACACGAGACAATTTATGGAGATACTACAACTCACTAAGGCCAAGGAGGGATGATGCACAAGACAAATATATCAATGATGCAAAACAATTGGTAACGAGTGCAAATTTCTCTGATCGATGATAATGTTTATGTGATGATAATTTTCATAAAATTCCATTAATTTGTGTGTAAATTTCTTTGTTATTTAAAAATTATTTTTTTTGCAGCAAGCTTATGTGGAGAATTTTCTGAAAGCATGCCTTGAAAGAGAGGCAGAATCACAACCCTTTTTCAAATTGATAGACTCACAAAACACAAATTATGACTTTCAATATGTCAACAATGCTCCACAACAAGCCAGTGATTCGCAAGTTTCATTAAACATCTATGAATAAGATAATCTAATTTGAATGTTTCTTACAACTAACTATACCTATAATTTGTTTGCAGTGTGGATTGTGGCCTCTTTGTATGCTACATAATGAGGCAATATAGCAACCATGAACCTATCAGCTCGACATTGTTGACACAAGACGTAAGGTTGATGAAGGCAGAAATCATAGAGAGATTTGCGACCGAAGTTGGCCAGCCATGGACAGAACCAATTCAAATACCACCAAAAGAAGAACCAAAAGTATAATAGTGAAAGCACACTAGTGAAAGGCAGACAATGCACACAATGTAATGATGATGTTTGACATATATGTATATATCTTTTTTTGACTAATGTAAATTTTATAGCTATCAATGGTTAAATATATATATATTTTTTATAATGCATGCTAAGTGGTGATTGTTAACACAATCCACACAGAGAAAATTGTCTGAAAAAATTTATCTGGTATGAAGTTACTAGAATTTCACAGAGAAATTTAACTCATATTGTAACAAGAGGGTGCCTCTATGATCATGTAATTTGTAATGCACTGTGTTGGTACAAAATAATCATCAAATTCAAAAAACACAATGCACACTGTAATTTTCTTTGCTATTGGCAAATTTCTCTAGATGAATTTGACCTCACAAAACACAATGCACTATAGGCAAATTTCTCTGCTAGTGGCAAATTTCTTTGGATGAATTTGCCACAATGCACATAGTAATTTGACCTCACAAATTTCTCTGGTAGTGGCAAATTTCTCTAGATGAATTTGCCACAATGCACATAGTAAATTTCTCTGGATGAATCTAACCTCACAAATTTCTCTGGATGAATTTGACCTCACAAAACACAGTGCATAGAGTAATTTTATCTGCTAGTGGCAAATTTCTTTGGATCAATTTGCCACAATACACATAGTAAAGTTCTCTGAATGAATTTGACCTTACAAATTTCTCTACTATGGGCAAATTTCTCTAGATGAATTTGACCTCACAAAACACAATGCACATTTCAACAAACACAATGCACATACGAAATTTCTCTGCTATTGGCAACTTTCTCCGGATCAATTTGATTGGTATTATAAAGGCACTCCCAAAGTATGTTTCTAAAAACACAATACAAAAGGTAATTTTCACTGCTATTGGAAAATTTCTCTGGATGAATTTGATTGGTATTATATACGCACTGCCCAAAAAGTATATTTCACAAAACAAAATACACAAAGTAATCCTTAAATGTATTATTCAATCAATAAAATGTATTATCCTCAACTATTTAACAAAGGTTCCTTGCATGTCCTCTTATTATTGTGACCAATCCTATTACATCAACTACACTTCATCACCCTTTTAAACTCTCCAGTAGAAGCAATTATGTTCTTCTTTGGCCTCCCAGCTAGTCTCTTACTCAATGTAGGTAAAATCATAGCATCATCAATGCTACACACAGGTTTTTCAATAGTTGGAACTGGGCCAATCGAAAACGAGTATCTTGACGATACATATCAACATGAAAAAATGGTTCAACAAATGATTTCAAATTCTTTCCACTCCTAAAAATTGTAGCAATAGCATGTTGACATGGATACCCATTTATTTCCCATTTTCAACATAAACAAGTTCTCAACCCAAAATCAACCATAACTGAAGGAAAACAATGCACTTCAAACACATTATCAGATGATAAACTCATATTCCATGTCTTCCCATCCATGAAAGCCTTCTCCAACACACTATCCATATGAGGATAGAGAACTTTATTCCATTTACTAGAAAGCAGCCTCCTATTAGACCTCATATTCATGATTTGCAACCGTATCATGTCCACCAAATTTGTTATTGGCAAGTGCCAAGCTTCTTGTATCTATGAATTGGATGACTCAGCAACATTTGAATACATTTCACCATAACGTTTCCCCTCAAATTTTGCATTACTCCAATTTTCATATGGTAAACTTCTCAAGAAAACACTCACAATGTCTCCTTCCTCACTTTTTAATTCATTTAACTTGAAATGGAATGATGCCTTTGTTGGCGCATATGCACATTCTGAAAACTTGGACACAATTGTCTCCCTAACCAAATTTGTGTTTCCACATGATAACATATCTCTCAAATTTCTCTTTAGAAGTTCAAGACAAAATCCATGATAGCAATTAGGGAAAAACCTAGCAATTCCTTCCACAATACCACAATGTCGATTTGATATGAAACATATCACCCTTTCTGATCCCAATACTTCACATAAATGTTTAAGGAACCAACACCAATTGTCTTCATTCTCAGCATCAACAATGGCAAAAGTTATAGGAAAAAAACCTGCAAAACAAATAGGAACAAGCATATTAGATATACACATGCAGAGAAAATTAGAACAATAAACATCCAAAGAAAATTCACTGAAAATTCACACAGTGGCAACATCCAGATAAAATTCACTTAGTGACCAACTATAGAGAAAATTCACACAGTGCCAACATCCAGAGAAAATTCACACGTTGACCAAATCTAGAGAAAATTCACAGCGCCCACCTCTAGAGAAAATTCACAGAGTGGCCATTTCTAGAGAAAATTCAAAGTGTCAGAGACAAATCACAAAACATAACCACAAAAATAGAAAATTCACTCAATTCCCACATTTATAGAAAATTCACATACTTAGAGAAAATTAGATATATTTACAATTACCTTCATTCCCATCTTTCCCCATCGCAGCAAGCATAACTCTTTTGTATCGTCCTTTCAAAAATGTTCCATCAAGAAACAATAATAACCGACAATATATGAAACCAGCAATGCATGCATGAAAAGCCACAAACACTCTTTTGAAATTCTTGCTATCTTCAAAATTTAACTCAAAACGACTACCTGGATTGTTCTTCAATTCTTCATCAAAATACCACTGTAATTGATCGAATGACAAACAAGAATCCCCATATGTACTACATTTTGCTTTTTCAACCCCCAACTAACCATAGTTATAACTGATTGAGACCCCATACTTGTCTTTCATTTCTTTGACAACATCCACTGGACGAGTTAAAGGTTTTACACTTACCTCTTCAAGTATCAGCCCAGAAACTAAGCTGGAAGTTATCCTACCATGTTTACTAGTACGAACCATCACACCACACGTATGTTCATTGTTCAAAGTTCTTATGTAAAAGAATCCATTTGTTTTTTCAACTGAAGCATGTACAAGCCATATGCATCCACTTGATTCCTTATATTCACATTTTACCGTAACCCTCAGCTTGTCATTTTTAACATACGTAAACTGAAAACCAACCTCAATAGCATACTTGTATAAAATAGTACGGAACTCAACCACACCACCCTCAAACTTTTGTCCGACACACGTAATATTATTTTGCCAACCAGCTGACAATAACACCTTTTCATGGTGAGAAGAAAACTTAGAGAGTGAATTTCTTTCAATATCAACAAGCCTATCACATTCACCATGCACAACATCTACCAAATTTGACCCCACTTCATCCTCTTGATCATAAGTACTACACCTCATAACTGAAACATCAACTATATCAACACCACGTGCACAAACAACCCTCAACATATTCATAAAATCAATATTATTTCGAACCATACAATTCGGATGGCCCGCAATAGAATATGAAATACACATCGTCTCAGGTTTCAAATTCTCCCATGTTTTACACAAAATGCCAACCAATTCCTCAAAATTCAATTCACGTGAAACATTAATGACAATAGTATCATTCCCATATTTGCACAGCAACAACACTGCACTGTCCATCTAAACTGAAAGAAAAAACATGAAAATAACTTGTGCAATATAAAAACAATTCACAAGAACAACATAAAAGTCCAGAGAAATTTCTAATAATTATAATTTTCTTTGGATTATAATAACAAGCTTATAATTTTCTTTGGACTCAAATAAAAGTCTAGAGACATTTACAAACTTATATTCACCTTCAAGATAAGAAAAACAAAATCATAGAAAACTTAATGAATCCAGAGAGAATCACAGAGAAATTTAAGAACTTATATTCACTTTCAAGATCACAAAAACAAAAACACATTAACATCAAATTGACTAAAATGCTAACTATTCCACACAAACTCAGAGAAACTCATAGAGAAGATCTGTTATGCTCACAAAACATTCAATTGAGAAAATAAAAAATAAAAAATGACAAACTTATAATAATATGTCCATAACAAATTACAATTTTCTCTGTAATTTTCACTAGACTACAAACTTACAATTTCCTTTGTGATTCTACCTGCATTAGAAACTTGCAATAATATGTCCATATGAAGTTATAATTTTCTTTGTGATTTTTGTTGAATTATAATAACAAACTTATAATTTTCTCTGGACTACCAACAAAAGTGTAGAAAAAAACAGAGAAGAAAACTTAGAGAACAAAAAATGATAAGAAATTTACACTTATCTCTGGTTTAAAGAAATTTCTCTGGTTTGAAAAAATAGAGAACAAAACTTATAGCGATCCCGGTTTTCCCTCCATTGAGTATTGTATTCCGGACTTGGTTCCGTAGATGTGGGTTGTTGTATTTAGCTTGTTTCTGTCCTTCAATACTTTGTATTTGAGTTATAGGATGTTTTGGGCAGGTTCATTTCAGGTTGGTTGTGATTGGAAGCATATGGTTGCTGTCTAGTTTTTAGCTTCTTCGCTCGAGCTAGGACTTTGTCGCTCGAGCGAGCCTTGTGTTGTTGCTTATTCGCTCGAGTGAGTTTGTACGCTTGAGCGAGCTTTTCGTGTCTTCAGGTTTTGTTCAGATGCAGCCTTGGCTCGAGTGAGGTGTTCTTCGCTCGAGCGAGCGAGCTGTATGTTTTGGGCTTCTTCGCTCGAGCGAGCGTTTATTCGCTCGAACGTGCTTCTGGGTTGCAGACCTGAAGCTTCGTGTTGTTTGCTCGAGTGAGGCTTTGTGCGCTCGAGCGAGTTTTCTTTGTGTCTGGTCACTCGAGCGACCACTCCTTCGCTCGAGCGAGGAACATATATATCAGTTCGCAGCAGCAACTTCTTCTTCACTTTTTGATTTCTCTTTTGTCTCTAAACCCTAGATTCGACTCTCTCTCTCTCTCTCTCTCTACACTCACCTTCTCTCTAGGGATTGATCTAGTTCTTGGGTGTTCCTACCCTAATCCCTTTGTAAGAAAGTTAGAGGGTTGCGTGGGCTTCGTTTTGATTCGAAAAACTTTGGGATTTGTCACACCCCACTTTTAATTACTCGAAGTCATTACCAAGTTCATTAACTTAATTCAATTTCAGAGATAACATGCGGAAATAGATTCAGATGTCCAACTAAAAGAAGTGAACAACACTCTCTCATTTGAATGCAAATTAAATACAACATGAGCATTCTACATAAATTGCCCTTAGGCTTACAACATTAAATAATCAAATGAAGGGTGCAACCCTTTTACACTTATGGCATTCCGCCTACAACGAAGAGGCCCCGTGGCCAACAAATAAGAAGATCCAAATCTTGTAGCAAATCCTGCTAAACACCTGAAAAAAATTCAACAACGTGGGATGAACATATAGTCCAGTAGAGATCTCAACATGATCCTCAACAATAACAACTTACAGATAGCTATGATCATGAACACTCATTCTCGTACTAGAATAGTAATGTGACAGTTTAATACAAAATATATATATATATGAACTTTTCTCGAAAATAACCATTTCATTCAACGCTATAAGCGATTCATCTTTCCTTTCCTTTCATTAACCCCCATTCCCACTCTCTCATACATAAACAATTATTTAGGAAATAAATTCACTAAGACCACTACTCTCTTCTATTTCCCAGATATACAACAGATGTACCTTTTCAAAACATATTTCTAAAACGTTCAGTTTTGTTCACACCTCCAAAAGACAAAAGGGTTTCGGTTCAATCCCAATTCTATCATAACTATACATGCATACCTTTATAAAAGGGAGATAACAACTCAACTACATGCATAAGATAAACCAATGAGGCAACTTAGCCCTCCAAACTGTAACCAACACAATCTACAATGTTCCCAGATACACTGAAACAATAACAACAAAACTTTGCTCTACTAGCTATGTGCATAGTAAGCCAAAAATACACTTCTCACAACAATCTACCAGTTTACCAGGCGCTAGCTGGAAGGGTATGGTGCCTTCGATTATTAGCACAGTCAGTTCTCCAGGCGCTAGCTGGAAGGGTATGGTACCTCTGATTATAAGCGCAGGGTATAACACCAACAACCACAATACAACAAGGCATAACCAACATGTGTAAAACATACACATAAACTATCAAGACACAAGCAATGTGTTAAGATATATGAACACATAGGTGTGTGGAGTCCATCCCCTATCTTCTCACACACACTGGAGTACAACCCCTCTCTCCTCCCTAACCAGTATACATATATAATGTATCTCAGCATTTCATCACATACGATGTTCAATCAACAAAGGTGTAATGTATACACGACAATTCAACGTAACCGTGTCATCCTCCACCGATGACCAAGGACAAAACCTCTAGATGCATGTAAATTGTACATCTGTTAACAGACTCAATTATCATGAGATCACAAAACCAATTCCATGGGCAATAAGGCCATAACTCATTTTAATCCACTACATTCTTCTCAAGGCCATTCCCAATTAATTATGCAAACTAAGTCATAATCATTAAATTAGGGTTTTTCTCCCTCTTTCTCAATATTGACTAAAAAGGTTCGATTATTAACAACAAACACCAATAACCTTATTTAAGACCCAAAATACATAAGTATTTGCCCAAAGACCAAAACCCCTCTATTAATTTATTAAATCAAATAAAAATTAGGGTTTCCTCTCCTTTCAACAACAACATGCTAATTAACCTGCCAATTAGCCCAAACCACAACTAATGCTAATAAACCCATAACCTCATGATTTTTTTAACAAAATCCAACATGATATAATTTTCATGCAATACAAAAAAAAAACTACCACATGTCTATCTATAGACGGAGTATTGAAAAGAAACAAGGAGAATCCCTACCTCAAATGGAGAACTCAAATGGAGAAGATGACCCGAAATCAAGGTGCTCCAAATCCACTATTCTTCATATTAGAATGAAGCCCTCAACCCACTCTACCTTTCTTACAAAGGACTTAGTATAGATTTACACTAGGAGGAGATGAAAACCTAGAGAGAAGATGTGTAGGGAGAGAGAGAAGACAGTTCTAGGGTTTTGAAATCAAAAGGGAGATGAACAAGTGATATTGAAGGTTGTCATTAAAGTCCATTAATTGGAAAATGAAAGGACAAGTTAGAATTAAATGAACACTAATTGAAATTAAATGAACACTAACTAGAATTAAATGAACACTAGTTAGAAATATGAATGGACAAGTTTGTCATAAAATCCCACTAATGGAATATGAATGGATCACTAATTGGAATAGTAACTGAACCACTAATAAGGATATTAAATGAACAAGTTTGTAACCACTAATAAGGATATTAAATGAACCATTATGAAAATTTAATGGACACTAACCCTTGGTTTCCAAACATAACCAACCTGTTTTAAACCTACCCAACACGACCCAAGACTCATATACAAAGAGTAAAGGATGGAAACGGGAAAAAGACAACAACACATCCACGGAACCAAGTCTGAAATACAATTAAACAATGAAGGGAAAATCGGGATCGCTATAGGATTGGAGCACTACCGAGTTTGGCTCTTCTTCCCCTTGGGTTCTCCATTTGAGGTAGGGATTCTCCTTGTTCTTTTTCAATACTCCGTCTATAAATAGTCAAGTGGTAGTTTTTTGTATTGCATGAAAATCATATTCATGTTGGATTTGTTTGAAAATCATGAGAAGGAACCTAGGGTTGGTTGTTTGAAAATGGGTTTGTTATCATTGATTGTGGTTTGGACTAATTGGGGAGCAAATTACCATGTTATTGTTGAAAGAAGAAAAAAGCCCTAAATTATATTTTGATCTGGCAAATTAAAATGGAGGGTAGTTGATCAATGTTTGTAAATCTCTATTGTTAATATGAGTTGTGTGAAAATGGTGATGGCTAGGGGTTTAATTATGACATTGGGGTTATGTCAAAATGAATGTAGTAGACTAATGTGAGTTATGGCTTTATTATCCATGAAATTGGTTTTGTGAAAACGAAAATAACGGAATTTATTTTGTGAAATGGGAAAAGTATTTTTGAAATAAGTGGTGGAACATGCTGACTTGGAAAGTTATGAAAGTTGATCTTAAAAATGGGAAATGGAATGATAACTCAACGTGAGTCTCGGAAAACAGATATGAGAATTGAACTGTTACATCATAAGTGTTGAATACACATATTTGGGGTTTTACCTTTACCTATCGTACTAGTATCGTTGTCGGGTTTAAGATCTCATGAGAGTTGAGTCTTTATAATCGGTGTATTAAAATCATGCATCTAGAGGTTTTGTCCTTGGTCATTGGTGGAGGATGACATTGCTGTATTGGATTGTTGTGTTTGCATCACACCGGCGTTGATTGAATACTGTATGTGATGAAGTGCTATGATACATTATATATGTATATTTGTTAGGGAGGAGATAGGTGATATACTCCAGTGTGTGGGAGGAGATAGGGGATGTACTCCACACACCTATGTGTTCATATACTTTAACACGTTGCTTATGTATCTTGATAGTTCATGAGTATGTATTACACTTGTTGGTTATGCTCTGTTGTATTGTGATTATTAGTGTTATACACTGCGCTTATAATCAAAGGTACCGTTACCTTCCAGTTAGCACCTGGAGAACTGACTGCGCTTATAATCAAAGGTACCGTTACCTTCCAACTAGCGCTTGGAGAACTGACTTAGCCAGTAGAGCAGAGTTTTATTATTATTGTCTCAGTGTATCTGAGTATATCATGGATTGCGATGGTTACAGTTTTGGAGGGTCGAGTTGCCTCATTTGTTGATTATATACATGTTGATGATTTGTTATCTCCTTTCTATTAAAGGCATGCATGTATAAATATGAATGTATTGGGAATAAACCAAAATGCCATTATGAGATTTTGGGAAAGCGCGAAAGATAATCGGGTATTTGAAAGTATGTTTTGAAAAAGGAAAAATCTGTTGTAAGTATGGAAAATGGGAGAAAAGTAATGGGCTTAGTGGAATTGTTTTCTAAGTTGTTATTGTTATGAAAATTTGGGAACAAGGGGTAATGAAAAGAAAAGAAAGATGAATCGCTTATAACGTTGAATGAAATGGCTGCTTTCGAGAAAAGTTCATTGTATATGTATATTTTGTATAAACTGCCACACTACTATTGTAGTATGATATTGAGCATTCATGATCATAGCTATCTGTAAGTTGTTATTGTTAAGGATCATGTTGAGGTCCCTACTGGACTATATGTTCATCCCACATTGTTGAATCCTTTTCAGGTGTTAAGCAGGATGTGCTACAAGATTTGGATCTCCTTATTTGTTGGCCACGGGGCCTTTTTGTGTTGGCGGAATGCCATATATGTAAAAGGGTTACACCCTTCTTCTTGATTCTTTAATGATGTAAGCCTTTGGGCATTTTATTTAGTATGCTCATGTTGTATTTCATTTGCATTCGGACGAGAGAATTGTTATTTATTTTTACTCATGGGACTAAAGAGTTTATTTCTGCATGTTATCTCTGAACTTGAATTAAGTAATGAATTTGGTAATGATTTCGAGTAATAAAAAGTAGGGCGTGACAAAACTTATCATTGATGAGCATGTTGATGAAAAACAGAGCACGAAAAATAAACTCTAAAAATCAAAATCAACTTCACTGTCAACTCTTTTTGAAATTAACCAAACAATAAAGAATGAAAAATGAACTCTAAAAATCAAAATCAACTCTATCAAGCTGGCCTCTCTCTAAAATTGATCAATAACAGAGAATGAAAAATCAACTCCAAAATTCATAAACAACTTCACTAAGCTGGCCGCTCTTTTAAATTGATCAAAACTAAAAACAAAAACCTAATGCAAAATACACTCGAAAACCTAATATGAAATTGGAATCCTTACATACAATTCAAATAAAAAATCGAAATCATATATGGAATCTCCATCGAAAACATACCTGATTCAACTCCACTGAAAATCAAAACAAAAACAATCAACACCACTGCAAAACCTAGACAACCATAACAATCTCCATCGTCGACTACACTGCAACACTTGCAAAATCCCTACGAAATCTCCACCGCGAAGTCCATCCCCATGAAATCTTCAGTTTGCCAAAATCAAAACAAACGTATGATATAAAGAAGGGTAAATTATGTATTTTATATCCTAAAATAAGGTTGAGGGACCTTAGGCATGAAAAAAATTTATTGTGGACCTCTCCTCCTACCAAAAGTTGGGCAGGGATCTTAGACCAATTTTTCCAAAAATTTATGATTTTAATTATTAATATTTATAAAGTTTATCATTTATTTGTAATTCTTTTTTTCCTTCAAAACCAACACGCATTAAAATTTCCCATATTTAAAGACTCAAGACTAGACAAGCTGAATGTTTGCGCTAGGTTCAATTCCTATAATAAGATCAACATTTGGAATATATTAAGACTGCACACTATTTTTCTTGATATATATATCTATACAATAAAGCAGGATAGTTTTTGAATTTGTCCTACACACATTTGTCCTACTAGAACATTTGTATAGCTCAAATCAATTCAATTTATAAAACAACGACTGAGATATATTTTTCAAAAAATATTCTACATGTACATTTTCTATTTTCCCGCTTCTCTCTCTTACTTTTTCCTTTTCTCACCCATCCTTCTATGATCTCATCATCCCACCTTCCTCTCTCTTCTCTTTTTATTTTTTTATTTTCTCCCATTTTTATTTTTCTCTCTATTTGTTTTTTTTATTTTCTCCTTTTTGTTCACTTATTTTTTATTTATATTATATGGTAAAGTTTGCAATCCCAGAATTAAGAACCAGATTTTATTCTATTTAATGGAGATTAAATTAATGAATTTTATAGTCCACAAATTAAATGAATTTGAACAATTAATTCTTATTTTTAAATATATTGAATACATGATAGACTTCATAAATTTAGATCTTAAATGAATCTTCAACACCTATAAAATAAAGCAGGATGGTTTTGAATTTGTTCTACACATATTTTTCCTACTAGGACATTTGAACGGCTCAGGTCTTTTCAATTTATAAAACAAAGGGTGAGAAATATTTTTCAAAAAATATCCGACGTGTACAATTTTTATTTTCATGCTTCTCTCTCTTATTTTTTCCTTTTCTCACCCATCATTCTATGATCTCATGACCGCACCTTCCTCTCTCTTTTTTTTTTCTTTTTTTTATTTGCTCCCATTTTTATTTTTCTCTCTATTTTTTTCCCCTCCTTTTTGTTCACTTATTTTTTATTCATATTATATAGAAAAGTCTTCAATCCCTGAATTAGAATCAGATTTTACTCTATTTAGTGGAGATTAAGTTAATGAATTTTATAGTCCAGAAATTAAATGAATTTGAACAATTAATTATTATTTTTAAATATATTGAATACAAGATAGACTTCATAAATTTAGATCACAAATGAATCTTTAACATCTATATAATAAAGATGGATGGTTTTTGAATTTGTCCTACTAGGACATTTGAATGACTCACATCTATTCAATTTATAAAACAAAGACTGAGATATATTTTTCAAAAAATATTCCACAACTACATTTTTTATTTTCCCACTTCTCTCTCTTACTTTTTCCTTTTCTCAACCATCGTTCTATGATCTCATCATCCCACCTTTCTCTCTCTTTTCTTTTTATTCTTTTATTTTCTCTCATTTTTATTTTTCTCTATTTTTTCCCCTCCTTTTTGTTTACTTATTTTTTATTCGTATTATATGAAAAAGTCTGCAATCTTAGAATTAGGAACTAGATTTTATTCTGTTTAGTGGAGATTAAATTAATGAATTTTATAGTTCACAAATTAAACGAATTTGAATAATTAATTATTATTTTAAAAAATATTGAATATATGGTAGACTTCATAAATTTAGATCTCAAATGAATCTTCAACATCTATACAATAAAGTAGGATAGTTTTTGAATTTGTCTTACACACATTTGTCCTACTACGACATTTGAACGGCTCAAATCTATTAAATTTATAAAACAACGGCTGAGATATATATATTTTAAAAAATATTCTACATGTACATTTTCTATTTCTCCTTCTCTCTCTTACTTTTTCCTTTTCTCACCCATCCTTCTATGATCTCATCATCCCGCCTTCCTCTCTCTTCTCTATTTATTTTTTTATTTTCTCTCATTTTTATTTTTCTCTCTATTTGTTTTTTTTATTTTCTCTTTTTCGTTCACTTATTTTTTATTCATATTATATGGAAAAGTCTGCAATCCCAGAATTAGGAACCAGATTTTATTCTGTTTAGTGGATATTAAATTAATGAATTTTATAGTTCACAAATTAAATGAATTTGAACAATTAATTCTTATTTTTAAATACACTGAATACATGATAGACTTCATAAATTTAGATCTCAAATGAATCTTCAACATCTATATAATAAAGCATGATGATTTTTGAATTTGTCTTACACAGTATAGCGATCCCGGTTTTTCCTCCATTGATTAGTGTGATCCGGACTTGGTTCTGTGGATGCGGGTTGTTGTATATATCTTGTTTCCTTCCTTCAATACTTTGTATTTGAGTTATAGGATGTTTTGGGTAAGTTTGTTATAGGTTGGGAGTGATTGGGAGCAAATGATTGCTGCCCAGAATTTTGGTCCTTCGCTCGAGCGAGCTCTTTGTTTTGGATCCTTCGCTCGAGCCAGGGTTTGTTCGCTCGAGCGCGAGTTGAGTTTTGTTTCTGGTGGCTCGAGCGAGAAGTCCTTTGCTCGAGCTTGCGTCTGTGTCTGGTTCTAGACCTGAGAGTTGCATTTCTTGGCTCGAGCGAGATTCCATTCGCTCGAGCGAACGAGGTGTATTTTTGAGGTTCTTCGCTTGAGCGTGCTTCTGGTTGTAGACCTGAAGCTTTGCATTGTTGGCTCGAGCGAGACTTTCTTCGCTCGAGCGAGTCTGTCTTTGTATCTGGTCGCTCGAGCGACCACTCCTTCGCTCGAGCGAGCTTGTGTTATATCAGTAGACAGCAACGGGAAACACTTCACTTTTTTCATCTCCTTTATTTTGCAAACCCTAGATTTGAGCTCCCTCTCTCTCTACATATCTTCTCTCTAGGTATTCATCTCCTCCTTGTGTATTTCTACCCTAAGTTCTTTGTAAGAAAGGTAGAGGGTGAGTTGGGCTTCCTTTTAATCTGAAAAATAGTGGATTTGGAGCACTTTGGATTTTGGCCATCTTCTCCTTTGAGCTTCTATTTTCGAGGTAGGGATACCCTACTTCATCTTATGAGCTTTGTCTTTGATTTTGGTCATTTTGATTAGTTGGTGATGTTTGGTAATTTTGGAAAAAGTTAGGGTTTAATTTGTAATTTAACAAAAGGGGGTTTTTCATATATTAAACTCCATGTGTTTGTAAGATTTGGAAAATGGCATTATTAGTGTCAAATTGAGGAAATTGAACCTTAGGGTTGATTTTTGATAAAGGGTGGAAATGCCCTAATTATGGAAATAAATTAATTAGTATAATTAATTTGGAAAAATATGAAATTGAGTTGACATCCATGAAATTGGAAAATTGTGGGATTGAATGGTGTAGTTGGATTAATTTATCATTCACCGATGAAATTGTTGATATTGTATTAGTTTAATACATTTATTTTCTGTTTAGAAATAACTGCTTTGGGCTATCGGTGGAGGATATAGAAACCTCCTAGATACATTTATTTTCTGTTTAAAAATCTAGAAACCTCCTAGATGTTGATTTGTGATTATGTGTCAATTTTAAGCAGAATATAACAATCCCAATCAAACAATCAAGATAAAGAGACACAACGATTTTACGTGGAAAAACCACAATTGGACACCTCCAACTGTGATAAAAAAACCACGGGCAACTGCCACAAGAACAATCCACTAAGAAGATTTAAAGGAATTACATAGGTATACTCTCAATTATCTAGTGAATCCACAACGCCTAATTGAACCAACCTCTATGTGCCTCTTCCAACCCCATCTTCACCATGGAATTGTCTTTACGATGAGCCACTCCAGAATCCACCGAAGCTTCAGGTTTGAATTCTTCAGAATCCACCGAAGAACAACTCTCTCTCTCTTGTGTATAACAAACAAACCTTTGATGTACTCTCTTTAAACCATGAGTTGAATACTCAATAAAACATCAAAGAAAACTAACAAAATATCTCCAGATATAAACCTTAAGATCCAAAAAGAAGATCTGGAGAAAAAATAATGAGTGGTCTAGTTTTGGGAGAAAACCAACTACTTATAGAAAATCCAAAGTAATCCTGTTTTTGGAAGAAAACCAACTTCTTAAAGGACTCCAAAGTAATCCTAGTTTTGGAAGAAAATCAACTTCTTAGAGAAATCCAAAGTAATCCTAGTTTGACCCGACAAGTGAATTTAAAAAATTACAACCTTGGGTTTGATCCATGGAATTCGACAACAAAGGGTCCTAACAGACTCCATAGATACAGCAAATATGTGTATCTTTATGAAATGTTTGTATAGCGAATATGTGTACTAAATGGAAGTGTTAATACAGCAAATATGTGTATTACGTGAAGTATTGGAAGTGTTTTAATATGAGTTGTGATCTCATAAGAATTGCAAAGTATGAAACTGATAAAATTTGAAACGTAATCTCTTTTAAGTTATCTGGCCAGGTTCTAAGCCACGTTTATGAAATGAATTGATAAGTAAAGGAAAGTGAAATGTAACATGGACATGATTGTCATGGAACTGTAATGTGATATAAATTGTTATAAGTGTTGACCATCTATCACATGCTATTATTTTAGACATTGCTTAAATTTGGTTTAGTATATCTCTACTGGGCTGTGGCTCACCCTATATGGGACATCATTTTTAGGTCCAGGTGATATGCCACCTCCAAGATCATAGCTTGGAAGGTTCTGGGAGTTGAAGACTCTTTTTGATTATTTTGTTATCTTTTGATGTATTACATGTAAACTCAAGCCAAAGGCTTAATATGTATTTGAGTTAGTACTCTCTTTTTGTAACCAAGTGTTGGCTTGGAAAGTTGTAAGCCCATAGGGCATTTACTTTTGTTGTCAACATGTAATACTTTTACAATGAATACTCTGATGAATAGAAATATGTTTATTTCTCTTATATCAATGCTTGTCGAGAATGTGGGGTTTTATGTATTATTTTGAGGGCGTTACACACACATTTCTCCTACTAGGACATTTGAACGGCTCAGATCTATTCAATTTATAAAACAAAGGCTGAGAAATGTTTTTCAAAAAATATCCGACATGTAAATTTTTTATTTTCACGCTTCCCTCTCTTACATTTTCCTTTTCTCACCCATCCTTCTATAATCTCATGATCCCACCCTCCTCTCTCTCTCTTTTTTTTTTTCTTTTTTTTTCTTCCATTTTTATTTTTCTCTTTGTTTTTTTTTTCCCCTCCTTTTTGTTCACTTATTTTTTATTCATATTATATGGAAAAATCTGCAATCCCAGAATTAGGAATCAAATTTTACTCTGTTTAGTGGAGATTAAGTTAATGAATTTTATAGTTCACAAATTATATGAATTTGAATAATTAATTATTATTTTTAAATATATTGAATACATGATAGACTTTATAAATTTAGATCTCAAATGAATTTTTAACATCTATATAATAAAGCAGGATGATTTTTGAATTTGTCTTACACACATTTGTCTTACTTGGACATTTGAATGGCTCATATCTATTCAATTTATAAAACAAATGCTGAGATATATTTGTCAACAAATATCCCAGAAGTACATTTTTTATTTTCACGCTTCTCTCTCTTACTTTTTTCTTTTCTCAACCATCCTTCTATGATCTCATCATCCCACGTTCCTCTCACTTTTCTTATTATTTTTTTATTTTCTCCCATTTTTGTTTTTCTCTCTATTTTTTTTCCCTCCTTTTTGTTCACTTATTTTTTATTCATATTATATGGAAAAATCTACAATCCTAGAATTAGGAACTAGATTTTATTCTGTTTGGTGGAGATTAAATTAATGAATTTTATAGTCCACAAATTAAATGAGTTTGAACAATTAATTATTATTTTTAAATAGATTGAATACATGGTAGACTTCATAAATTTAGATCAAAAATGAATCTTCAACATCTATATAATAAAACAGGATAGTTTTTGAATTTGTGCTACACACATTTGTCCTACTAAGACATTTGAACGGTTCAAATCTATTCAATTTATAAAATAACGACTGAGATATATTTTTCAAAAAATATTCTACATGTACATTTTCTATTTTTTCCCGCTTCTCTCTCTTACTTCTTCCTTTTCTCACCCATCCTTCTATAATCTCATCATCCCACCTTCCTCTCTCTTCTCTTTTTATTTTTTTTATTTTCTCCCATTTTTATTTTTCTCTCTACTTGTTTTTTTTTTTTATTTTCTCCTTTTTGTTCACTTATTTTTTATTTATATTATATGGAAAAGTCTGCAATCCTAGAATTAGGAACAAGATTTTATTTTGTTTAGTGGAGATTAAATTAATGAATTTTATAGTCCACAAATTAAATGAATTTGAATAATTGATTCTTATTTTTAAATATATTGAATACATGATAAACTTCATAAATTTAGATCTCAAATGAATCTTCAACAACTATATAATAAAGCAGGATTGTTTTTGAATTTGTCTTACACGCATTTGTCCTACTAGGACATTTGAACGGCTCAGATCTATTCAATTTATAAAACAAAAGCTGAGAAATATTTTTCAGAAAATATCTGACATGTTCATTTTTTATTTTCACGCTTCTCTCTCTTATTTTTTTCCTTTTCTCACCCATCATTCTATGATCTCATGATCCCACCTTCCTCTCTCTCTCTCTCTCTCTCTCTCTCTCTCTCTTTTCTCCCATTTTTTTTTCTCTCTATTTGTTTTTTTCCCCACCTTTTTGTTCACTTATTTTTTATTCATATTATATGAAAAAGTCTGCAATCACAGAATTAGGAATCCGATTTTACTCTGTTTAGTGGAGATTAAGTTAATGAATTTTATAGTCCACAAATTATATGAATTTGAATAATTAATTATTATTTTTAAATATATTGAATACGTGATAGACTTCATAAATTTAGATCTCAAATGAATCTTTAACATCTATATAGTAAAACAGGATGGTTTTTGAATTTGTCCTACTAGGATATTTGAACGGCTCAAATATATTCAATTTATAAAACAACGGTTGAGATATATTTTTCAAAAAATATCCTACATGTACATTTTCTATTTTCCCGCTTCTCTCTCATACTTTTTCATTTGCTCACCCATCATTCTATGATCTCATCATCCCACCTTTCTCTCTTTTTTCTTTTTATTTTTTTATTTTCTCTCATTTTTATTTTTCTCTCTATTTTTTTTCTCATTTTTGTTTACTTATTTTTTATTCATATTATATAAGAAAAGTCTGCAATCCAGAATTAGGAACCAGATTTTACTCTGTTTAGTGTAGATCAAATTAATGAATTTTATAGTCCACAAATTAAATGAATTTGAATAATTAATTATTATTTTTAAATATATTGAATACATGGTAGACTTCATAAATTTAGATCTCAAATGAATCTTCAACATCTGTATAATAAAATATGATGGTTTTTGAATGTGTCCTACACACATTTGTCCTACTAGAATATTTCTGTTGGCTTTTTGAATTTCGAAGGGTATTTTTGTAAATGCGAGCGTGCCAGCAAGGATCAATCAGCCCTTACAGAAATTATAATTGCCAACCAATTATCAAACGATTGTGTTGTAGTTCTTTCAGCCTCAATGAAGAGGACTTTTACTGGTGGCTTGACTTAGGAGAAATTAAGAGAGATAACAGTTAATATGAAGAACAATCGAAGTATTTCATTAAAATGAACACTTACAATGATCCAAACTCAGCCTCGAGGAGGTTTACAGCAACAATCTACTTGAATCTACTTGAAACTACTCCTATGAAAGAAGTGCAGTGCAGGTATTTAAAGTGCAGGAATGTAAAGAACGGGTATTTAAAGTGCAGGAAATGTAAAGACTGAAAATGTAAAAACTGGAAAAGAAAATATGTAATGTAAGACTGGTTTGTATGATCTGAGTCTGGGGGTTTTTTCTACGGGCTTCCCTGCTAGTTATACTCGTCAAGGATGACCTTCGAACTGCACTTCAAATCGTCGAACTGCTCCTCCATGGTCGCTGATCATGCTGCCTTAGAAGTAGTTCCACTACGCCATCACTTGCAGTTAAGCTTCTCTCTTGTATTTGAATTTGAATATGAGTAACCGTTGAAGCCACGTCACCTTGCATCTCTTTACTGATCTAGTACTACTCAGATCACGTGAGAACCAATATTCATTGCCACGTGTACGATCAGGATCGAAGACTTGAATCATCTTTCCATAATACCCTTATTCTGCCATGTGTCGAATTGTAACTGGTTTTTACAAAATATGTAGCCAACATTACCCTCTGCACTAATATACCCAATACTTGGTGATATTAGTGGATTAAAGCCTTTCCCACACTTTTGGAACGTGCATGGAGTCTATCTTCTGGAAACACAACCGTTATCTATTTGGTGATCATTTGCATTAACTCTCTCTCAATTTGTTGAACATCCCAATACCTTAGCATTCGAACAGACTATGGCTAAATAAACTTCCCTTTCTATTGATCAAGCATACGAAGAGCCATTGAGTAATGCTGCTTCCCCTTGAAAGAACCTCCACGCATTCATTAGCCACCTTTACCCGCCTTTCTATATTCAGGTCATGGGAGCCTTTGTAAATTACCATCCTTTGGACTACGAACACATTGTCCTTAATCCTTCGATTCAACAAGTTGTAGACACAGATACAAGAAGTTCTTCCTCTAACTTCCCCTTGTACCTCGAACAAATTGCTCTCAAACCTTTGATTTGGCAAGTTGCAAATATGGACTTAGGAAACTCTTCTTCACAAAATTCTGCATGGGATGAAGCTACAACTTCTTCATCTTCTGAGATTTCTGGCTGGACAAGCTGGTCAACACCTGAGACTTATGATTTGAGGGAGCGAATCAACCATCATTTTGTTGAGTTCACTGATCCTTTGGAGTTTCCTTCCTATGCTCAAAGTTCAGTGGTCTACCCTTACGTGCCCATTGACCATCGACGTAGTTTGGAGGAGAACCTTCTTGTGGCATGGTACACATCCTCCATGCCTACAAAGACAGTGCTTCTTGCCCGACACCCAGAAGAGGCACAAGGGTACAACCTATCATTCTTAGCCAAGAAGGCGAAGATTTGCTCTTCTGACTGGCTTGATTATATTAATGCCTTTGTTCCTTCCGCTCCCGTGCCATCTCCCATAATAGAAGCACCCACACCTTCTTCTCCATCCTCTGAAATAGAAGCATCTACTCCCTCTTCTTCATCTTCTGAAGCAGAACCATCTACCCCTTCTCCTCCACCAACTCTTTCCTGGACAGAGAAACTGAGGCTTGCCCTCCCCATGAATGAAGTCTTTCCACCTTACAAACCTCTACCATCCCCTACTCTAGCTGAGCGGAAAGAAGCTTAACTTCTGCTTGCAGCATTCTCTCACTTGCCCTTCAATGTTCTTGAGGATGAAGTCCCTCTCAAGAACTTTCATTGGGCTTGTGATATTCTGACTAGGGGCCACGTCCTTAATCCCCTTGCCCAAGTAGAACTTTATATGTTCCTCGACCAACTTCCGGTGCTCCTCTATTGGCATCGAAATTCCATGGTTACTACATAATCTTTGGACCAACTTTCGTCTCTCCGAATTCAAGCCCAGTACGAAGCAGAGAACTTCATCGAAGAATTCGATGATTTTAAGAATAAAGATTCTGCGTATTGGGATGACTTGGTCATAGACGAAGTGGAGCAAAGATTGAGAGAGGAAGCTTTCGAAATAAAGGCTGAAGAGTTCTACTACGAAGTGAGAGCACACCAACTTATGCAGCCAACATTAGAAGAAATAGAAAATATAATAAAGAGAGAACAAAAATTCATTGATCACTGCTGGACCAAATTTCATGATCTTGTTATTTATTCTATTCCTTATTTTTATGAGTTTGAGTTCATACCCAGATAGGGTTATTCGATGTAATTGCCTTGGCTTTAATATAAATAGAATTCTTCACTTGACATTGTTTGATCCTGTTTCCATTTGCCTTTTAAAACCAATCCAGAGCTTCGAACTGAACAATCTTGTTTTTCGAATATGGACTTGATTGTTTAAAAATGAAAACACTAAGAACCAACATGACTTTTCCAATTTATGGAATAAAGTTGACAGTTTTGGCTGATATCATCTTAGAAACAGTGCTTCGAATTTAACAATCATATCCCTCGAATATAGATCCAATCAATTTCCAATAAGGATGTTCGGATGAATTCTCCAATTTATGGATTATGGTCATCAACTTTTGTTAATTCTTGTTCAGAATTGGTGTCTCGAATTTAACAATCTTTTCCCTTAAAGCCTATCTTAATCATAACCAAAATATGATCATGATTAGTATTGACTACTTTGCTTCGAAGAACAGTTCATACTTACAACAATATCAAAACTGTTCTTGGGGTTGCATTGTTTTAAATCGAAAAGACAATTTTCTGTGTGTATATACAAACCAACTATTGGTTTAGATGTTTCGAACAGTAATTCTCATCCGTAAAGAATTCTAAGTTTTGCTTCGAAGGTCGCTATTTTCATTAATAACCCTCAAACAGGTCTTTAAACCCTTTGAAGTAGACCAATACTCGAGTATTCTAGCATCTTTAAGCATGTAGTATGCTTCGAAGCTGGCTTCTGTATTTCGAAGCCGTTGTTGTTTGATTTTTGGTGCCAAAATTTGGCTTTGAAGCCAAATACCCTACTTCGAAGCTAGTCTCAGCATCTGGGTTGTGTTTTTTCCCTCTAAAAGTATCAATATTGAAGGAAACTCTTCGTATTCATACTTTTTAGTACTTAACGACTTACGCAATATATTTTTCAGATACGAAACATTCAAAAGCCCTTTTGTTTTGTGCTCTGAAATCACTTGCTCTTTTAACATACAAACCCTATCGATCCTCTATTAACCCTTTCTTCCTCAATGGATCCTTCTTCGCTGAAAGTGCTCGCTGGCGACCGTATCAGCCCTACCACGGCTTTGAAGAAATGCATCGATGAAGAAATCACCAAACTAACAACTGGTGGGTCGAGCACTATAGATGGACGTCTGTTTGTTCCTCATCATAGCAACTAACAAGAATACGTCCTAGGTCCCATCTTTCGGGAGGCCCCTGACCAACTTCCTGCTCTATACCCTCGTTTGGAGGATCACTTCCTTCTATACGAAGGAGGGCTTGACTGGAGCAACTGGAGAATGACCCGGCCTCATCGCTGCTGGCCGACACTGAGAACCGAATGGGAGGAGTGGTATGACAGGGTTGTACCTGCGAGAGAAGATGACTTACAGGAGCTCTATATCCTCGACGCCCTTCGTCTTTCCAGGTTCATCATCCCTGAGGACCTCTTTTTAATTCCAGCTGCTTTATGTTTTTGGAATATGGCTTTTAATTTTTTCCAATTTCGATGTGGCATGATGGCTCCCACCATTCTCGATATTTGCCATCTTTTAGGGCTTTCTCCTCATGGCTCTCCTTTTACTCCCAACTATCCGGACCTCCCTGTCAAATTTTCCCTTCCAGCCTTAAACTCTTCTTATAGTGACTTTGTAACGGCTGAAAATAAAAAGGAAGGCCCTGTGAAAGACAGAGAACTCTTTTCCTTTATTTTATACTGGTTATGCAAATTTCTTTTTTGCACATCATCTCAAAGGATTATGCCTGAGTTCACTCCCCTCGCAAAGGCACTTGTCTTGAAAAAACATATAGCTCTTGCTCCTTACCTTTTAGGCCATGTTTACAGAGCTTGCTCCCAATTTTGTGAAAGACCACTTGATGTTAACCAAGGAGGTCCCCTCTGGGTGCTCCAGCTCTAGCTCTTCGCCTATTTTACAGACCTGCATTCAAAATGCCTAAAATTCCTTGTCCAAGATCCTAGCACTTATGGGGAGAAGTATGCTAGGATTATCCTTTATCCTGCTTCTTTTGCTTATTACTTTATTTTCTTTTACCAACTCCCTATTTCTCCGTCTGCCTCCTTCTTTTATCCATTTGAAGCCAATAGAGGACCATCCTGGCTGCAAACTTTCCTGGTTGATAAAGAGTGCTCCATCTCACCTCATAAAGATATGTGGGCCTCTATACTGCTACCAAGGGAATTGTTCATTGGCACTTTGAACCCTCGAGCTTATAAATGCATATCTGAGGTGTATTGCCCTTCCTAGTTTGCCAGACAATTTGGTCTCACTCAAGGGATACCTGTTCCACTTTGCAATCTCTCGAATGTCCACCTTACTGCTAGAGATTTGAGAATATCCAAATCCAAGCTAGAGATGACAATACTCAAACTGCTGAAGGAATTGAATGAGTTCCAATTTGTCCCCTTTCTTCCATCTGGCTTAGTTCTGAAAAGATTCCAGGACTGGTGGACAGCCAATATGGAAGTGCGCCTATCTGTGCATCCTCATGACTTGCTAATAGGGTTGGGAGTGCCTTCAAAGGCTAAGTCGGCAATAGCTGAGAACATTTCCCCTCTTCCTGAAGCTGCTACAACTACTCCTGTAGCTTCATCCCCTCCAGCTAGAGTTACTAGAGCTGCTTCGAAGAAGGGTAAATATTTTCAGATTTCCCTTTTCTTTCCTTTGAATCTTTTGTTCGTTTCCTTTACACTTATGTTTTTTGGTGCAGGGTCTTCGCAAGAAGAATCCCCCAAGAGAGCTGAAACTTTAGCTATTCTAAAAAAGAAACAACAACAAAAATAGAAAAGGAAGCTCGTCCTCCCTTCTGAGGAATCTGAATCTCTGGAAGAATGAGAGGTTGAGCAAAAGCAAGAAGTGCCCTTGCAGAGAACAAAGAGACAAAAGGTGGCTGCCTCCCCTTCTGATATAATCGAACATCCTCCTCTCGAGGCAACTACTACAGTAATGGGGAAAGGACTTACCTCTGAAGAATCTGAACCTCAAATTGAAGAGAAGGAGATTGAAAAGGAGCCAGTAGCAACACTGCCAAGAAGGAAGAGAAGGAAAGTGACTGTTCCTGCTACTGACTTGGTTGAAGACCCCATTCATGAAGCAGCTGCCAAGGTAGTAGAGCAGGAACATTCCAAAGCAATAATTGTCTTCGAGAGGGCTGAGAAGAGACGGCAGCAACACTTTTTGATAGACAAAGCCGCTGCTGCTGACGCACTACAAAGGGAAGCTGCAAGAAGGCAACAAACTGCTGAACATTACTCCCTTCGCAGCTCTCCCATCAGTGCTAATACCTCTGGAACAAGTAATTTCTCTCACACTTCCGTTGTTTTTCTTTTGTCAACTTTTGATACTGAATTTTGACAGTCCTTTGTATTTCTTCCTTTTGCAGCAACAACTACTGCGTTTCTCTTTCCAGTGAGGCCTCCCTCGGTTTCAGTTGAAGTTGACCAGATGCAGGATGTGAGGACTACTCAAATTATCCTCCCACTTCCAAGGTCTACACTTCCTGTACTTTCCCTAAGACCAAGCATTCCTGCATCTCTACTTCTTGGCTTAGACCCATACCTCCCTTTCCTGACTTTTCATCTTCCCCAATCCACTTCTTCTTCGAGCCTTGCTCTTCCTCCTTCCTTCATAGAAATTCCAACTGCTCCCTCTTCTTCGAAGGCAGCTAATTTCCCAATTGAGGGTGCTGGTAGTTCTCCAACTCATAGTTCATCACCTTTGCCTACTTCCAGCCCCTCTTCACTTGATTCATTGGTGGCTAAGACCATAGAGGCTGCCAAAGATGCTCCACCCATTTCTCCTATCTCCATGCAGTCCTCTGTGCCTTCCACCGCAACACTCTCTGTACCTCTCATGTCTATGGATGAGGTTGATGTTTTTGAGGCCAGATTAGCTAGTCTTTTTGACATACCCTCTACCTCTCCAACATCCAGTGTTGAAGCTGAGCCATTAGTTTTGGCTGACTCTTTGCTGAAAATCCTTGAGAGCTCTTCTTCCTCCAACAGCAAGCCTTTTGCACCTTCTATAGATTTGGACACTTGCTTGGAACTTCTGATCTCCTTTTCGAGGATTCCCTTCGAGGCTCTACAAAGGCCTATCATCAGAAATGGGTTTCTTCAGTGCTGTAAAATTGCTGAGTAGTTCGGCACGAATGCCTCAAGTCATCTATCCCAGGCTGCAGCTACTATTGACTTCTACATTAGCATTTGTCATGCTGCTAATGCTGTGAATGAGAAATTGGCTAGGGATCAGAGTTTTGTTTCCCAAGTGCATACCGAAGTATCAGATCTCAAGGAACAACACTCTTCTGCCTCCCAGTTTCGAATTCAGCTGCTGGAGAAAAAAGCTCGTCTTGAGAAGGAACTAACTGCAGTAAACCAAGCCTTGGTTCGAACTGACACTAAATTGCAAATCACCAACCAAGAACTAGCCGATCGAAAGGGAGACATGGCTGCAGCTATTCAACTATTTCTAGCATTTACCAATAGAAAATCTGTTGTACAAAAACAATTGAAACATTGTAATGATTTTTGGGCCAATTTGTGGCACAATGTATTTGATTCTTTTTGAAAAATCAAGTTCTTATCATCTGAGCAATCTTGTGTTCTTGTACTTAATATTTATTTTATTCCTTGTGTTTTCCAAATGGTTGGAAAATAAGGCTTCAAATATTTGCCATTAATCTTTTTGGGATGTACATAACTATTCAAATTTCTTAAATGGTATGCTCCAAAAGGCAGAACTCTATGAATTTGGTATGATCCTTCCCAGTTAGGTGACCATTTGCCAAACTTATGGCTTTTAATTCCTATTGGGAGTATTGTTTTCCATACCAAATCACCTTTATCAAAGCCAATGTGTTTGACCTTCTTATTATAATTCTTGGCTGCTTTCTTCTTTTGGAAAAGAATGTTTTTTAATGCCAAAATCCTGGCTTCATCTATGCCTTCTAATTCCAAGCACATACTTTGATGGTACTGCTCAGGATCTAACTGATCTTAGCATCTTACCCTCAAAGATTTAACATTAATCTCCACAGGTAAAACTGCATCATGCCCATATACTAAGGCATAAGGATTGACTCCTGTGCTTGATCTTGGGGAAGTTCTGTAAGCCCACAAAACATCTAACAATAGGTTATGCCAATCCCTAGGATTATCCTCCACAACCTTTTGTATTCCCTTTTTCAAGGACTTATTGGATGATTCAGCTTGACCATTGGCTTGTGCATAATAGGGTGTGGAATTAACAAGGCTAATTCCAAACTCTGCCACAAAAGATTTCACCATTTTCCCATCGAACACAGTCCCATTATCCACGGTTATGGTTTGTGGGATGCCAAATCTATGGATCAAATCTTTAATGAACCCAATGACTTCTGTCTGGTCTAAAGCCTTGTATGGCCTGGCTTCGACCCATTTAGTGAAGTAATCAGTGGCCACTAGAATGAAACAATGATGCTTCGAAGAAGGTGGGTGTATTTTTCCCATCATATCCATGGCCCATCCTCTGAATGGCCAAGGCTTCACTACTGCATGTAAGTCAGTTATGGGCACATGCCTTATTGTGCCATGCTTTTGACATGCCTGGCAACCCTTTGCATATTCTATGCAGTCTTTAAGGATAGTTGGCCAATAGTAGGAATGCCTTCGAAGCAACCATCTCATCTTTACACCAGGCTGATGAGCACCGCAGATGCCTTCATGAACCTCAGCCATAGCTGTTAATGCTTCTTTTGGACCTAAACATTCTAGCAACAAACCATCTCCCCCCCTTTTGTAGAGAGCATTGCCATATATCATATATTGCATAGACTGTAATTTAATTCTCTTGCTGGCCTTCGAAGTTGGACCAGCCAAGTACTGCATTATTGGATGTCTCCAATCTTGTTCTTGTAAGTCATTATGATTGACTTCCAAGACCACATTCCTTTTATTCAAAGGTGGTATCAATTTCTGATATGTTGTTTGGCTTATGTCCCTTTGAGCATTATCCCTCCTCTTGAAGTTCAAAGCATTCTAAGCCACATCATTAGCTCTATTATTCAAGAATCTTGGAACATGAGTTACATTTGCTATTTGAAATTGAGAAAGCAGATGTAATGCAACAACATAATATGGCAAAATAATTATGCTTTGACACTTGAAAATCCCTTTCACTTGGTTAACCACCAATTGAGAGTCTCCAAATATGTCAACTGCATGTACTTGTAATCCAATAAGGATTTCTAGTCCCACTATTAAGGCTTCATATTCAGCCTGGTTATTGGAACAGCTAGCTTCATCCACTCTGAAACCATGTGTGGTTTCTACCCCTTGTGAAGATTTAATTACAATGCCGATTCCAATTAAGCCATTGGCTTTCGATCCATCAAACCACATCTGCCATGGTTCAACACTAGCCATACCAAGTTCCATTATCTCTTGGTTCTCTGTTTGAGACGGATGGTCTGCCAGAAAATTGGCTAAAACCTGCCCTTTTATTGCCCTTTAGGGGACATACTCTAGATGAAATTCTGATAAGGCTAGTATCCACTTGCCAATTCTCCCTCTCAACATAGGTCTAGATAACATGTACTTAACCAAATCTATGGTTGCAATTACCAAGACAGTTGTAGGTAAGAGATAGTATCTTAATTTCATTGCAGCAAAATACAAAGCAAGACACAGCTTTTCAACAGCTGAATATTTACATTCACAAGAATTTAAAAACCTACTAAGGTAATAAACAGCTTGCTCCTTGCCTTCTTCATTATCTTGGGCCAAGAAAGCTCCCAATGAATCTTCTGCTGCAACTATGTATAACTTCAAGGGCTTATTACCCTTTGGTGGCATCAGCACTGGAGGGTTGGCCAAGTAGGCTTTGATACCTTCGAAAGCAATTTGATGCTTTGCTGTCCACACAAATTTCTCTTCATCTTTCAGCCTTAACAAGGAAGAAAATACTTTAGTTTTCCCTGCAGTGTTAGAAATGAACCTTCGAAGAAAGTTAACCTGTCCAAGGAACCTTTGTAATTCTTTCTTACTTGATGGAGGCCTGACTTCGATGATAGCTTTGGCTTTATTCTGATAAATCTGTATTCCTTTCTTGTGCACCACATAACCCAAGAAGTTTCCAGATGATACACCAAAAGCACATTTAAGAGGATTGAGTTTCAACTTAAACTTCCTCATTCTTTCAAAAGCTGCTTCTAAATGAAACAGATGTTCCTTCATGGACTGGGATTTCACTACAATGTCATCAATATAACACTCTAAATACCCTCCAATGAGGTCATGAAAGATAGTGTTCATAGCTCTCTGATATGTAGCTCCAGCATTCTTCAGGCCAAATGGCATTTTAACCCATTCAAAGGTGCCAATATTTCCAGGACATCTGAATGCTGTCTTGTGGATGTCCTCCTCTGCAATGCAGATTTGGTTATAACCAGAGTGTCCATCCATCATTGATAAAACTTGATGCCCTGCTAAACTGTCTACCAACAGATCCACTATAGGCATAGGGTACTCATCTTTTGGAGTTGCTAGATTTAAGTTTCTGAAATCAATGCATACCCTCATTTTACCATTCTTCTTGACTACAGGCACAATATTAGATAACCATTCAACATACCTGGCCGTCCTAATAGTAGTCTAAGAATCTCTTCCTTGACTTTCTGAATTACTTCTGGACTCATTCTTCTTGGTTTCTGCTTGTATGGCTTGAAATTAGGCTTCATAGGGAGCCTATGTTCCACTAATGACCTATCCAATCCTGGTAGTTCATTATAAGACCATGCAAAGCAATCTTTATATTTCTTTAGAACAACCAATAACTGGTTCCTGTCCAGATTATTCAAACAAGCACTTATATAGGTGGGCTGTTGCATAGAACCTTCCCCTAAATTTACCTCTTGTAAGGGGTCTTGTGTCTGAGAACTTATAGAAGCTTCTTGCTTAGTTTCTTCTACCTTCGAAGCAACCTTCTCGCCTTGTTCTGCTCCCAGGTTCTTTAGTTCAACATCTTTGCCCTCCTCCTCATAGACAAAGTCTGTCCATAAGACATCCTCTTCCTGTATTTCCTGGACTTTTGTTTCAATGTCCAATGCACAATATTTGCCAAGGGTCAAAATTCTAACCTGTGGCTGCTTCTGTTTGTAGCCAATTATCATGGCTTCTCTCTCTTGCTCATGTACTTTCTGGATTATTGCTTTTACATCCAATGTTGAGAATTTAATTAGAGCCAAAGACTTGGCTTCTTGTCCTTCATCTCTTTGCTTACAACCAGGCATCATTGTCATCCTTAATGACAATCTCTTCATCAGCACTTTCTTGGACTAAGTGCTTTAGGTGTGTCACTTCCTCATCAGCTGTCACTTCGGCTGAGCCATCAGATTTCCTCAGTATACTGAGTGGTGTTACACCCTCAATATACAACTTGGCCTCTGTAAAGTCTGCACAGGCTATGAAGGGTTGAGGATCTGCATCAATTTCCTCCGTCTCTGCATTGCCCAAAGCCATCATGATTTTCTGATGCAAAGAGGAAGGCACACATTTGTTAGTGTGGATCCAATCTCTCCCAAGTAAAGCATTGTATTTAGCATTACTGTCGATTACGAAGAATGCTGTCATGCAGTCCCTGGTTCCCACACTCAAGTTAATGGGTAGAATCCCCTGAGCCATCTGTTTGTCTCCAGCAAAGCCAGTGATGGTTGTGCTGGTTGGAAGGATCAACCTAGGATTCTTTTTCCCTAGTTTCTTCAAAGAAGATTTCGGTAGTAAGTTCACTGCTACCCCATTGTCTATCAGGACACGGTTCAGTTGTATCCCATCAAAAAAAGCCTTGATGTACAACGGCTTGACATGCTGTGTCATAGAATTCGAAGGATACTCAAAAGGATATAAGAGGTTAATGCTCACCTCTTCTTCACTCTCGTATTCAGTCTCCATTGGGGTAGCCATCCCAGAATCATCTTGTACCATACTTACTTGCGAGTCTTCACTAGAGACAGGAATAGGATCCATGTCTTGGTCATCTTGGTCCTCATTTCCAACCTGGAACTCATGAGGCAGTATGTGTACCATATTGACTGATACTGGAGGAAATGAGCCAAACTGGATGACTGGCTGTGCCTGTTTCCCTCTTGGCTATCTTGCTCAGTTACTTCAGAAGCATCCTGCATGCTGCATTCTGGCACTTCACTGCTAACAGGTTCCTTCAAATGGTTTTCCTCGACTGGTTTTCCAACCAAAAATGCTTGCTCAGCCATGAAGGCTTCGAACATTTCTTCTTCCACCATTTCTTTCTTCTGGCTTATGCCAATCTCTTCTTCTGTTTCGTTACCACTCTCCATCAGAGCCTTCTCCAACCCTGCTAATCTAGCCTTCTCTCTGGCTTTTAGTTCAGAATGAACCTTGGCCAACTGTTCTCTGCTGCAAACCACTTTGTTCTGTGGAACTGGCTTTGGAGCCTGGTCTGACTTTGGATTCTTCTTTCCTTCTGTCTTGACTAGTGAAGAACTCTCTCCACTTTCTTTCAGATCTTGCTGGTACTGAGTGTACCTGCGCTGAATCTTTATCCTTTGTGATCTCGAAATAACTGGGACCATATCTGGTTCCTTTGTCTTTGGGTGTTTAAGCAATACCGAATTGTTCGGAGCCACCAAAGGAGGCTTGACCATCTTGCCTTGGATTCCAACATCTCTCCGGGCAGGCAGTTCCCTAGGTTTGTTTTGCATCACAAATCATGTAAGGGCCTCTTGCCTTTAGCATGCATTCTATCCATTGCAGGCTCAACCATTGGTGGTCGCTGCCTATCACTAGCCGAATACGGCCTTTTGTTGTAAGCGTTGGTTGACTTAGGACGTCTCTGAACATCCCTGTAGTATTGCTTCCCATCAATTGGAAGCCCCTTCAACCACTTATAACTCAGTCTGCACCTGGGACACATCCTCTACATTACAGCTGCTTCCAAGGAATCATCATCCAATGCTTCTTCATCAGAGTGTTCATTCTGGTGTGAGAAACCTTGTCCAATAGCTGGTGAGTCTCTAGTGTCCTTCTTGGTAGTTGTCTGGTTGGCGATATGCATCTGCACATTGACCTCTTCCAACTCCTCCAGAGATAGATTCTGGAAGTTTGGTACAACCACATTAGTTGTGCTTTCTCCAACTTCTGGAAACGGATTACTGTCGATCCCCATGGCCTTTTCTGTTTTGGCTGGGAATTTCAAACTTCCTTTCCAAATTTGTTCTTGGATCCTGTCTCGAAAAACAATGCAGTTTTTAGTCAAGTGAGACCAAGAGTTATGCCATTTACAATATACTTTTCCCTTACGTTCATCTGGAGATGGTAGTTTTACTCCTTTAGGTAACTTAAGGAAGTTGGCCGCGAGCAAATGATCAAAAATGTCATCTGCTTTTGTTAAATCGAAAGAGTACTTTCTGTGAAAGTCTTTCTTTTTAAACTGCTGGTCAATTGTTGTATCCTTATGAATTAATGCTTCACAGATTACAGGTTCTTTGCCTACAATCTCTGCTGCATCGATCTCATAATTAGGATCTCTATAATATGTCTTATACGATGCATTATTTCATTCTTGTTCCTCCTCTAGTAATGCTTCATATCAAGACACCTTATAGGTTAGTTCGACCAAATCTCTGAATTCAGTTGAGTCAAACTTTTTTCGAAGCCTGAACTCTAAACCATTCTGAGCCAATCTTACGAATTATGGCTCTGGTAGGATAACTCTACATTTATTTCGAGCCCTTTTGAATCTGGCAATAAACTGAGTAGCCTTTTCTTCAGGCCTTTGACTCAATCTAGCCAAGTCTGCCATGGAAACCTCTGGCTCCGATTGGAAGAATTGGGCATGAAATGCCTCTTCCATTTGTTGCCAATTTCAAATGGAGCAAGGTGTAAGGTTAATGTACCATACAAATGCTCCCCCAGTTAGAGAATTTGGAAATAATCTTAGTTTCATATAGTCATGATTAGTAAATTCACCGCATTGAGCAGCAAACCTAGCAATATGCTCTACTGTTGATTGATTCCCAGTCCCATAGAAAAGGGTGAAATCTGGTATCCTGAACCCCCTTGGGTATTCATGTACCCTATCTACCCATTCTGGGTATGGTTTTCTGTATACAGGAGTCTGGACCCCTCGAGCCATCGGTCCACACATCTCCCTAACAATATCAACAATTTGGTCCCTAGGGACCATATTTTGTGCCTGCTGAACCACTGCTGGAGGAACAAACACAGGGTTTGGTGGAAAAACTTGTGCTTGTGGTCCTCTTGGTCCGTAAGGTGATACATTTGGGACTGGTTGTCCCTGTGGTACAGGTTGCTATTGGGGGTATGGGTAACCCTTTTGGGCCTGACCCGCGAAAGGACCTGCGAAGGGTACTAGAACAGGTGTTGTGTCTCTGCCATTTACAGGAAACCCTCCAACCCCCTGGGTATAAATTCGAATAAGGGATTATTATATCCCCTAGTGCTAGGTATGGCTTCGAACATGGGATTCGTAACCATTCTTACGCCAGTTTCTTGTACTTGACCAGATCCACCAACTTGTGTGGCTTCATTGTTGAGTACTGAGGCATTTTGGCCTACTATAGGCCTCGAAATGGGTTCATACCAAGACTGAGGTGATGGTCTTTCATAATTCTGATTACTAGTTTGACCATTAGAATGCCCATTAACTTGCATAGGCTGTTTATCTCTAGCCAATCTTTGCTGAGGGACATTAAAAACTTCCTCTGTGTGTCTCGTGTTAGTTGGTTGGTGGTTATTTATTCGATCCAAAAAGGATGTTGCCCACCTTTCCATTGTATTCATTCATTGTTGTCCCATGGCATCTACTAGGCCATCCCATGGATTTGTTGGCTGAGTAGATGGAACAGTGGATAGTCTAATTCCTTGGTTTCGTCCAATATAATGAACATATGGTTCTTGTCCAGAAGTACTGGTCTGTTCGACCATAGGTTCTGATAACATGGGAGTTTCCACAGGATGTGTTACCACATTATCCTCTGGGTTAGGTATTTCTACCTCTCCTTCTACGCCTTCTTCCAAGCGTTCATTTTCTCCCTATCGTCTTCGTCTAGCCATTTTAATTAGTCCCACTGGGCGTGCCAAAAATATATGTTGGCTTTTTGGCTTTCGAAGGGTATTTTTGTAAATACGAGCGTGCTAGCAAGGATCAATCAGTCCTTACAGAAATTATAATTGCCAACCAATTATCAGACGATTTTGTTGGAGTTCTTTCAGCCTCAATGAAGAGGACTTTTACTGGTGGCTTGACTTAGGAGAAATTAAGAGAGATAACAGTTAATATGAAGAACAATCGAAGTATTTCATTAAAATGAACACTTACAATGATCCAAACTCAGCCTCGAAGAGGTTTACAGCAACAATCTACTTGAATCTACTTGAAACTACTCCTATGAAAGAAGTGCAGTGCAGGTATTTAAAGTGCATGAATGTAAAGAACGGGTATTTAAAGTGCAGGAAATGTAAAGACTGGAAATGTAAAAACTGGAAAAGAAAATATGTAATGTAAGACTGGTTTGTATGATCTGAGTCTGGGGGTTTTTTTGGGGGGCTTCCCTGCTATTTATACTCGTCAAGGATGACCTTCGAACTGCACTTCAAACCGTTGAACTGCTCCTCCATGGTCGCTGATTATGTTGCCTTAGAAGTAGTTCCACTACGCCATCACTTGCAATTAAGTTTCCCTCTTGTATTTGAATTTGAATATGAGTAACCGTTGAAGCCACGTCACATTGCATCTCTTTACTGATCTAGTACTACTCAGATCACGTGAGAACCAATATTCATTGCCACGTGTACGATCAGGATCGAAGACTTGAATCATCTTTCCATAATACCCTTATTCTGCCACGTGTCGAATTGTAACTGGCTTTTACAAAATATGTAGCCAACAATTTCAACTGCTCAAATCTATTCAATTTATAAAACAAAGGCTGAGATTTATTTTTCAAAAAATATCATACATGTATATTTTCTATTTTTCCGTTTCTCTCTCTTAGTTTTTTGTTTTCTCACCCATCCTTCTATGATCTCATCATCCCAACTTCCTCTCTCTTTTCTTTTTATTTTTTTATTTTCTCCCATTTTTATTTTTCTCTCGATTTGTTTTTTTTTCTTCTCCTTTTTGTTCACTTATTTTTTATTTATATTATATGGAAAAGTCTGCAATCCCAGAATTAGGAACCAGATTTTACTCTGTTTAGTGTAGATTAAATTAATGAATCTTATAGTCTACAAATTAAATGAATTTGAACAATTAATTATTATTTTTAAATATATTGAATACATGATAGACTCCATAAATTTAGATCTCAATTGAATCTTCAACATCTATATAATAAAGCAAGATGATTTTTGAATTTGTCTTACACACAGTTGTCCTATTAGGACATTTGAACGGCTCAAATATATTCAATTTATAAAACAACGGCTAAGATATATTTTTCAAAAAATATCCTACATTTACATTTTATATTTTCCCGCTTCTCTCTCTTAGTTTGTCCTTTTCTCACCCATCCTTCTATGATCTCATCATCCCACATTCCTCTCTCTTTTCTTTTTATTTTTTTATTTTCTTCCATTTTTTTATTTTTCTCTCTATTTGTTTATTTTTCTATTTTCTCCTTTTTGTTCAATATATTTTACACATATTTCCATACAATATATGTATGCCCGTAATACACTAGGACATTACGGGCATACATACAATTTCTATATAATTATATAAGCAAAAGCATTATTGTGTGCATGCCAGTAAAAAATTTATGTTTGCCAAGTACATCTGTCAATCTTGCTATATATTATATAAGTAAAAATGAGTTTTCGTGAGGAGTTTTATGAGAACTCCAAAATTTTATAATAAATTTGTGAATTTACCAAGTTAAAAAATAAATTTAAATAGTATTGGAATTGCAATTATATTCTAATCCTAACATTATTTATACCATGCCATCAGGCACGGGCATAAGCTAGTATATATATATATTGCATATGATTTTTTGATCATTCCCATTGCTACTCTCTCTGTCCCAAAATATTAGTAAATTTTCAAAAATCGATTACTAAAACAACATTAATTTCTATTTTGCCCTTCTTTTAAATTCATTAACATTAATATTTTTAGACTATAATAATTGTACTATAAAAAATTTTAAATTTCCCATAAGAGACTAATATTTTGGGATGGATGAAATATAATGAATTAGAGATTTTACAATTTAGTGTATGTGTTTTACAACTTTTTTAAGTAGATAAAAATTTTTATAAGTATTAATATTTAAACTTTTCTATTAATATGTAAATGTTTTGCGAAGATCTGTATTATAATAATTTTACGTAGATCATGTTTAAATTATGCATTTGAATACAAATTTAAAAATAAAAAGAGAAATGATGTGTTAAATGTGACATTTTTCTTGCTATTTTTATAGCGACCCCGGTCTTTTCCCATTTGATTATTGTATCCGGACTTGGGTTCTGTAGATTCTGTCATGGTATAATTGTTACTGTCGTCCTTTATTTTCTCATTTGAGTTATAGGATGTGTTGGGCAGGTTTGTTTCAAGTTGGTTGGGTCCGGAAACCAAGTGTTGCTGTCCAGTTTTTGGTTTGGTCGCTCGAGCGAGGGTTTGGTCGCTCGAGCGAGGGTTGAGTTTTGTCTCTGGTGGCTCGAGCGAGGTTTCTTCGCCGACGGCGAAGCGTCTAATATAGACTAGTATAGACCTGAGAGCAGTGTTTCTTCGCTCGAGCGAGCTTTTCTTCGCTCGAGCGAGCGAGGTGTATGTTTTCAAGTTCTTCGCTCGAGCGAGAATTCTGTCGCTCGAGCATGCTTCTGGGTTGCAGACCTGAAGCATTGCATTCTTGGCTCGAGCGAGATTTTCTTCGCTCGAGCGAGAACTTCTTGTGTCTAGTCGCTCGAGCGACCATGTCTTCGCTCGAGCGAGCCTGTTCAGTTTAAATAGGCAGCCGCGGGAATTTAATCAGTTTTTCATCTGTTTTTGGATTCCAGCCCCTAGGTCCGACTTCTCTCTTTCCCTACTCATCTTTTCTCTTGGGTTTGATCTATTTAGAGTACGTTTCTACCCTAGTTGCTTTATTAAAAAGGTAGAGTGGGTCGAGGGCTTCAGTTTAACCTGAACAATCTTGGAGTTGGAGCACTTTGAGTTTGGGTCATCATCTTCGTCTTCTTCTTTTTGGGTTATTTCTTTGAGGTAGGGATTTCCTACTCCAATTTATGAGTTTTGTTCTAAGTTTTGGTATTTTGGTATGTTGGGGGGGGGGTATTTTGGTAATTTTGGGAAAACCCTAATTGTTTAAATAAATTGAATTGTATATTTAATTTAAGGAACATTGGGAAATTAGTTAAATTCATAAAATGGAGGAATTTATGGATTAAATGGGATAGTTGGGTAATTTAAATTACTTGTTTATCAAATTGTTGATTTATTTATTTCCAGTCTAGAGATAACTGTTTTGGGCTATCGGTGGAGGATAGTCATGATTGTTGTAGACATTGCATGCGGATTAGGATAAGCAAACTAACTACATTGGTTAAGTCATTAATTTTGACTGGAATTATCTGACATTATGTGTATTGATTGTTTGTTGTATATGTTATGTGCTTACATACATGTATTGGTTGAGCATTGCATATGCATATTGTGTGGGAGGAGATAGGGGATGTACTCCACGGTTTAGGGAAAGATAGGGGATGGACCTCTAAACCGGATTTTGTTTGGAAGGAGATAGGGGATGGACTCCATTAGCATCACTTTTATGTGTGCCTATTTATAGAAGTGTTTTATTGTTTGGGAGGATATAGGGGATGGACTCCATTAGCATCACTTTTATGTGTGCTTACTTATATTGAAGTGTTTTATTGATACATCACTAAAATGTGTATCAAACTGGAAGTATGAAGTGTTTTTGAGGTGAGCTTGAGTCTCATTTATTATGTTGAGATTGAAAGTAATGTATTGTGACATACAAATCCACTGTTATAGTTTGGCCAAGTTCTGAGCCATATTGGTAAAAAGGAAAAGTTGAATAACTAATGGAAAGTGAAACTGATAATTTGTATTATCCATCTATTGAATGCTAATGCTTTATTCAATGCTTATATTTGGTTTAGTATATTTCTACTGGGCTATGGCTCACCCTATATGGGAACATCATTTTTAGGTCCAGGTGATTCACTACCTCCAAGGACTTAGCTTGGAAGGATTTGGACAATGAAGCCTTGTCTTTAGTTATTTGTTTTTATTTGAATTACATGTAAACATTCAAGCCTAGGGCTTTATTTGTTTCTGAGTTAGAACTCATGTTTTTTTTTTTGTGTCCAAGTGTTGGCTTGGCAAGATGTAAGCCCGTAGGGCATTTATTTTGGATGTTATATGTAATGACTTTATTTAGAATACTCTGATGAATGAATTTTGGTTTATTTTCTTAAGTAATGCATCGTTTAATTATGTATGTTATGGGTTATATTTTGAGGGCGTTACAACTTGGTATCAGAGCGTACCGGGTTTGAATACTTTGGGTACGTGGGAAGTGATTAGTATCACATTGGGTTCGTCTCGTTTGATAGAGACCTAGTGTACTATTGTATACTTATTTGATAACATGATTATGTGATTATGTAGGTATGGAATGTAATTTCTGGGATATTGATTGGACCCTTGGGTTTCTAGTAGTCTTGTTGGAAAGGCACTTGATCACTGCTGCTTCCAACCGGAACTATAGTAACACTTTGGGACTATCATTATCCGGGAATGAAATTCGTAGGTGCTTATGTGATTATGTGCTTACGTGGAATCAATTATTGTTGTCCAATGCAATAGGACGAGAATGTTTAGTTTCGGCACATTTATTAATGTGCTAACGTTTTTGCTTCTTGTATTAGGATGTCAGGACGAGGACGGGGACGTGGTAGGCGTGGTAGGCCGGGTAGGCAGGAAGTGCCTGTGCCAGATGAGATTTCGGCAGTGCAGGAGGGTGTTGGTTAGGCCAATGTGGCTGAGCCAGTAGGCCAGCAGGCTATAGGTGCTTTAGCCCGAGAGATAGCAGGGGCATTCAGGGAATCAGTTGGCATTCTGAGGGCTGCGAACCCAGCCCAAGTTGTTGTTGCAGATGCTGGACCTTCTTTTCTGAAGAGGGAGTTCTTCCGGTCCAATTCGGACGAATTTTTAGGTGATCCTAAGGAGCCGCTTAAGGCAGATGAATGGCTCGAACAGACAACGAAGACATTTGAGATGCTTGGCATCGAAGATGAGGGGTTGAAAGTGACCTTGGCATCGTTCCAGCTGAAGGGAGATGCGGGTCAGTGGTGGAAGTTCACTAAGGGTCGCATTGGAGCAACGTGGGAGGCTTTTGTGAATGCTTTCCAGGAGAGGTTTTTATCTCCGGCAGTCAGAGAGAAGCTGAGAGACCAGCCATCACCGAAGCGATCGAGTTCTTTGTGGCGAGTTTGAGGTCAGCATTCACTAGTTTGTCGAGTTTGCACTGAGTTAGTGGTGTCTCGAGAACGCCGTTGCATTGAGTTTGAGAAGAAGTTGGTAGCGGCCTCAAGTTAAGAATTGTTGGGTCTATGATTCGGGATTATGGGTGTCTGGTTGATCTGCGGCATCTGAGAGATCATGATGCAGGAGGAGGAGGAAGGGCAGAAAGGCTCCAAGAGGAGTCAGGATGGCCAGGGTGATGGCAAGAGGCAGAGAGGTTTTACTCCTCAGCAGTCTCAGGGTAGCTTTTCTAGATCCACTTTTCCAGTGCCGAGTGCAAGTTCTGGGAAAGGCAGCCAGAGAGACATTACCTGTTTTAAGTGTGGCCAGCTGGGCCACAAGTCTCCAGTTTGTCCTCAGAGGGCAGGAGGGCAGAGAACCGCATCTTCTACGGCTCGATCTCAGAGCCAGAGTCAGGGTAGAGGCCAGCCGCTCACTTGTTTTCAGTGTGGTCAGGCAGGGCACATGAAGATGTATTACCCGCAGTTAGGCGGCACACCTAGTGCATCAAGTTTGAGGCAGACTCAGGGTCAGCAGCCAGCTCAGTCGGGTCAGGCCTCGAGGGCCAATCAGGGGGCTTCATCGTCCCAGTCTGTGCAGCAGCCTTATGCTCCTAGGGGTGAGCAGGTTGATCAGAGGTTGTCTGGGCGCGTGTATCTTTATCACAAGAGACCTTGTACCGACTCCATCGGTTGTGAGAGGTACCTTCTTGTTTTGCAACTCGGTTGCTAATGTTTTGATTGATACGGGTGCATCTCATTCCTTTGTGTCTGCTGCATTTGCATCTGTTTTGGAGTTGGAGTTAGCACAGTTAGCGTCTCCTATTTGTGTAGTTTCACCTCTTGGGGATGAATTGATCTTGAAACAAGGTGTTAGGGGTTGTGATATAGAGGTCGATGATCATAGAATCCCATTTTCTTTTGTAGTTATGCCTATGAAGGGCTTTGATGTTATTTTGGGTATGGACTGGTTATCGTCATATCGGGCAGTTATCGATTGTTACCGTCAGAGGGTCACTTGTTGTACCGTTAACGGAGAGTGTTTCCGTTTTCTGGGGGACCGGGTTGGTAGTGTTTTGCCACCGGGGTATGTTTCACGAGGGCGGAGTGAGCTTAGTGGGCTACTTGCTAATCTTTCGATTAGTGAGGTTGATGAGACTCAGATTGTGTTGCCAAGGGTGGTTTGTGAGTACTCGGATGTCTTTCCCGAGGATCTTGTTGGTTTGCCACCGCATCGAGACATTGAGTTCTCTATTGACCTAGTGCCTGGCATGGCACCCTATCGTTTTGCCCCAGCCGAGTTAGTTGAGTTGAAGATTCAGCTCCAGGAGTTGTTAGATAAGGGCTATATCCGTCCTAGTGTTTCGCCGTGGGGAGCGCCAGCCCTTTTTGTTAAAAAGAAAGGTGGTGCCTTGAGACTTTGTATAGACTACCGGAAGTTGAATCGGGTGACAATTAAGAATAAGTACCCTATGCCTCGTATAGATGATCTGTTCGACCAGTTGAAAGGTTCCCGTTGTTTCTCTAAGATAGACTTAAGATCGGGTTATCATCAGTTGAGAGTCAGGGAGGAGGATATTCCGAAGACGACATTCTGTACGCGGTATGGCCACTATGAGTTTCTGGTGATGCCATTTGGGCTCACCAATGCACCGGCAGTGTTTATGGATTTGATGAACCGGGTCTTCAGAGAATTCTTAGATCACTTTGTAGTCATCTTTGTAGACGACATTCTGATTTATTCACCTTCAGAGGAGGAGCACGAAGAACACTTGAGAGTGGTGCTTGAGTTACTTAGAGCCCATAAGCTTTATGCTAAGTTTGGGAAGTGTGAGTTCTGGCTAGAAGAGGTGAAATTCTTAGGCCATGTCATTTCTGGGGAAGGGGTGTCGGTTGATACATCTAAGACGGAGGCGATTGCAAGAGGCGGGCACTTAAGAATGTGTTTGAGATCCGTAGTTTTCTGGGATTAGCTGGGTATTATCGCTAGTTTGTGAAAGATTTCTCCAGGTTAGCTTCGCCTCTGACTAGATTGACTCGAAAGGGAGTCAAATTTATATAGAGTGAGACTTGTGAAAAGTCGTTCCAGGAGTTGAAAGTTAGACTGACCACCGCTCCAGTTTTGATTATTCCAGAGAGAGGATTGGGTTATTCAGTCTATTGTGACGCCTCACAAGAGGGTCTGGGTTGTGTGTTAATGCAAGAAGGGAAAGTGGTTGCCTATGGTTCACGTCAGTTGAAAATTCATGAGAAAAATTACCCTACGCACGACCTAGAGTTAGCAGCTGTGATATTTGCCTTGAAGATTTGGAGGCATTATCTTTATGGTGAGAAGTTTGAAGTATTCTCGGATCATAAGAGTCTAAAATATCTGTTTACACAGAAAGACTTGAATTTGAGGCAGAGGAGGTGGATGGAGTTTATAGAGGATTATGACTTTGAGTTGCATTATCATCCGGGGAAGGCCAATGTTGTGGCTGATGCCGTTAGCAGGAAATCTGTTAGTGACGTTGCTAGTATAGCCATCCGAGAATGGGAGATGTTGGGTGCAATTGGGGAGTTCGATTTATACAGGCGAATCGGTTGAAATTTCTTGACTTTGTTTTTGTTGTTACCTGACCTACACTTGTGACTCGAGTGTTAGAGGCTCAGAGAGGTGACCTTGAGGTAGAATCCCTCCGTGAGAAGATCTCCGGTGGGAAGGTTGAGAAGGGTGTGACGGTGTATCCTGACTTGAGTGTGAGATACCGAGACCGTCTGTTTGTGCCGGAGTCTTGCCGAGAGGAGGTACTCCGAGAGTTTCATCATTCATGCCTTGCGGTGCATCCAGGAGGTACTAAGATGTATCGGGATTTGGGTCGCCAGTTTTGGTGGCGGGGTATGAAGAGAGATGTGGCAGCTTTCGTGTCTAAGTGCCTTACTTGTCAGCAAGTGAAGGCCGAACATCAGAGGCCAGCGGGTTTGTTGCAACCCTTGCCTATTGCCGAGTGGAAGTGGGAGCATGTCACTATGGACTTCGTTGTGGGTCTTCCGAGGACTCAGCGGGGTAGTGATGCTATTTGGGTGGTTGTAGACCGGTTGACCAAGTCAGCGCACTTCATTCCTATGCGTGAGAGAGATTCAGTAGATCACCTTGCCGACTTGTACATTCAGGACATAGTGAGGTTGCACGGGGTCCCAGTGACGATTGTCTCAGATAGAGATCCTCGTTTCAATGCCAGGTTGTGGCAGAGTTTGCAGAGTGCTTTAGGCACTAAGTTGACCTTTAGCACGGCTTATCATCCTCAGACTGACGGGCAGTCCGAGCGTACTATTCAGATCCTTGAGGATATGCTTCGGGGTTGTGTTCTTGATTTCAGTGGGTCGTGGGAGAGGCACTTGCCTTTGGTAGAGTTTGCCTACAACAACAGTTTCCAGTCTAGTATTGGTATGGCACCGTTTGGTGCCTTGTATGGCGGAATCGTAGATCCTCGATTTGTTGGGCGAGGTGGGTGATGCACCTCTATTGGGTCGAGTTGGTGAGAAGCAGCGGAGAAAGTTGAGCTTATCCGTAAGAGACTTGTTACAGCCCAAAGTCGTCAGAAATCTTATGCCGACCGTAGGAGGAGACCTTTAGTGTTTGAGGTGGGTGATCATGTCTTTCTGAAGATATCACCCAGACGGGGATTGATGAGGTTTGGGAAGAGCAGGAAGTTGTCCCCTCGGTTCATTGGTCCTTTCGAGATCCTTGAGAGGATTGGCGAGGCTGCTTATCGTTTAGCTTTGCCACTGCAGTTGTCCGGAGTACATGACGTGGTTCATGTGAGTATGCTTCGGAAGTATGAGCCGGGTCCATCACATGTGTTGGATTGGACTGATTTAGTGGTTGACGAGGATGTGTCGTATGAGGAGTGACCAATTCGAGTTTTGGATAGACGGGATCAAGTTTTGCGAGGCAAGACCATCCCTTTGGTAAAGGTTTTGTGGAAACATCACGAGGTGGAGGAAGCCACTTGGGAACTTGAGTTGAAAGTCTGTGAGAAATATCCGGACATGTTTATTGATTTGTAACCTTGTATTTAGATTCTGTACTATTGTTGGACTTAAGAACTTTATATATGTCTTGAGTTGTAAAACATTGAGAATGTTTTGGTTTAATGATAGTTGGTTGCAATTTGCTTCATAATGGAAGTGAAATGTCACATTTATAGATTGAATGTGTTTTATATATATATCATGGAAGCGAATATGTTATGAAAATGGAACTCATGTATATGGTTAATGCAAGTTATTGTGAGATGCCTCTTGGTAAGAGATGAAGTGACCAATATTGGGTCAAGTTGTCTATTATTGTTATAGCATATCATTGGGAATTGAGAAAAACTTATTTAAAAAAAAAAAAACACTTATGCTTAATTTCGGGGACGGAATTCTTTAAAGGGGGGAGGTTATAGCGACCCCGGTCTTTTCCCATTTGACTATTGTATCCGGACTTGGGTTCTGTAGATTCTGTCATGGTATAATTGTTACTGTCGTCCTTTATTTTCTCATTTGAGTTATAGGATGTGTTGGGCAGGTTTGTTTCAAGTTGGTTGGGTCCGGAAACCAAGTGTTGCTGTCCAGTTTTTGGTTTGGTCGCTCGAGCGAGGGTTGAGTTTTGTCTCTGGTGGCTCGAGCCAGGGTTTCTTCGCCGGCGGCGATTGCGTCTAGTATAGACACGAGAGCGATGTTTCGCTTCGAGCTTTTCTTCGCTTGAGCGAGCGAGGTGTATGTTTTCGAGTTCTTCGCTCGAGCGAGAATTCTGTCGCTCGAGCATGCTTCTGGGTTGCAGACCTGAAGCATTGCATTCTTGGCTTGAGCGAGAACTTCTTGTGTCTGGTTGCTCGGGCGACCATGTCTTCGCTCGAGCGAGCCTGTTCAGTTTAAATAAGCAGCCGCGGGAATTTAATCAGTTTTTCATCTGTTTTTGGATTCCAGCCCCTAGGTCCGACTTCTCTCTTTCCCTACTCATCTTTTCTCTTGGGTTTGATCTATTTAGAGTACGTTTCTACCCTAGTTGCTTTATTAAAAAGGTAGAGTGGGTCGAGGGCTTCAGTTTAATCTGAACAATCTTGGAGTTGGAGCACTTTGAGTTTGGGTCATCATCTTCGTCTTCTTCTTTTTGGGTTATTTCTTTGAGGTAGGGATTTCCTACTCCAATTTATGAGTTTTGTTCTAAGTTTTGGTATTTTGGTATGTTGGGGGGGGGGGTATTTTGGTAATTTTGGGAAAAACCCTAATTGTTTAAATAAATTGAATTGTATATTTAATTTAAGGAACATTAGGAAATTAGTTAAATTCATTAAATGGAGGAATTTATGGATTAAATGGGATAGTTGGGTAATTTAAATTACTTGTTTATCAAATTGTTGATTTATTTATTTCCAGTCTAGAGATAACTGTTTTGGGCTATCGGTGGAGGATAGTCATGATTGTTGTAGACATTGCATGCGGATTAGGGATAACTGAAACTAACTACATTGGTTAAGTCATTAATTTTGACTGTGGAATTAATACAGACATTATGTGTATTGATTGTTTGTTGTATATGATATGTGCTTACATACATGTATTGGTTGAGCATTGCATATGCATATTGTGTGGGAGGAGATAGGGGATGTACTCCACAGTTTAGGGGAAGATAGGGGATGGACCTCTAAACCGGATTTTGTTTGGGAGGAGATAGGGGATGGACTCCATTAGCATCACTTTTATGTGTGCTTATTTATAGAAGTGTTTTATTGTTTGGGAGGAGATAGGGGATGGACTCCATTAGCATCACTTTTATGTGTGCTTACTTATATTGAAGTGTTTTATTGATACAGCACTAAAATGTGTATCAAACTGGAAGTATGAAGCGTTTTTGAGGTGAGCTTGAGTCTCATTTATTATGTTGAGATTGAAAGTAATGTATTGTGACATACAAATCCACTGTTATAGTTTGGCCAAGTTCTGAGCCATATTGGTAAAAAGGAAAAGTTGAATAACTAATGGAAAGTGAAACTGATAATTTGTATTATCCATCTATTGAATGCTAATGCTTTATTCAATGCTTATATTTGGTTTAGTATATTTCTACTGGGCTGTGGCTCACCCTATATGGGAACATCATTTTCAGTTCCAGGTGATTCACTACCTCCAAGGACTTAGCTTGGAAGGATTTGGACAATGAAGCCTTGTCTTTAGTTATTTGTTTTTATTTGAATTACATGTAAACATTCAAGCCTAGGGCTTTATTTGTTTCTGAGTTAGAACTCATGTTTTTTTTTTTTTTTTGTGTCCAAGTGTTGGCTTGGCAAGATGTAAGCCCGTAGGGCATTTATTTTGGATGTTATATGTAATGACTTTATTTAGAATACTCTGATGAATGAATTTTGGTTTATTTTCTTAAGTAATGCATCGTATTATTATGTATGTTATGGGTTATATTTTGAGGGCGTTACAATTTTTAAATTCGTATTTAAATTTATAATCCAAACATAATCTCAATAAATTCAGCTACTACTCGTTCTGGTCAAGTCAATTTCAATGTCCACTCTTTTGTTTTTGGAGAAGTTATTTGGTGGCCCTTGGACATAATCACATGATGCCTCAGGAGTGTTGTAATTCGCAGAAGAAATAAAAGTTACAATTTTATGTTCAGTCATAAAATAACAACAAGACGTAATGTTTGGTGATTGGTACACTACAAGAATTTACACATTTGCCGACCACTTTTGCCGCCCAAAAAAATTTTAGTCGCAAAAAAATGACATTTGGCGACCAAATATTAATTAGTCGCGAATGATCAATATTTTTGGCAACCAAATATGAGTTGGTCGCAGAAGGTCACATTTTGGCGACCAAAAATGAGTTAGTCGCAAAAATTGGTATGCTTTTGGCGACAAACTACAAATTTGGTCGCGGAAGGTTACATTTTTGCGACCAAAAAAAATTAGTCGCCAAATTAGTACTTTTAGCGACTAATATTTTAGTCGCTGTTGATTGAGATTTGGTGACTAAAACAGTTTGTTGGCGAAGGTACCTTTTCTGCGACTAATATGGTGTTTTGGTCGCCAAAAGTTTGGGAGGGAAATTTGAAACATGAAGGGGGGAAATGAAATTTTTTGGCGACAAAAAAAATTTGGTCGCCAATCAAAAAACGATGTCGTTTTGTACCTGGAAAACAGAAAAAAAAAAAATTAAAAAAAGGCCCTGATCTCCTCTCTGTCTCCAACTCGCTCTCTGTGTAGTATGTTCATCCGCCCTCTCCCTCTCTCTGTGTTCTCTCTCTCTCAATCGGTGCCCACTCTCTCTAGCTCACCGAAGTCCCTTACCACCACTATAGGAAATCAGGAATTTAACGGCGTTTTATTAAATGTCACATTTTCCCATTTTTAACGGCATTTTTTAACTGTCGCATATTTTTTCAACTAAACGGCACTGTTTTATAAATTGAAGGCATTTAAAAACGCCTCCAAATGCGGTAGATACACGTGCCCCTTTTTTTGAAACCCTTATTTTTTAATCTGAGCCCACTCTCTTATACGTGCGCATCTCTCTTATCTTGTACGCAGACATCTCTCTCTCACTCACAGCGACGAAGAAGATAGAGGAGATAACTCTAGGAAGAAGCTTCATCTCTCGAAAGATCAATCGGCTATTCTTGAAGAGAGCTTCAAAGAACACAAGCTCCATCGGCTGTTCAGAGCAATTTCGAAGATTCAGATCGATATCAATCGGCTTTTCAGAGAGATTTCGAAGATCCAGATCGATTTCGAGATTCAGAGAGATTTCGAAGCTCCGTCGCCACCGTCATCTGCATCGGCGAGGTAGTGAGCTCCACCGTCTCTTTCTCTCTCTCTCTCTCTCTCTCTCTAGATCTCATACTGATTGTACCTTTATAAGGGTTTCTGGTTCTAAGTTTGTTTAGTAGTATATTAGTGAGGGCTCTCGAATGGTTAGAGAACTTTTTGTGATGGCCAGGTTTGTCCGACTTCATTGATAACATTGTTATTGCCAAAAAATTATAATATCTTGTATATCAGGTTAACAAATCTTTTTAGTCTACAGAAGTGTTATATAGTTCCTCTTACATGTGTTATGTGTGATTTATTTTTGTTTATGTTGCACAGGGAGCATGCTCCATCAATCATCTTTATGGATGAAATCGACAGCATTGGATCTGCTTGAATGGAATCTGGATCTGGTAATGGTGATAGTGAAGTACAGAGGACGATGCTGGAGCTTCTCAATCAACTGGATGGATTTGTGCATCTAACAAAATCAAAGTACTGATTTCATTCTCTTAAACTAGCAACATGTATGTGCACCTATGTTCCTTTATGATTATATTTCTAAGGAGATGTGGTGATGTTGAATGAACTTATGTAGGGGTTGTTTTGTTGAATGAAGCCCTCATCTAATTAAGTGAGTAGGTTTCATCTTCAACTGCCTAGGTGGGATGTACTTTAAGACTACCATTAAAGACTCTCAAAAAGAGCCTATTGAAGAAAGTTTAAAAGAGAAACACAAACTAGGTTCCATATTTCTTTAATTGGCCAGGTGAGCCGCCTTATGTTGCATGGGAACAATGAGAACATTCAAATGAAGTTCTAATCAAAAGAATTTTTTAGACTGTGTTTGGTCCTTGGATTTATAGAGAGATTTGTGGAGGGAAATAGAAAATGGGATGGAAAAGTGAATGAAATAGACCCTAATTTTTATAAAAAAATCAATCTTAAAAGCTTTTGTCGAACAGGTCAGATTCAAGTTTCCCTAGAAATTTCACATTGAAAAGGTTGTCTTGCCATAATAATGTCAATCTTCATTGTTATTGGATGACCTCTGGACAAGCTTTAGCAAACAGAGGACAGTGAAGTTTAAATGTTTGGGGAAATCAAATTGCTTGGGTTAATATTTGTGATTTGTTTTGTACACTTGTTTTGAATATTAATCATCAAAAGAACAAATCACTAGAAAACTAATTGTAAAACTTTTCTGACTTGGTGGATTTTGGTAAGATGAACCACTAAGGATAATTAATGGGGCAATGAGTTTTAAATCAATTTATGTGATGCTTATCAGTTATCATTGTGAATTTGTCATTGCTTTTTTTTGCAGGTCATTTGATGCTAGAGAGTAGATGGAAGATGATCAAAACATAGGAGAGAAAAGCTGCCTATAGCTAGCCAGAATTTTGGAGCGTACATGCAAGGACTTGGTATATAAAGGATAGTATTCTCTCTAATTCAATTGAATATCTAGTTTAAATTTTGTGAGAGGGTTACAAACTATTGATGTGTTATAACCTTATATATTGAAATGGATAATCTTCATTCAACTATGCAATGGAGAGAATCTAAATGTGAAACGGATCTATTCATCATGTATGATATTTAACTTGGATGTAGAATTATACCTTTGGTCGGATTAGAGGAGAAATGCAGGCCCACATGTCCTCTTGAAATTGTTTTGACATTGTTTAATTGGTTTTTGAGGAGTATGAACAATTTGGTGGGAGTTAAAAAATGATTCTCTCACTTTATCTCGTGTTATATTTTTCTAATTAACATAGTATGAGTAGTCTCATGCTATTACTAATCTTGTTCATTTATGAAATTATGATTTTATTTAAATTTACAAAAAAATTATAGTAGTTATTAAAAATAGCATAAGAGCATCTCTAACAGATTCTTTAAAAACGCTTAAATTAGGAATAATGATAGGTAGCATGTCCAGTGTATGTGTAAAATATGTTGTCTATCATTGTTTCTGTTAACTGTTTTTGTCTTGATGATGGCCAAGATATTTTTAACTTCCATACTTGGCTAGAGTGTGATTGGAAGTAGATGTTTAGGAATAACAGTTTTCACTAATCATATTTGGTTTCTCTTGCGAATAATTGATGTCATTGCACTTTAGTGTGTCATGGTGAAGGACGAGTGCTCTATTTTTTGCTCATCATTCTATTCTTTTGAAAGTTATTCTTTCTGATGCCAATGTTCCTGGTGAAGGGGAACATAAAATTATGTTGTATATTCGTCTTCAAAGAAACCTTCCTGGTATTATGATCCCAACACACGCCATTGCTTGTATGGTTTGGTATGTCTTCAATCATCCTATCTGTGAATCTATTATAAATTTCTTTCTGTTTTGCTGTTCTTTCGTGTTATTGCAATGTTCTTATTGGAATTTTAACATGTTGCCACATAACAGGATGGAGATTTAATCATGTTGGCTTTGGCTACCCATGAAGTCCATTTTGCAATACTCAGGGAGGTTAATGTATTATGATATAATAATTCATTTTTTCTGAAGACTCTTGACTAACATTTTTGGTTCAAATTTACATGATTGTTTAATTTGGGAAAATCGTTATAATTTTGTATTTAAAGTTTATCGGTAGGAAAATGAGCAATAAATGCCATGATTGGTTTGATTTTCTGAATCTGTTTTCAGAATTTACTTGCTAGGTCGTATTTACCCCAGGACAACAAGATAAATGTTTCCTATGTGGTCAAGTGGGATTTTGACTATTTTGGCGTAAATTCCTAAAGTATAAAAGAGTTTAATTTTTTTTGTTTGAAGATTGTTATGAATTGTTTTACAAATTGTATGGTTTGGAAATGAACTCATCAAAAATAGTTTATGCAGTTGTCATTCTGTAGTTGGTTTGATCTTGTTAAAAATACGATTAATTTCTCTGTTGGCCCTTTACTTGGAGTATGAGTTCATTGAAATAGGATGTTGATTAATTATGGTCTGAAGCTTGAAATCAAACCAACTTAAATATTCTGAACTAATGGACAGCAGACTTGTGGCATGTTTATGTATTGCAGTTTGATTTCAGTGATTAAGAGCATTGGGGTTTGAATGGCTTTCCTTTTGAAATTTTGATACTCAACTTTCGAAATTTTGATTAAATTTTAGTTTCTGTTTTACATGCATTTTGTTTATCTGTATGCAGGATCATCATAAGAAAGCATAAAAATCACAATTTACTTTGGTATTAATGGACAGATTAGGTCCTCAATGGATCAGGCCCCGTCCACCAAGGCTCCCAATATTACCATCGATGGAGAGGTAATACACGTATTAAGGGAGAGGTAATACACGTATTAAGAGGTAATACACGTATTTAGCGACCCAAAATTTACTCGGCAAATCCAACTTTTCCCGACCAACTAAAATTTTGGTCGCGAATTACTTTTGCCGACCCTCAATTGGCGACCAAACTAGCGATCAAAAAAATTGGTCGCGGATAACTTTTGCCGACCAAAAATGGGCTTTTAGCGATCAATTTTTTGGTCGGCAAAAGTATTAATTCTTGTAGTGGTAAGGAACATTGTCAAATGATACCATGCACCACTAACTGATTTTTCTTCTTTTTTGCTCCGACGTTGACTACTACCAGTTCTAAATATTAGCCATTTGCTGTAAATGAGCATTCATATCAAGCGGCTAGCTACATTTTTAGTGTCCTTCCTATTTTTATTGTGGTGTTTGGAGTTAGATGAAACAACTTTTATACTTTTAAACATTATTCTTAATGTTTGCCTTAATAGTATACTAACATATCACTCATACTAGGCATGAATTAAATAATATATTATTTATTAAAAATACAATTATTATATTTAATTTTTTTATATTTTGTGTCTCGTAAATAAAATTTTATATATAAATTTAAGGATTTTATTTCAAATATTCCTTTATTATAATACTAGCATATGCTCGTGCCTGAAGGCACGGTATAAATAATGTTAGGATTAGAATATAATTGCAATCCCAATACTATTTAAATTTATTTTTTAATTTGATAAATTCACAAATTTATTATAAAATTTTGGAGTTCTCATAAAACTTCTCACGAAAACTCGTTTTTACTTATACAATATATAGCAAGATTGACAGATGTACTTGGCAAACATAAAATTTTTATAGGCATACATACAATAACGCTTTTGTTTATATAATTATATAGAAATTGAATATATGCCCGTAATGTCCTAGTGTATTACGGGCATACATACATTGTATCGAAATATGTGTAAAATATATTGAACAAAAAGGAGAAAATAGAAAAATAAACAAATAGAGAGAAAAATAAAAATGGGAGAAAATAAAAAAAATAAAAAGAAAAGAGAGAGGAATGTGGGATGATGAGATCATAGAAGGATGGGTGAGAAAAGGAAAAAGTAAGAGAGAGAAGCGAGAAAATATAAAATGTACATGTAGGATATTTTTTGAAAAATATATCTCAGCCGTTGTTTTATAAATTGAATAGACTTGAGCCATTCAAATGTCCTAATAGGACAAATGTATGTAAGACAAACTCAAAAACCATCCTACTTTATTATATAGATGTTGAAGATTCATTTGAGATATAAATTTATGGAGTCTATCATGTATTCAATATATTTAAAAATAATAATTAATTGTTCAAATTCATTTAATTTGTGGATTACAAAATTCATTAATTTAATCTACACTATACAGAGTAAAATCTGGTTCCTAATTTTGGGATTGCTTCCATATAATATGAATAAAAAATAAGTGAACAAAAAGGAGAAAATAAAAAAAAAAAACAAATAGAGAGAAAAATAAAAATGGGAGAAAATAAAAAAAAATAAAAGAAAAGAGAGAGGAAGGTGGGATGATGAGATCATAGAAGGATGGGTGAGAAAACAAAAAAAGTAAGAGAGAGAAACAGGAAAATAGAAAATGTACATGTCGGATATTTTTTGAAAAATAAATCTCAGCCTTTGTTTTATAAATTGAATAGATTTTAGTAGTTCAAATATCCTAGTAGGACAAATGTGTGTAGGACAAATTCAAAAACCATCCTATTTTATTATACAGATGTTGAAGATTCATTTGAGATCTAAATTTATGAAGTCTATCATGTATTCAATATATTTAAAAATAATAATTAATTGTTCAAATTCATTTAATTTGTGGACAATAAAATTTATTAATTTAATCTACACTAAACAGAGTAAAATCTAGTTCCTAATTATGGGATTGTAGACTTTTCTTATATAATATGAATAATGTAGCACTTGTGTCCTTTAAAGCTTTTGGTAAGTGTATTTGAACCCTTTATTTTATTTTGGGAATCTTTGGTGTTGTTGTACTTTAGTTTTGGAGGTGTACAAATTGATTTAAACTTGATGGGATTGCTCGTTCACGCTTATTCGCATTGAAAAGTTGTTTGGAAACTTGAAAATCATGTTCTCGGGTCGACACCAGTCTTGGTGGTGTCGACACCTTCTCTTTTAGTTGGCCGCAAGGGTCATGTAACGCCCTCAAAATAAACCCATAATATACACAATATTGACATGCATTGATATAAGAAAACAAAACATTATTCCATTCATCAGAGTATTCTTATTAAAAGACATTACATGTAGCATCGAAAATAAATGCCCTACGGGCTTACAACTTTCCAAGCCAACACTTGGACACAAAAGTCTGAGTACTAACTCAATTACACATTAAGCCCTTGGCTTGAGTTTACATGTAATATCAAAATAAAACAAAATAACAACTAACGAAACAGAGTCTTCAACTCCAAATCCTCCCAAGCTAAGTCCTTGGAGGTAGCATATCACCTGGACCTGAAAATGATATTCCTGTATAGGGTGAGCCACAGCCCAGCAGAAATATACTAAACCAAATATAAGAATTGACTAAAGCAATAGCATTCGATAGATGGTTAACACTTACAAATCCATTATATCATTATACAGTTTCATGACAATAATGTCCATGACATGTTTCACTTTCCATTATTATTCAACTTTCCATTTATACAGACATGGCTCAGAACCTGGCCAAACACTAATAATGAGACTAGATCTCATATTAATATTACTTCCAATATCAACAATTCAAGTGAGACTAAGGCTCAAACTAAAATACTTCCATAAATCGATAAGTACACATATTTGATGTACTAAAACACTTCCATAAATCAATAAGTACACATATTTGCTGCACTAGTGGAGTCCATCCCCTTTCTCCTCCTAAACAAGTTTGAGAGTCCATCCCCTATCTTCCCTCAAACCATGAAGTACATCCCCTATCTTCTCCCAAACAATATGCATATACAATGTATTAAACACTTGTCATACACAATATTCAATCAATACACATAATTGTTGTATTAACTCAACCGTCATATTCAATGACTCATTCAATGTGATTAGTTTTAGTTTTCCCTAATCAGCATGCAATGTCTACAACAATCACGACTATCCTCCACCGATAGCCCAAAACAGTTATTTCTAAACAGGAAATAAATGTGTCAACAAATATAAACTCAATATTTTCATAGGTGAGTGATTAAACTATCCAACTACACCATTTAATCTCATAATTTCCCAATTTCAAGAATTAAACTTAATTCCATACGTTTCCCGAAATTAATTATACAAATTAGTTTATTACAACGATTAGGGCTTTTCCCCATTTTCTCAAAATTAACCCTAAGGTTCAATTTTCTCAATTTAATACTATCAACGTCGTTTTCATGACTTACAAACATATGATGTTTAATAGATGAAAAACCCCCCTTTTCTAATTTATAAATCAAACCCTAAATTTCCAAACAACACCAACATATCAAAATGACTATAACTTAGGACAAAGCCTATAAGATGGAGTAGGATATCCCTACCTCGAAGTGAAGAACTCGAATGGAGAAGATGACGAAAATCCAAAGTGCTCCAAACCGCCAAACTCTCAAATTAAAACAAAGCCCTCGCAACCCTCTATCTTTTTAATAAAGAACCTAGGGTAGAAACACTCTAAAAATAGATGAAACCTAAGAGAGAAGGTGAGTGGAGGGAGAGAGAACACGGACCTAGGGTTTTGAAATCAAAAGAGAATAAAAAACTGAATTTTTCCCCGCTGCTGCGTATTTAAATAAGATAGGCTCGCTCGAGCGAAGGATTGGTCACTCGAGCGACCAGACACAAGAAATCATCGCTCGAGCGAAGAAAGTCTCGCTCGAGCCAAAACTCAAGCTTGTCAGTGCTTCGGAAGCTCGAGCGATAGAATTCTCGCTCGAGCGAAGAACTCGAAAACATACACCTCGCTCGCTCGAGCGAAGGAAATCTCGCTCGAGCGAAGAAACCCTGGCTCGAACGAAGGACCAAAAACAAAGATCTCGCTCGAGCGACAAACTTCTCGCTCAAGCGAAGGATCAAAATTCTGGACAGCAACCCCTTGCTCCCAAACACTCCCAACCTATAACCAACCTGCCCAATACATCCCAAAATCTCAAAAATAAGGAATTAAAGGACGACAACAACAAATATATAATAAGAGGATCCACAGAACCGAAGTCCAGATACAACAATCAAATGGGAAAAAGACTAGGGTCGCTATAGGTCGACACCAATCTGTGAGGGGTCGACCCTTGTTCTGAAATTGCTCACTGCATTTTGGTGTCGACACCAGCCTAGGGAGGGGTCGACACCTGCTGTGTTGTCAAACTTAGTGTTCCAGCTTTTCTTCTTGGGGATCGACACCTGTGTTGCAGGGGTCGACACCAGCGATGTTTTTCCAGATTTTTTTTGTCGGTTTGGGCCTACTTTTTGGGGGTTTTGACAAGAAATTTTGGGTTGACTTTGGGGTTTATTTGTAATTTTACCTAGTGCTATAAATAGGCTCTCACTTAACCCTTTTCTTTATTTCTTCTTCCCTTTTCTCCCTCTAAACCGTGAAACTCTCTCTCTCTCTCTTTCTCAAAAAGCACTTTTCACTCATAGATCCTTAGATCTACTTGCTTGAAGGCCTTTCCTCACCTTGCTCCTTTGAGATACATTGTAGAGCTTGTCGAGGCCTTCATTTTGATCGGAGCAAAACGTCATTTCTCCTTCGTCGACTTTTGGGTTTTTCTTCCTTCTTCCTCTTCTAAGCTTGAGGTAGGGATATTCTACTCTCCTATATGGGTTTTGACATAGATATTGTCATCTTGTATAAAATGGTGTGATTTGGGAAGGTTTTTGGTAGATTTTTGGTTGGTTTCTATATATATAAAATAGGGGTTTTCTATTTGGGTTCCTTATAGGCATGAGAGTTCTTGAATATGTTATATAGCGATCCCGATTTTCCCTTCATTGTTTATTATATTCCGGACTTAGGTTCTGTGGTGTTGGTTGTTGTTTATATCTTGTTTCCGTCCTTTGACTCTTTGTATTCGAGTTTGGATTGTGTTGGGTAGGTTTGTTACAGGTTGGTAGTGGGTTTAAACTAATGGTTGTTGCCCAGATTTTGGTGTTTTCGCTCAAGCAAGGCTTTTGTTGCTCGAGCGAGCTCTTTGTTCTAGTTCCTTCGCTCGAGCCAGAGTTGAGTGTTGTGTCTGGTGGGTCGAGCGAGAAGTCTTGCACTCGAGCTTGCGTCTGCGTCTGGTTCTGGACCTGAAGGTTGCATTTCTTGGCTCGAGTGAGCTTTCCTCCGCTCGAGCGAGCGAGGACTATATTTTGGGTTTCTTCGCTCGAGCAAGCTTTTCTTCGCTCGAGCGTGCTTTTGGGTTGCAGACCTGAAGCTTTGGATTGTTGGCTTGCGCGAGGCTTTGTGCGCTCGAGTGAGGTTTCTTTGTGTCTGGTCGCTCGAGTGAGCCTCGAATATATCAGTTGGCAGCAGCGGGTTACACTTCGCTTTTTCATCTCTATTTTTCTCTCAAACCCTAGATCGGCTGCATCTCTCTCTACACCACCACTTCTCTCTACAAATCCATCTAGTTCTAGTGTGTTTCTCTCCTAGTTCCTTTGTAAGAAAGGTGCAGCTTGGTGTGGGCTACATTTTGATCTGAAAATCTTTGGGTTTGGAGCACTTCGAGTTTCATCATCTTCTCCATTTGGTCTCTTCATTTGAGGTAGGGATATCCTACTCCTTCTTATGGGTTTTGACATAAATTTTAGTCATTTTGATTAGATGGTGTTGTTTGGTAATTTTGGGAAAGTTAGGGTTTGATTTGTAATTTATGAAATGGGGGGTTTTCTAATATTAAAGCTCCATGTGTATGTAAGACTTGGAAAATGGAATTATTGTTGTTAAATTGATAAAATTGAACCTTAGGGTTGACATTGGAAAAAGGGGGGAAATGCCCTAATTACATTGAATAATTAATTTGAATAATCAATTTGGGGAAATGTGAAATTGAGTTAGGAACCGTGAAATTGGAAAATTATGAGATTGAATGGTGTAGTTGGATAAATTAATCACTCACCCATGAAAATGTTGAGATCTTATCTGTTTAATAAATTTACTATCTGTTTAGAGATAACTGCTTTGGGCTATCGGTGGAAGATAGTCTTGATTGTTGTAGACCCTGTATGTTGATTAGGGAAAACTGAAACTAATCATGTGGTATATGTCATTGAATATGACGGTTGGAATAATACATCGAATATGTGTATTGATTGATCATTGTAAATGATATGTGTTTAAATACATTGTATATGTACGTTGTTTGGGAGGAGATAGGGGATATACTCCATGGTTTGAGAGGAGATAGGGGATGGACTCCATCGATAATTAACTTGGCCGGAGTGTCCAGGGTGAAAGTCCCGAAATTCTAATTGTGTTTGCATAACGTAGAAAATTGAAGTATTGGAAGGGTTTTTGACATGAGTTGTAGTCTTATTTGAATTGTGAATAAAGGAAGTGTTTTAATATGGGATGTAGTCTCATTTAATTGTTTGGCCAGGTTCTGAGCCATGTTTATGAAATGAATTGGTTAAGTAAAGGAAAGTGAAATGAAACATGTACATATTTGTCATGGAACTGGATAGTGTTGTAAGTTGGTTTATAAGTTTTAACCATTTATCGAATGCTACTATTTTAGTTACTACTCATATTTTGTTTAGTATATCCCTACTGGGCTGTGGCTTACCCTATATGGGACATCATTTTCAGGTACAGGTGACATGCCACCTCCAAGGACGTAGCTTGGGAGGCTTAGAGGCTGAGGGATCTTTTTGTGGTTGTCTTTTATTATTACATGTATATCAAGCCAAGGGCTTATTTTGTGTAAAGAGTTAGAACTCTGCTTTTGTTGAACCCAAGTGTCGACTTGGAAAGTTGTAAGCCTATAGGGCATTTACTTTTGTTGTCAACATGTAATATTTCTTGTAAGAATACTCTGATATTGGGAATATGATATTTCTTTCTTGTATCTTGAATGTATGATTATGGGTTTATTTTGAGGGCGTTACATGTTTTGACTTGAGATGAATTAATGAAATTTGGTCTTTGGTAGAATATTTAATAAATGGGGGGATTTGTCCTAATTTGAATTAAATAAGTAATTTTGTATAAATAACGAGATTGGCTTGGAAATTATGGGATTGAAGGAACATGTGGTTAAATGGTGTAGTTGGATTAATAAATTACTCACCTATGGAAAAGTTGATAAATTATCTGTTGATAGATTTATTTATCTCTTTAGAAATATTTGCTTTGGGCTATCGGTGGAGGATAGTCATGATTGTTGTAGAAATTGCATGATGATTAGGTGAATTGAAACTAATCAATTGGATTATGTCATTGAATATGACGGTTGGATTAAAACGTTGAATATGTGATTTAATTGGTCATTGTATATGACAACGTGTTTTAATACATTGCATATGTATCTTGTTTGGGAGGAGATGGGGGATGGACTCCATTTATAATTAAGTTGGCCGGAGTGTCCAGGGTGAAAGTCCCAAAACCTTGCATATATGGGTGCCGGTTCCCTCGGATGACAATTCCGTAAAATGGCAAATCATGAAATCTTGTGCATATATAGGTGCCGGTTCCCTTGGATGAAATTCCGTAAAATGGCAAAACTTAAGTTCATGTGCATATATGGATGCCGGTTCCCTCGGACGTAGTTCCGTAAAATGGCAAGAAAATAGAAGTGTTCAATGATATTTGTTATTGAAGTGTTGATAATATGAGTTGTAGTCTCATTTGAATTGTTTTGATTAAAAATGAACCATGTCAATGAATTGATTCAGATAAATAAATGGAAGTGGATTGAAATATGGATGTCAATGTCGATTGGTTACGGAAAGGGTGTAAGTTGGTTTACAAGCATTGAACATTTATCGGATGCTAATGTTTTATTTAATTCTCATATACTGTTTAGCATATCTCTACTGGGCTTTGGCTCACCCTACTCGGGACATCATTTTTCAGGTACAGGAGATATGCCGCCTCCAAGATCTTAGCTTGGGAGGTCTAGGGGTTGAAGACTCCCTTTTTGTTATTTTGTTTTGATGTTAAATGAATATTCAAGCCTAGGGCTTTCCATGAATAGAGTTAGGACTCTAATTTTGTTGTAACCAAGTTATTACTTGAAAAGATGTAAGCCTGTAGGGCACTCATTTTGTTATTAAAAGTTAACATTACATTTAGTATCTTTAGTAAAGAAGACTCTGAGGAATGAAAAGATAATATTTCTCCTATGTTTATGACAATTTGTGAATGGTTGTCTTGTACTATTTTTGAGGGCATTACAAATAAAAAAATAAGTGAACAAAAAGGAGAAAAAAAAAAAAAAAAACAAATAGAGAGAAAAATAAAAATGGGAGAAAATAAAAAAAATAAAAAGAAAAGAGAGAGGAAGGTGGGACGATGAGATCATAGAAGGATGGGTCAGCAAATGAAAAAGTAAGAGAGAGAAACGGGAAAATAAAAAATGTACATGCAGGATATTTTTTGAAAAATATCTCTCAGCCGTTGTTTTATAAATTTAATAGATTTGAGCCATTCAAATGTCCTAGTAGGACAAATGCGTATACGACAAATTCAAAAACTATCCTTCTTTATTTTATAGATGTTCAAGATTCATTTGACATCTAAATTCATGAAGTCTATCATGTATTCAATATATTTAAAAATAATAATTAATTGTTCAAATTCATATAATTTGCGGACTATAAAATTCATTAACTTAATCTCCACTAAACAGAGTAAAATATAATTCTTAATTCTGGGATTGCAGACTTTTTCATATAATATGAATAAAAAATAAGTGAACAAAAAGGACGGGAAAAAAAACAAATAGAGAGAAAAATAAAAATCGGAGAAAAAATTTTTAAAAAATTAAAAAAAGAGAGAGGAAGGTGGGATCATGAGATCATAGAAGGATGGGTGAGAAAAGGAAAAAGTAAGAGACAAAAGCGTGAAAATAAAAAATGTACAAGTCAGATATTTTTTGAAAAATATTTCTCAGTCTTTGTTTTATAAATTGAATAGATCTGAGCCGTTCAAATGTCCTAGTAGGACAAATGTGCGTAAGACAAATTCAAAAACCATCCTGCTTTATTATATAGATGTTGAAGATTCACTTGAGATCTAAATTTATGAAGTCTATCATGTATTCAATATATTTAAAAATAAGAATTAATTTTTCAAATTCATTTAATTTGTGGACTATTAAATTCATTAATTTAATCTCCACTAAACAGAATAAAATCATGTTTCTAATTCTGGGATTGCATACTTTTCCATATAATATAAATAAAAAATAAGTGAACAAAAAGGAGAAAATAAAAAAAAACAAATAGAGAGAAAAGTAAAAATGAAAGAAAATAAAAAAATAAAAAGAGAAGAGAGAGGAAGGTGAGATGATGAGATCATAGAAGGACGGGTGAGAAAAGGAAAAAGTAAGAGAGAGAAGCGAGAAAATAGAAAATGTACATGTAGAATATTTTTTGAAAAATATATCTCAACTGTTATTTTATAAATTGAATAGATTTAAACCGTTCAAATGTCCTAGTAGGACAAATGTGTGTACGACAAATTCAAAACTATCCTGCTTTATTGTATAGATGTTGAAGATTCATGTGAGATCTAAATTTATAAAGTTCATCATGTATTCAATATATTTAAAAATAATAATTAATTGTTCAAATTCATGTAATTTGTGGACTATAAAATTCATTAATTTAATCTTCACTAAACATAATAAAATCTAGTTCCTAATTCTGGGATTGCAGACTTTTCCATATAATATGAATAAAAAATAATTGAACAAAAAGGAGCGAAAAAAAATAGAGAGAAAAATAAAAATGGGAGAAAATAAAAAAATAGAAAGAAAAGAGAGAGGAAGGTGGGATGATAAGATCAGAGAAGGATGGTTGAGAAAAGGAAAAAGTAAGAGAGAGAAGCAGGACAATAAAAAAATGTACTTCTAGGAAATTTGTTGAAAAATATATCTCAGTCTTTGTAATATAAATTGAATAGATATGAGCTGTTCAAATGTCCTAGTAAGACAAATGTGTGTAGGACAAATTCAAAAACCATCCTGCTTTATTATATAGATGTTAAAAATTCATTTCATATCCAAATTTATGAAATCTATTATAGCGATCCCGGTCGTCCCTTTACTGTTCAGTTGTATTCCGGACTTGGTTCCGTGGAGTTGGTAGTTGTATCTATCTTGTTGTCATCCTTTAATTCCATTTGTTTTAGTTTTAGGATGTGTTGGGCATGTTTCGAGCAGGTGGGTTGAACCTTGGGCTAAAATCTTGTTGCCAGGTTTTTGGTCGTTCCGCTCGAGCGGGTAGTCTAGCGCTTGAGCGGAGATTGCACACTCCCAGTATTTTTGTGCTCTGCAAAACTTCTGCAGGTGCGTTATTCACGCTCGAGTGGACTTCTGTAACGCCCTCAAAATAACAACATAAAACCCAACAATAAAGACATGCATTGATATGTATAAAAGATCCACATTCTTCCATTGACAGAGTTTCACTACAAAAGTATTACATGTTAACAACAAAAGCAAATGCCCTAAGGGCTTACAGCTTTCCAAGTTAACACTTGGTTACAAAAATAGAGTGCTAACTCATTTACACATTAAGCCCTTGGCTTGAATTTACATGTAATACATCAAGGAAAGACAACAAAAAGTCTGCCCGCCTCTAGCCTCCCAAGCTATGTCCTTGGAGGTGGCATGCTACCTGTACCTGAAAATGATGTTCCCATATAGGGTGAGCCACAGCCCAGCAGAAATACACTAAACCAACTATGAACAATGACTAAAAGATTAGCAGTTGATAGATGGCTAACACCGAAACATCCACTTGTATCACATTTCGATTACATGACTTACAAGTCTATATTATCTTTCATTTTCCATTTTCGACAGATAGGTACATTAGCTATGTCATCACATTAACCGATAAGCATATGAGCTGTATCAACATCTCAGCAGATAAGTATAAGAACTATATCACACAACAAACGATAAGCATAGGAGCTATATCTACTCTTCTCTAGACAAGCATATGAGCTATATCTATACTTCTCAAAGATAAGCATATGAGCTGTATCTTCACTTCTTTAGACAAGCATATGAGCTGTATCTACGGAGTACATCCCCCATCTCCTCCCAACGCTATCCGGTTTAGAGTTACATCCCCCATCTTCCCCTAAACCGCGGAGTACATCCCCCATCTCCTCCTCTACACAAAGTGCATATAAACACATAGGTTCTATACACAATCAATCAATACATAAAATTAATGTATTCTATCCACCGTCATACTCTATGACACATCCCATTAATTAGTTTCAATTTGCCTAATCATCATGCATTGTCTACAACAATCAAGACTATCCTCCACCGATAGCCCAAAGCAGTTATTTCTATACAGAAAGTAAATGCACAAAATGGATATTAAATCAACATTTCAATTCGGTGGGTGATAAGTAATTCAACTACACCCCTCTTTCCCATGCACTACCAATCTCAACATTTTCAACCCAATTCCTCATTCCTCACAATTAATTATTCAAATTAATCAATCAATGTAATTAGGGCATCTTTCCATAATTAACATTCCGACCCTTATGGTTCCATTTTCATCAATAATTCCACATTAATCTCATTTCTCAATACTAAACATGCATATAGGTTTATTTTAAATAAAACCCCAACTTTTATAAAATTACATAAAAGCCCCAAATTTTCTTGAAATTACAAGACAACTTCCAACCCATCAAGATGCTAAAATTTAAAGACAAAATCCATAAAGAGGAGTAGGATATCCCTACCTCAAAGTTGGAGCTCGAATGGATAAGAGACCAAAATCAAAACGCTCCAAACACCAAACTTTTTGGATCAAAACGACGCCCCCGACGATCAACCCAACCTTTACAAAGGCCGAAGGGAAGAAGAACACTCTACCTAGATCAAACCCTGGAGAGAAGTTATGGTTTTAGAGTGAGAAGCTCTGAAAATGGCATTTTGAAAAAGTAGGAGAGAGAAGGAAAAGTGAAAAGTGATTTAAAATGCCCAGCTACTCTCAGTTATACGACAGGTCCACTCGAGCGTAAGACACACCGCTCGAGCGTAAAGAAACACAAAACATGGTCCGCTCGAGCTCAACAAGGTCCGCTCGAGCGCCAAGAAACAAAATAAAGTTCGTCCGCTCGAGCGTGAAATCCAGCCCGCTCGAGCGTAAATCTCCCTTTCCCAGAACTCTTCACCAAAAAGGTACTGTCCGCTCGAGCGCCAACAATACCGCTCGAGCTCAGAAAACCCGCTCGAGCGTAGGAATCTCACCTGCAGAAGTTTTGCAGAAGCACAAGATACCGGATGGGTGTATTCTCCGCTCGAGCGCCCAAAACCCTTCGGCGTACATAAGCAACAACAAGGTCCCCGCTCGAGCGTAAACCTATCCGCTCGAGCGGACCAGCCAAAACCTGGGCGACTAGACTTGGTTCCTAAGTTCAACCAACCTGTAACAAACCTGCCCAACACATCCCATAACTCAAATACAAGGTATAAAAGGATGTAAACAAGATAATAGTCAACCGCCAACATCAACGGACACATGTCCGGATCACTGTACATCAAGGGTAAACCCGGGATCGCTATAACCTTCCCCCCTTAAAGAATTTCGTCCCCGAAATTAAGAACGAGTTTTTGAAAAGAAAGTTTTTTCTTCAATTTAAACAATGTTATAACACAACATTCAACAATTCGACCCATTACCGGTCATCCGTTTCTTATCAAGAGCCATTTCACAATATATATACATTTCAATGTGCATCTATGACATGCACTCCCCTTTCATTTTCCAACCATTTTCAACATACATGGTTCACAATTCACATTATAATCAATAATCAAGATATATCTCCAGTTCTATAATATAGCCAACGTATGCAATATTATAATCAACTCCCATATCAAGGTAAGTTCTTCAATACTACCATAATTCAAAACATATTCTACGTTTTACAACTTAAGACATATATAAAGCTCTTAAGTCCAACAATTACAAAATCATCTGTCAAGATCACACATCAATAAACAAGTCCGGATATTTCTCGCGGACTTCCAACTCACGTTCCCAAGTGGCCTCCTCCACTCCGTGATGTTTCCACAAAACCTTAACCAAAGGAATGGTCTTGCCACGCAGGACTTGATCTCGCCTATCTAAGACTCGAACCGGTCTCTCCTCATACGAGGCATCCTCATCTACCTCTAAGTCTGCCCAATCCAACACGTGTGATGGATCCGCTACTCCAAGCATACTCACATGAAACACGTCATCAACCCCGGATAACTGTGGCGGTAAGGCTAAACGATAGGCAACCTTGCCAATCCTCTCAAGGATCTCGAAAGGACCAATAAATCGAGGGGATAGCCTCCCGCTCTTCCCAAATCTCATCAGTCCCCGCCTAGGTGATATCTTCAGAAAGATATGATCACTCGTCTCAAACTCCAACGGTCTCCTCCTACGGTCAGCATAAGATTTCTGACGAGTCTGGGCTGTAACAAGCCTCCTACGGATAAGCTCAACTTTCTCCGTCGTCTCCCTAACCAACTCTGGACCCAACAAAGGTGCGTCACCCACCTCGGCCCAACAAACTAGAGACCTACAAGGTCGGCCATACAAGGCCTCAAATGGTGCCATACCAATACTAGACTGAAAACTGTTGTTGTAGGCAAACTCCACCAATGGTAAGTGCCTCTCCCACGTCCCACTGAAATCAAGGACACAACCTCGAAGCATATCCTCAAGGATCTGAATAATGCGCCAGATCGCCTGTCACCGAGGGTGATAAGCCGTACTAAAGGTCAACTTAGTGCCCAAGGCACTCTGCAAACTCTGCCACAACCTAGCAGTAAAACGAGGATCTCTATCTGAGACGATTGTCACTGGGACCCCGTGCAACCTCACTACGTCCCGAATGTACAAGTCAGCAAGATGATCTACCGAATCTCTTACGCACATAGGAATGAAGTGCGCCGACTTAGTCAACCGGTCTACAACCACCCAAATAGCATCACTACCCCGCTGAGTCCTCGGAAGATGTACAACGAAGTCCATAGTGACATGCTCCCACTTCCACTCGGCAATAGGCAAGGGTTGTAACAAACCCGCTGGCCTCTGATGCTCGGCCTTCACTTGCTGGCAAGTGAGGCACTTAGACACGAAAACTGCCACATCTCGCTTCATACCCCGCCACCAAAACTGGCGACCCAAATCCTGATACATCTTAGTACCTCCCTGATGCATCGCAAAGCGCGAATGATGAAACTCTTGGAGTGCTTCCTCTCGGCAAGACTCCGGCACAAACAATCGGTCTCGGTATCTCACGCTCAAGTCAGGATACACCGTCAAACCCTTCTCAACCTTCCCATTTGAGATCTTCTCTCTGAGGGATTCTACCTCAAGGTCACCTCTCTGGGCCTCTAACACTCGAGTCACAAGTGTAGACTGCGCAACAACAGAAAACAAGGCTGCAGCCTCAACAGATTCGCCCAGAAGCAAATCAAACTCGCCAAGTGCCCCCAACATCTCCCACTCCCAGATGGCTACACTAGCTACTTCACTAATGGATTTCCTGCTAAGGGCATCGGCCACAACATTGGCCTTCCCCGGGTGATAATGCAACTCGAAGTCGTAATCCTCAATGAACTCCATCCATCTCCTCTGCCTCAAGTTCAAGTCTTTCTGTGAAAACAGATATTTCAGACTCTTGTGATCCGAGAACACCTCGAATCTCTCACCATAAAGGTAGTGCCTCCAGATTTTCAAAGCAAAGATCACTGCCGCTAACACTAGGTCATGCGTAGGGTAATTCTTCTCGTGTATTTTCAACTGACGTGAGCCATAAGCTACCACTTTCCCTTCTTGCATCAACACACAACCCAAACCCTCTCGTGAGGCATCACAATAGACTGTATAACCCAACCTTCTCTCCGGAATAATCAAGACAGGTGCGGTGGTCAATCTAACTTTCAACTCCTGAAACGACTTTTCACAAGTCTCACTCCATACAAATTTGACTCCCTTCCGAGTCAATCTAGTCAACGGTGAAGCTAACCTGGAGAAATCCTTCACGAACCGACGGTAATACCCAACTAATCCCAGAAAACTGCGGATCTCAAACACACTCTTAGGCTGTGCCCAATCCTGCACTGCCTCAGTCTTGGATGTATCAACAGATACCCCTTCCCCGGAAACCACATGGCCTAAGAACTTGACTTCCTTTAGCCAGAACTCGCACTTCCCAAACTTGGCATACAGCCTATGGGCTCTAAGCAACTCAAGCACCACTCTCAAGTGTTCCTCGTGCTCCTCTTCTGAAGGTGAATAGATAAGAATGTTGTCCACGAAGACGACTACAAAACGATCCAAGAATTCTCGGAAGATCCGGTTCATCAAGTCCATAAAGACTGCCGGTGCGTTGGTAAGCCCAAATGGCATCACCAGAAACTCATAATGGCCATACCGCGTACGGAATGCCGTCTTCGGAATATCCTCCTCCCTAACCCTCAACTAGTGATAACCCGATCTCAAGTCTATCTTAGAGAAACAACGGGAACCCTTCAACTGGTCAAACAAATCGTCTATACGGGGCATAGGGTACTTATTCTTAACCGTAGCCCAATTCAACTTCCGATAATCAATACACAATCTCAAGGCACCATCTTTCTTTTTAGCAAAGAGGGTCGGTGCTCCCCACGGTGAAACACTAGGGCGTACAAAGCCCTTATCTAGTAACTCTTGGAGTTGAACTTTCAACTCAACCAACTCTGCTGGAGCAAAACGGTAAGGTGCCATGGAAATCGGCGCCGTGCCGGGCACTAGATCAATAGAGAACTCTATCTCTCGGTGAGGTGGCAAATCAACGAGATCCTCGGGAAAGACGTCCGAGTACTCACAAACTACCTCGCAACTCAATCTGGTCTCATCACACTCACCACTCTCAAAGCTAGCAAGTAGACCACTAAGCTCATTCCGCCCTCATGACCATACCCAGTGGCACAACACTACCAACCCGGTCTCCCAAGAAATGAAACACTCCTCACGGTACAACAAGTGACCCTCTGGTAGTAATCAATCACAGCCCGGTATGACGATAACCAGTCCATACCTAGAATAACATCAAAGCCCTTCATGGGCATAACTACAAATGGAAACGGAAGCCTATGATCGTCAACCTCGATATCACAACCTCTACATCCGTGTTTCAAAATCAACTCACCCCAATAGGTGACACAACGCAAATAGGAGATGCTAATAGTGCTAACTCCAACTCCAACACAGATGCAAATGCAGCAGATACAAAAGAATGAGATGCACCCGTATCAATCAACACTCTAGCAAGCGAGTTGCAAAATGAAAAAGTACCTCTCACTCTTGATGGAGCCGGTACTAGGTCTGTGATAATAGCATACACGCTACCAGAGGCCCCTCGTCCACTGCTCACCTCTAGGACATCTGTTGCTTTGCCTTGAATGGGACGAAGCCCGGATTGGCCCTCGAGGCTGCCTGAGCCAGGCTGAAATCCCTGCGTCTGTCTAGCACCAGACGCCCCTGAAGTGGCACTCAGTGGGCGTGAGAACCTCTTCAGTGCCCAGTATCCACTGTGATAACAAGACAAGGCCCCGCCCAAACTCGACTCGTGGTGCAGGTGAAGAATCTGACCCTTTGACCTCCGCCCTTCTGCGGGCAAACAGAAACCTTGTGACCCGGCTGGCCACACTTGTAACAGGTAAACTCTCCCTGATTGCCCCTCCCGGAGCCTGCACTCGGTACTGGGAAAGTCGACCTGGCCAAACCTCCCTGAGGCGGTTGAGGGTTATAACCCCTCTGTCTCCTGCCATCACTCTGGCCCTCTTGGCCCCTCTTGGAGCCTCTATGATTCTCCTCCTCTTCCTCCTGCATCATCAGCTCCATATGAGCTGCAGCATCCACCAAGTGCCTATACTCTCGAAAGTAAGGTCCACCAACTCTCAACTTGAGGCCCCGCCTCAGCTTCTGCTCAAACTCATAGCAGCGGCGTTCCTCTGTCGTCACAAGTTCAGGCGCAAACCTGGACAAACTAGTAAAGGTAGCCTCAAACTCGGCCACAGACAAACCCTCATGTTTAAGCTGCTTAAACTGAACCCTCAACTTCTCTCTAGCCACTGCAGATAAAAACCTCTCCTGGAAAGCATTTACAAACGCCTCCCAAGTACCTCCAATATGGACTTTCTCATACTTCCACCATTGACCTGCATCTCCCTTCAGCTGGAAGGATGCCAAGGTCACCTTCAGTGCTCCGTCCTCGATGCCAAGCATCTCGAATGTTTTACTCATTTGTTCCAACCACTCGTCTGCCTTCAGTGGTTCCTTAGGATCCCCTACAAACTCCTCCAGGTTAGACCGGAAAAACTCCCTCTTCAAGAAAGAAGGTCCTGCCTCAACTGCCTGGTTTCCAGCCCTGAGAATCCCCAAAGCCCCTGCTATCTCTCGGGCCAAGGCACTCATAGCCTGCTGACCCGCTGGCTCGGCCACGTTGGCCTGACCAACCCCTTCTTGTACTGCCGGAATCTCATCCGGTAAAGGCATTTCCTACCTCCTAGGCCTGCCACGCCTACCACCCCTTCCTCGTCCTGACATCCTAATAGAGGTAACACAGAACGTTAGCACATTTATAAACGTGCCCAAACTAAACACTTACGTCCTAATGCATGGACAACTGTAATTCAGTCCACGTAAGCACTTATGAATTTCATTTCTGGATAATGATAGTCCCGAGGCGTTACTAGAGTTCCGATTAGAAACAACATTGATCAAGTGCTTTTCCAACAAGACTCTCAGAAACCCAAGGATCCAATCAACATCCTAAAAATTAAATCCCATACCCAAATTATCACATAAGCATGTTATCAATTAAACACATGGCATATGACACTATACTAAGTCTCTGTCAAGCGAGACAAACCCATTGTGATCCTAATCACTTTCCACGTACCCAAAGTATTCGAACCCGGTACGCTCTGATACCAAGTTGTAACGCCCTCAAAATAACAACATAAAACCCAACAATAAAGACATGCATTGATATGTATAAAAGATCCACATTCTTCCATTGACAGAGTTTCACTACAAAAGTATTGCATGTTAACAACAAAAGCAAATGCCCTAAGGGCTTACAGCTTTCCAAGTTAACACTTGGTTACAAAAATAGAGTGCTAACTCATTTACACATTAAGCCCTTGGCTTGAATTTACATGTAATACATCAAAGAAAGACAACAAAAAGTCTGCCCGCCTCTAGCCTCCCAAGCTATGTCCTTGGAGGTGGCATGCTTTGCACTCGAGCGGGCTTGTTGGCACTCGAGCGTACAATACATTTTTGGTAAAAGTTCTGGGATGGGGAAATCAGCGCTCGAGCGGACTGGTTTTTTACGCTCGAGCGGATGTGCTTTATCTTTGTGTCTTGGCGCTCGAGCGGGCCTTCTTGCGCTCGAGCGGACCATGTTTTTTGTTCTTGACGCTTGAGCGTTGTGTTTTCCACTCGAGCGGACCTCTCGTATATCAGAAGGCAGTTAGGCATTTTTGAATCACTTTTTGCATTCACTCTCTCTCTCTTACTTTCTATAAAGATATTTTGAGAGCCTCTCTCTCTAGAAACTCCCTTCTCTCTAGGGTTTGATCTAGTTAGGGTGCTTCCCTTTCCTTCGGCCTTTGTAAAAGTTGTGTTGATCGTCGAGGGCTTCGTTTTGATCCGAAAAGTTTGGAGTTTGGAGCACTTTGGTTTTGGTCTCTTCTTTGTTTGAGCTCTAACTTCGAGGTAGGGATATCCTACTCTATCTTATAAGCTTTGTCTTTGAATTTTGGTATTTCGATATGTTGGGGGTTGTTGGGTAATTTCGAGAAAGTTTGGGGCCATTGTGTAATTTTCAAAAGAGAGGTTTTCAAAGTTTAAAACCTTTATGTATGCAATACATGGGAAAATGGACTTGGTGTTGGATTTTGATGAAAATGGAACCTTTGGGTTGGTGTTGTAATTATGGGAAAAAGCCCTAATTGCATGATAAATTAATTGGTATAATTAATTTTGGGAAATGAGAAATTGAATTTAGAATGTTGAAATTGGGAATGTATGGAATTAAAGGGTGTAGTTGGATCATTTATCACTCACCTAGTTGAAATGTTGATAATTTATCCATTTGGTGCATTTATTTTCTGTTTAGAAATAACTGCTTTGGGCTATCGGTGGAGGATAGTCTTAATTATTGTAGACAATGCATGATGATTAGGCAAACTAAAACTGATCAATGGAATGGGTCATCGAGTATGACGGTTGAAAAATACATTAACTTTATGTATTGATTGATTATGTATATGATCTGTGTTTATATACATTGTGTTGTGTGGGAGGAGATAGGGGATGTACTCCACGGTTTAGGGGGAGATAGGGGATGGACCTCTAAACTGGAATTTGTGTGATATTGATACAGCACTAAAATGTGTATCATGGTGAAGTATGGAAGTGTTTGTTTGATTTGATATAGCACTAAAATGTATATCATTATCAATTGTGAAGTATAGAAGTGTTTCTATGTTATATTGATATAGCACCAAAATGTGTATCACTTGTGAAGTAAGGAAGTGGTTTATGTGTTATTGATACAACACCAAAATGTGTATCCGTCTTGAATTTCGAAAGTGTTTTAGTAATGAGTTATAATCTCATTAAGTTATTTGGCCAGGTTCTGAGCCTTGTTTTCAAGTTCAAAGTTGAATAAGAAATGAAAGTGAAGTGTAACATGGATATGATTGTCTTGAAATTGTAATATGGCATGAGTTGGAATATAAGTATGGACCATCTGTTGAATGCTATCATATTAGTCATTGTTTATAGTTGGTTTAGTATATTCCTACTGGGTTGTGGCTCACCCTATAGGGGACATCATTTTCAGGTATAGGTAGTATGCCACCTCCAAGGACGTAGCTTGGAAGGCTTAGTGGCTGGGATTCCTTTTGTTGTTTTGTTGTATTACATGTATATCAAGCCAAGGGCTTTTTTTGTATAGAGTTAGCACTCTCTTTTGTATCCAAGTGTTGACTTGGAAAGTTGTAAGCCCATAGGGCATTACTTTTGTTGTCAACATGTAATACATTTTGTAATGATTACTCTGATGGAATATATTTATGCTTCATTCTCTTATGTCTAAGCATGCTTTTGTTGGATGATTTATGGGTTTTTTTTTTTTAGGGCGTGACATCTATCATGTATTCAATATATTTAAAAATAATAATTAATTGTTCAAATTAATATAATTTGTGAACTACAAAATTCATTAACTTAATCTCCACTAAATAGAGTAAAATCTGATTCCTAATTCTGGGATTGCAAACTTTTCCATATAATATGAATAAAAAATAAGTGAACAAAAAGTAGAGGAAAAAAAACAAATAGAGAGAAAGATAAAAATGGGAGAAAATAAAAAAAAGAAAAAAAAAAGAGAGAGAAAGGTGGGATCATGAGATCATAGAAGGATGGGTGAGAAAAGAAAAAAGTAAGAGAGAGAAGCGTGAAAATAAAAAATGTACATGTCGGATTTTTTTAGAAAAATATTTCTCAGCCTTTGTTTTATAAATTGAATAGATCTGAGCCGTTCAAATGTCCTAGTAGGATAAATGTGTGTAGGACAAATTCAAAAACTATCCTGTTTTATTATATAGATGTTGAAGATTCATTTGAAATCTAAATTTATGAAATCGATCATGTATTCAATATATTTAAAAATAATAATTAATTGTTCAAATTCATATAATTTGTGGACTATAAAATTCATTAATTTAATCTCCACTAAACAGAGTAAAATTTGGTCCCTAATTCTGGGATTGTAGACTTTTCCATAAAATATGAATAAAAAATAAGTGAACAAAAAGGAGAAAAAAAAAAAACAAATAGAGAGAAAAATAAAAATGGGCGAAAATAAAAAAATAAATAGAGAAGAGAGAGGAAGGTGGGATGATGAGATCATAGAAGGATGGGTGAGAAAAAGAAAAAGTAAGAGAGAGAAGCGGGAAATAGAAAATGTACATGTAGAATATTTTTTTAAAATATATCCCAGCCGTTATTTTATAAATTGAATAGATTTTGAAAAATCTAGAAACCTCCTAGATGTTGATTTGTGATTATGTATCAATTTTAAGTAGAATATAACAATCCTAATCAAACAATCAAGACAAAGAGACACAATGATTTTACGTGGAAAAACCACAATTGGACACCTCCAATTGTGATCAAAAAACCATGGGCAACAGCCACAAGAACAATCCACTAAGAAGATTTAAAGGAATTACACAGGTATACTCTCAATTATCTAGCGAATCCACAACACCTAATTGAACCAACCTCTATGTGCCTCTTCCAACCCCATCTTCACCACGAAATTGTCTTTCTGATGAGCCACTCCAGAATCCACCGAAGCTTCAGGCTCGAATTCTTCAGAATCCACCGAAGAACAACTCTCTCTTTTGTATATCAAACAAAACCTTTGATGTACTCTCTTTTAAACCATGAGTTGAATACTCAATAAAAACATCAAAGAAAACTTAACAAAATATCTCCAGATATAAACCTTAAGACTCAAAAAGAAGATCTAGAGAGGTTCAATGAATAGTCTAGTTTTGGGAGAAAACCAAGTATTTATAGAGAACCAAAAGTAATCCTAGATTTGGAAGAAAACCAACTCCTTAAGAAATCTGGATTTTGAAGCTCGCTTGAGCGAAGCTTTTCTCGCTCGAGCGAGGAGCTTAGTTTTCATGATTTCTACTAGTGCCTTGGCTCGAGCGACGAATCCTTGGCTTGAGTGACCAATGAACTCTTTCAGGTTTTTGTATAGACGCAATCCTTCGCTCGAGCGAGCAAGCCTTAGCTTGAGCGAGCACTCATTGGCTCGAGTGAGCAACGACGGACATGCAATTTTGAATGCAATTTTGCATTTTGCTTCGACCCCCATAATAATTAGTGAAGTGGCAATCTTGAAAGCATTAACAATACAAACTTCTCTGCAAAGCTCGATTCGGGTTGGATTCGCATCTAAAAACTCATAGCCTCACTGAAATAAAAAGTGCGAAAATAAATACAATTGAAAGGAGTTTTGTCAAACGGAGTTGCCAACAATAAAAACCTAACAGATTTGAGCCATTCAAATGTCCTAGTAGGACAAATGTGTGTAAGACAAATTCAAAAATTATCCTGTTTTATTGTATAGATGTTGAAGATTCATTTGAGATCTAAATTTATGAAGTCTACCATGTATTCAATATGTTTAAAAATAATAATTAAATTTTCAAATTTATTTAATTTGTGGACTATAAAATTCATTAATTTAATCTCCACTAAACAGAATAAAATCTAGTTCGTAATTCTGGGATTGCAGATTTTTCCATATAATATGAATAAAAAGTAAGTGAACAAAAAGGAGGCAAAAAATTAGAGAGAAAAATAAAATTGGGAGAAAATAAAAAAAATAAAAAGAAAAGAGAGAGGAAGGTGGGATGATGAGATCATAGAAGGATGGTTGAAAAAAAGAAAAAGTAAGAGAGAGAACCGAGAAAATAAAAAATGTACTTGTAGAATATTTTTTGAAAAATATATCTCAGTCTTTGTTTTATAGATTGAATAGATATGAGCCGTTCAAATGTCCTCGTAGGACAAATTCAAAAACCATCCTGCTTTATTATATAGATGTTAAAGATTCATTTGAGATCTAAATTTATGAAGTCTATCATGTATTCAATATATTTAAAAATAATAATTAATTATTCAAATTCATTTAATTTGTGGACTATAAAATTAATTAACTTAATCTCCACTAAACAGAGTAAAATCTGATTCCTAATTCTGGGATTGCGGACTTTTCCATATAATATGAATAAAAAATAAGTAAACAAAAAGGAGGTTAAAAAAAACAAATATAGAGAAAAATAAAAATGGGAGCAAATTAAAAAAAAAAAGAAAAAAAAGAAGAAAAGAGAGAGAGAGAGAGAGAGAGAGAGAGAGAGAGAGAGAGAGAGAGAGGAAGGTGGGATTATGAGATGATAGAAGGATGGGTGAGAAAAGGAAAAAGTGAGAGAGACAAGCGTGAAAAAAAAAATGAACATGTTGGATATTTTTTGAAAAATATTTCTCAGCCTTTGTTTTATAAATTGAAAAGATCTGAGCCATTCAAATGTCATAGTTGGACAAATTGTGTGTAGGACAAATTCAAAACCATCCTGCTTTATTTTACAAGTGTTGAACATTCATTTGAGATCTAAATTTATGAAGTCTATCATGTATTCAATATATTTAAAAATAATAATTAATTGTTCAAATTCATTTAATTTGTGGAGTATAAAATTCAATAATTTAATCTACACTAAACAGAATAAAATCTGGTTCCTAATTCTCGGATTGCAGACTTTTCCATATAATATGAATAAAAAATAAGTGAACAAAAAAGAAAAAATTAAAAAAAAATAGAGAGAAAAATAAAAATGGGAGAAAATAAAAAAAATAAAAAGAGAAGAGAGAAGAAGGTGGCATGATGAGATCATAGAAGGATGGGCGAGAAAATGAGAAAGTTAGAAAGAGAAACGGAAAATAGAAAATGTATATGTAGAATATTTTTTGAAAAATATATCTCAGCCATTGTTTTATAAATTGAATAGATTTGAGCCGTACAAATGTCCTAGTAGGACAAATGTTTGTAGGACAAATTCAAAAACTATGCTGCTTTATTGTATAAATGTTGAAGATTCATTTGAGATCTAAATTTATGAAATCTACCATTTATTCAATATATTTAAAAATAATAATTAATATTTCGAATTTATTTAATTTGTGGACTATAAAATTCATTAATTTAATCTCCACTAAACAAAATAAAATCTAGTTCCTAATTTTGGGATTGCAGACTTTTCCATATAATATGAATAAAAAATAAGTGAAAAAAAGGAGGAAAAAAAATAGATAGAAAAATAAAAATGAGAGAAAATAAAAAAATAAAAGGAAAAGAGAGAGGAATGTGGGATGATGAGATCCTAAAAGGATGGTTGAGAAAAGGAAAAAGTAAGAGAGAGAAGCGGAAAAATAAAGATGTACTTGTAGAATATTTTTTGAAAAATATATCTCAGCCTTTGTTGTATAAATTGAATAGATATGAGCCGTTCAAATGTAACGCCCTCAAAATAATACATAAATCAATCATTTATAAGATCTGAAAATCATAAAAGAGATATTATATTTCCATTCATCAGAGTGTCCTTTACAAAAAGTATCAGATGTTGACAACAAAAGTAAATGCCCTACGGGCTTACAACTTTCCAAGTCAACACTTGGTTTCTACAAAAGAGGGTCAGAAGCCCTTTACAATTTAGAGCCATTGGCTTAGAAATAAAACATATAACATAAAATAAAACAACCAAAACGGAGACTTCAGCCCCACAACCTCCCAAGCTAATTCCTTGGATGCGGCATGTCATATGTACCTGAAAATGGTGTCCCATATAGGGTGTGCCAAAGCCCAGTAGAAATATGCTAAACATAATATGAGAATTAACTAAAACATTAGCATTTGATAAATGTTTTACAATTGAAAACTATTTCATATCTTTTTCATAATCAACCAACATTGACATTTATATTTCAATCCATTTCCCTTATCTATCCAATCAATTCATTGACATAGTTCAATATTATCCAAATATTCAAAAAAATGAGACTACAACTAATATATCAACACTTCAATAGCAAACATCAATCATTACTTCCATAACTTTGCCATTTTTCGGAACTACGTCCGAGGGAACTAGCGCCCATAAGTAAATAAGATTTTGGGACTTTCACCCAGGACACTCCAGCCAACTTTGTTATCAATGGAGTCCATCTCCTATCTCCTCCCACACAATAGAGTACATCCCCTATCTCCTTCAAAACAATATACATATACAATGTATTTAACAAGTTGTCAATACAATGACTAATCCATTCACCTATACAATGTTTTCACCCAACCGTCATATTCAATGACATATTCCAGTTGATTAGTTTCAATTTCCCTAATCAACATGCAGTGTCTACAACAATCAAAACTATCCTCCACCGATAGCCCAAAACAGTTATTTCTAAAAAGATAATTAATTTATCAAACAGATAAATTATCAACGTTTTCATAGGTGAGTGATTAATCATTCCAACTACACTATTCAACCACAATTTCCTCAAATTTCAATATTCCCAAACCAATTTCATGCTTCCACAAATTACCAAATTAATTATACAAATTAATTATTTAAGTTCAATTAGGGCATTTTCCCTTATTCTCAAATATTGCCCCCAATGCCAAATTTCACTCATATTCCACATACAACCCCAATTTCAAGTCTTATATATATATATATATATATATTAAACTGAAAAATGGAAAACCACTCTTTCACAATTACCCTTTCAAACACTAACTTTACCCAAACTTCACAAATCCAACCATTTTATACAAAATGACTAAAGTTTATGTTAAAACTCATAAGAAGGAGTAGATTATCCCTACCTCAAATTTAGGAGCTCAAAGGAGAAGAAGGAAGAAACTCAAAGTGCTCTAAATCCCAACTTTTTCAGATTAAAACAAAGCCCACGCAAAGCTCAAGCTTTAATACAAAGTAACTAGTGTAGAAAACCTCTAGAACTTGGTGTATTTGTAGAGAGAGAGAGAGAGAGAGAGAGAGAGAGAGAGTGTGTGTGTGTGTAGAGAGAGACTGTGTCGAATTTAGGGTTTGGAGGAAGAAGAGAGTGAAAAAGTGTGTAAAAATCTCGCTGCTGCAATCTGATATACTCGAGGCTTGCTTGAGTGAAGGAGTGGTCGCTCGAGTAACCAGACATAAAAGAACCTCGCTCGAGCGCAAGAAGCGTCGCTCGAGCGAACAACGCGAATCTTTAGGTCTGTAACCCAGAAGCACGCTCAAGCGCAGGAGTCCTCGCTTGAGCGAAAGAAAGCTCGCTCGAGCGAAGAAACACAACCTTCAGGTCAAAAAGAGAAGCAGACGCACGCTCGAGCGCAAGAGTGCTCGCTCGAGTGAATAGACACACCAAACCAGGCTCACTCGAGCGCAAGAACTCTCACTCGACCGAAGAAGCAAACACCCAGGCCTCGCTCGAGCGCAAAAAGCCTCGCTCGAGCGAAGGAGCCAAATTCTGGACAGCAACCGTTTGTTCTAACTCACAACCAACCTGTTCTAAACTCATCCAACTCATCCTAAAACTCAAATAAAAAGAATCAAAGGATGGAAACGAGATACAGACAACAACATACAACCAATAAACTCGAGTTCAGAATGCCATACATGAAGGGGAAAATCGGGATCACTATATCAAATGTCCTAGTAGAACAAATGTGTGTAGGACAAATTCAAAAACCATCCTGCTTTATTATATAGATGTTAAAGATTCATTTGAGATCTAAATTTATGAAGTCTATCATGTATTTAATATATTTTAAAATAATAATTAATTGTTCAAATTCATTTAATTTGTGGACTATAAAATTCATTAACTTAATCTCCACTAAACAGAGTAAAATTTGGTTTCCAATTCTAGGATTGCAGACTTTTCCATTTATTAATGTGCTAACGTCTTTGTTTCCTTTATTAGGATGTCAGGACGAGGACGAGGACACGGTAGGCATGGTAGGCCAGGTAGGCAGGAGGTGCCTGTGCCAGAGGAGATTCCGGTAGTTCAGGAGGGAGTTGGCCAGGCCAATGTGGCCGAGCCAGTAGGCCAGCAGGCTATGGGCGCTCTAGCCCGAGAGATAGCAGGGGCATTCAGGGAGTCAGTAGGCATTCTCAGAGCTGAGAATCAGGCTCAGGTTGTTGTTGCGGATGCAGGACCTTCCTTTCTGAAGAGGGAGTTCTTCCGGTCTAATCCGGATGAATTTGTGGGTGATCCTAAAGAGCCGCTTAAGGCAGACGAATGGCTCGAACAGACAACGAAAACGTTTGAGATGCTTGGCATCGAAGACGAGGGGTTGAAAGTGACCTTGGCATCTTTCCAGCTGAAGGGGGATGCGGGTCAGTGGTGGAAGTTCACTAAGGGTCGCATAGGAGGTACTTGGGAGGCTTTTGTGAATGCTTTCCAGGAGTGGTTCTTATCTCCAGCAGTTAGGGAGAAGCTGAGAGACCAGTTTTGCCAGCTCAAGCAGTCGAGTTCTTCTGTGGCCGAGTTTGAGGCTGCATTTACTAGCTTGTCTAGGTTTGCACCTGAGTTGGTGGCATCTGAGGAACGTCGTTGTATTGAGTTCGAGAAGAAGTTGAGGCGTGGCCTCAAGTTGAGAGTTGGGGGAACGATGATTCGGGAGTATGGGCGTATGGTTGATGCTGCAGCCCATACGGAGATCATGATGCAAGAGGAGAAGGAAGAGCAAAAAGGCTCCAAGAGGAGTCAGGATGGCCAGAGTAATGGTAGGAGACAGAAGGGTTTTAACCCTCAGCAGTCTCAGGGTAGCTTTTCTAGATCGACTTTTCCTGTGCCGAGTGCTAGTTCGGGGAAAGGCAGCCAGGGAGACATTACTTGTTTCAAGTGTGGCCAGCTGGGCCACAAGTCTCCAGTTTGTCCTCAGAGGGGAGGAGTGCATAGAGTAGCATCATCTTCGGCTTGATCTCAGAGCCAAAGTCAGGGTAGAGGCCAACCGCTCTCGTGTTTTCAGTGCGGTCAGGCAGGGCACATGAAGAGGTATTGCCCGCAGTTGGGTGGCACACCTGGTGCATCTGGTTTGAGGCAGACTCAGGGTCAAACCCGGCTTCGGTCGGTCAGCCTCGAGGGCCAATCGAGGCTTCATCGTCCGGCAGTGCAGATCTTACACTCTAGGGGTGAGCGAAGTTGATCGAGAGGTCATCTGGGCACGTGTATCTTACTGCCAGCAGGATCTTGTACCGGCTCCATCTGTTGTGAGAGGTACTTTCTTGTTTTGCAACTCGGTTGCTAATGTTTTGATTGATACGGGTACATCTCATTCCTTTGTGTCTGTTGCATTTGCATCTATTTTGGAGTTGGAGTTAGCACAGTTAGCATCTCCTATTTGTGTAGTGTCACCTCTTGGGGGTGAATTGATCTTGAAACAAGGTGTTAGGGGTTGTGATATAGAGGTCGACTATCATAGACTCCCGTTTCCTTTTGTGGTTATGCCCATGAAGGGCTTCGATGTTATTTTGGGTATGGACTAGTTATCATCATACCGGGCAGTTATTGATTGCTACCGCCAGAGGGTCACTTGTTGTACCGTGAGCGTGGAGTGTTTTCATTTTCTGGGGGATCGGGTTGGTAGTGTTTTGCCACCGGAGTATGATCTGCGAGGGCGGAGTGAGCTTAGTGGTCTACTTGCTAGCTTTGAGAGTGGTGAGTGCGATAAGACCCAGATTGTGTTGCCAAGAGTGGTTTGTGAGTACTCGGACGTCTTTCCCAAGGACCTTGTTGGTTTGCCACCTCACAGAGAGATTGAGTTCTCTATTGACTTAGTGCCCGGCACGGCGCCGATTTCTATGGCACCTTACCGTTTTGCCCCAGCTGAGTTAGTTGAGTTGAAGATCCAACTCCAGGAGTTGCTAGATAAGGGCTATATACGTCCTAGTGTTTCGCCATGGGGAGCACCGGCCCTCTTTGTTAAAAAGAAAGGTGGTGCTTTGAGACTTTGTATAGATTACCGGAAATTGAATCGGGTTACGGTTAAGAATAAGTACCCTATGCCTCGTATAGATGATCTGTTCGATCAGTTGAAGGGTTCCCGTTGTTTCTCGAAGATAGACTTGAGATCGGGTTATCATCAGTTGAGAGTCAGGGAGGAGGATATTCCGAAGACGGCATTCCGTACGCGGTATGGCCACTATGAGTTTCTGGTGATGCCATTTGGGCTCACCAATGCACCGGTAGTGTTTATGGACTTGATGAACCGAATATTCCGTGAATTTTTAGATCGTTTTGTAGTCGTCTTCGTGGACGACATCCTTATCTATTCACCTTCGGAGGAGGAGCACAAGGAACACTTGAGAGTGGTGCTTGAGTTACTTAGAGCCCATAAGCTTTATGCTAAGTTTGGGAAGTGTGAGTTCTGGCTAGAAGAGGTCAAGTTCTTAGGCCATGTAGTTTCTAGGGAAGGGGTGTCTATTGATACATCCAAGACTGAGGCAGTGCAAGATTGGGCACAGCCTAAGAGTGTGTTTGAGATCCGCAGTTTTCTAGGGTTAGCTGGGTATTATCGCCGATTTGTGAAGGATTTCTCCAGGTTAGCTTCGCCTTTGACTAGATTGACTCGGAAGGGAGTCAAGTTTGTATGGAGTGAAACTTGTGAAAAGTCGTTCCAAGAGTTGAAAGTTAGACTAACCACTGCTCCAATCTTGATTATTCTGGAGAGAGGGTTGGGTTATGCAGTCTATTGTGACGCCTCACGAGAGGGCCTGGGATGTGTGTTGATGCAAGAGGGGAAAGTAGTTGCCTATGGCTCGCGTCAGTTGAAAATTCACGAGAAGAATTACCCTACGCATAATTTAGAGTTAGGAGCTGTGATATTTGCCTTGAAGATTTGGAGGCATTATCTTTACGGTGAGAGGTTCGAGGTATTCTCGAATCATAAGAGTCTGAAATATCTGTTCACACAGAAAGACTTGAACTTGAGACAGAGGAGGTGGATGGAGTTCATTGAGGATTATGACTTCGAGTTGCATTATCATCCGGGAAAGGCCAATGTGGTGGCCGATGCCCTTAGCAGGAAACCTGTTGGTGTCATAGCTAGTATAGCCATCCGGGAGTGGGAGATGTTGGGTGCACTTGGAGAGTTTGATTTGCTTCTAGGCGAATCCGTTGAGGCTACGGCCTTGTTTTCTGTTGTTGCGCAGCCTACACTTGTGACTCGAGTGTTAGAGGCTCAGAGGGGTGACCTTGAGGTAGAATCCCTCTGAGAGAAGATCTCCAGTGGGAAGGTTGAGAAGGGTTTGACGGTGTATCCCGACCTGAGTGTGAGATACCGAGACCATCTGTTTGTGCCGGAGTCTTGCCGAGAGGAGGTGCTCCGAGAGTTTCATCATTCGCGCCTTGCGGTGCATCCGGGAGGCAGTAAGATGTATCGGGATTTAGGTCGCCAGTTTTGGTGGCGGGGTATGAAGAGAGATGTGGCAGCTTTCGTGTCTAAGTGCCTTACTTGTCAGCAACTGAAGGCCGAACATCAGAGGCCAGCGGGTTTGTTGCAACCCTTGCCTATTGCTGAGTGGAAGTGGGAGCATGTCACTATGGACTTCATTGTAGGTCTTCCGAGGACTCAGCGAGGTAGTGATGTTATTTGGATGGTTGTAGACCGGTTGACTAAGTCGGCGCACTTCATTCCTATGCGCGTGAGAGATTCGATAGATCATCTTGCCGACTTGTACATTCGGGACATAGTGAGGTTGCACGGAGTTCCAGTGACGATCGTCTCAGATAGAAATCCTCGTTTTACTGCTAGGTTGTGGCAGAGTTTGCAAAGTGCCTTGGGCACTAAGTTGACCTTTAGCACGGCTTATCATCCTCAGACTGACGGGCAGTCCGAGCGTACTATTCAGATCCTTGAGGATATGCTTCGGGGTTGTGTTCTAGACTTTAGTGGGTCGTGGGAGAGGCATTTGCCATTGGTGGAGTTTGCCTACAACAACAACTTACAGTCTAGTATCGGTATGGCACCGTTTGAGGCCTTGTATGGCCGACTGTGTAGATCTCCTGTTTGTTGGGCCGAGGTGGGTGATGCACCTCTGTTGGGTCTGGAGTTGGTGAGGGAAACGACGGAGAAAGTTGAGCTTATCCGTAAGAGGCTTGTTCTGACCAGTCGCCGTAAATCTTATGCCGACCGTAGGAGGAGACCTTTGGTGTTTGAGGTGGGTGATCATGTCTTTCTGAAGATATCACCTAGACGGGGATTGATGAGGTTTGGGAAGAGCGGGAAGTTGTCCCCTTGGTTCATTCGTCCTTTTGAGATCCTTGAGAGGATTGGCGAGATTGCATATCGTTTAGCTTTACCGCCGCAGTTATCCGGAGTACATGACGTGTTTCATGTGAGTATGCTTCGGAAGTATGAACTAGATCCATCACATGTGTTGGATTGGACTGACTTAGAGGTTGACGAAGATGTCTCGTATGAGGAGAGACCGGTTCGGGTTTTGGATAGGCGGGATCAAGTTTTGCGAGGCAAGACCATCCCTTTGGTAAAGGTTTTGTGGAAACATCACAGAGTGGAAGAGGCCACTTGGGAGCGTGAATTGGAAGTCCGCGAGAAATATCCGGACTTGTTTGTTGATGTGTAATCATGTATTGAAATTTCGTAATTTTAATGAACTTTAAGAACATTATATGTATGTCTTAAGTTATAAAACATTGTGAATGTTTTGGTTTAATGGAAGTACTTTGAAACTTACCTCATTATGGAAGTTTATGGTAACATTGCATATGTTGAATATATATTGTAAAATTGGAGTTATATCATGAAATTGAATATGATATGGAAATGGGAATCAGGTGTATTGAAAACTGTTGGAATTGAAAAAAACGCATGTTGATAATGCAAGTTAAAATACGTATTGTTTTACTTATTGTGAGATGCCTCTTGATAAGAGATGAAATGACCGGTATTGGGTCAAGTTGTTTATTATTGAACTGTCATTTTATTGGAATTTGAGAAAAACCTGTTTTTGAAAAAAAACTTATGCTTAATTTCGGGGAGGAAATTCTTTAAGGGGGGGAAGTTATAGCGACCCCGGTCTTTTCCCATTTGATTGTTGTATCCGGAATTATGTTCCATAGATTCCGTTGTTATATAAATGTTGTTGTCGTTCTTTCATTCCCTATTCTTGAGTTATAGGATGTGTTGTGCAGGTTTGTTACAGGTTGGTTGGGTTAGAAACCAAGTGTTGCTGTCCAGATTTTTGGACCTTCGCTCGAGCGAGGGATTAGTCACTCGAGCGAGCTGTTGCTTTTGTCCTTCGCTCGAGCCAGGGGTTGGTAGCTCGAGCGAGCGATTGCGTCTAATATAGACCTGAAAGCAGGGTTTCTTGGCTCGAGCGAGCTTTCCTTCGCTCGAGCGAGTTTCAAGTCCTTCGCTCGAGCGAGCATTCTGTCGCTCGAGCGTGCTTCTGGGTTGCAGACCTGAAGCATCGTGTTGTTGGCTCAAGCGAGCTTTCCTTCGCTCGAGCGAGTATTTCTTGTGTCTGGTCGCTCGAGCGACCAAGTCTTCGCTTGAGCGAGCCTGTCCAGTTTAAATACGCAGCAGCGGTTTTTAAAACGTTTTTTTTACATCTTTTTTATCCTAAAACCCTAGTTCCGAGTTCTCTCTTTCTCCACTCACCTTTTCTCTTAGATTTCATCTCTTTTTAGGGTATTTCTACCATAGGTTCTTTATTAAAAAGGTAGAGTGGGTTGAGGGCTTCGTTTTAATCTGAACGTTTAGCGGTTTGGAGCACTTTTGGACTTTGGGTCATCATCTCCGTTTTCTCCATTCGGGTTATTTACATCGAGGTAGGGATTTCCTACTCCATCTCATAAGTTTTGTTCTAAGTTTTGGTATTTTGATATGTTGGGGGTAGTTTGGTAGTTTTGGGAAAAACCCTAGTTGTTTTAATGAATTAATTTGTATAATTAATTTAAGGAGAATTGAGGAATTTATTGATTTAATGGTGTAGTGGATAATTTAAATCACTTGCCTATTGAATTGTTGTTATATTTATTTCCAGTATAGAAATAACTATTTTGGGCTATCGGTGCAGGATAATCGTGATTGTTGTAGATATTGCATGTGGATTAGGGATAACTGAAACTAATCACATTGGTTAAGTCATTAATTTTGACTATTGAATTAATACAGAAAATACGTGTATTGATTGAGCATTGCATTTGCATATTGTGTGGGAGGAGATAGGGGATGTACTCCACAGTTTAGGAGAAGATAGGGAATGGACCTCTAAACCGGATTTTGTTTGGGAGGAGATATGGGATGGAATCCATTAGCATCACTATTATGTGTGCTTATTGATATTGAAGTGTTTTTACATGTTATTGATACAGCACTAAAATGTGTATCAAACGGGAAGTATGAAGTGTTTTGATATGAGCCTGAGTCTCATTTGTTTGGTTGATGTTGGAAGTAATGTGAATATGATATATATAGTTCACTGTTGTAAGTTTGGCCATGTTCTGAGCCATATTGATAATAATGGAAAGTGAAACGTGTCATAGACATTAGTGTCATGAGATTGTATAATGATATAATTGATTATCTTGGTTAACCATCTATTGAATGCTATTGTTTTATTCAATGCTTATGTATGGTTTAGTATATTTCTGCTGGGCTGTGGCTCACCCTATATGGGAACATCATTTTCATGTCCAGGTGATAAGCTACCTCCAAGAACTTAGCTTGGAAGGATTTGGATTTTGAAGACCATATTTAGTTATTTGTTTTTATTTGATAGTACATGTAAACATTCAAGCCTAGGGCTTTAGTTGTGTTGAGTTAGAACTCAAATAAAAAGAATCAAAGGATGGAAACGAGATACAGACAACAACATACAACCAATAGACTCGAGTTCAGAATGCCATACATGAAGGGGAAAATCGGGATCGCTATATCAAATGTCCTAGTAGAACAAATGTGTGTAGGACAAATTCAAAAACCATCCTGCTTTATTATATAGATGTTAAAGATTCATTTGAGATCTAAATTTATGAAGTCTATCATGTATTCAATATATTTAAAAATAATAATTAATTGTTCAAATTCATTTAATTTGTGGACTATAAAATTCATTAACTTAATCTCCACTAAACAGAGTAAAATCTGGTTTCTAATTCTAGGATTGTAGACTTTTCCATATAATATGAATAAAAAAATAAGTGAACAAAAAGGAGGGGAAAAAAAAACAAATAGAGAGAAAAATAAAAATGGGAGAAAATAAAATAAAATAAAATAAAAAAGAGAGAGGAATGTGTGATCATGACATCATAGAAGGATAGGTGAGAAAAGGAAAAAGTAAGAAAGAGAAGAGTGAAAATAAAAAATGTATATGTAGGATATTTTTTGAAAAATATTTCTCAGCCTTTGTTTTATAAATTGAATAGATCTGAGCCTTTCAAATGTCCTAGTATGACAAATGTGTGTAAGACAAATTCAAAAACCATCCTACTTTATTATATATGTAGAGACCCTAATTTTTGGTAATTACACTTGAAACCCTAAGCCTTAGGTTAATTTCATTTTAGTCCCAAATTTCATAAAATTTTACAAAATGGTCCAATAAAGAATAATTTTTCTGTATTTTATTTTGTATTATAATTAAATCCTAGAACACCACTTTATAATTGGAAATACCCTAAAACTTGGTTTTTATTTATTTACCTCCTAGTTTATAAATTAATTCATACATTTCATTTTTATTTCTATTTTTGTTTTTGTTGTTCTTTCATTTATTATTTATTTGGATATTTATTATTTATTTGAATAGAATATTATTATTTATTTGAATTTGTACATAGGTGCTATAAATAGTATTTTGGTAGAAAATAGGTTGAAAAACAAAATAAAAAAATATCTAGATATTTATGCCTTCCCTAGTCACTAAGCTAGAACCCAAGCTTATTTCCTATAAATTGAGAGCCTTGTCACAATTCCACACACACATACATATCAGCAGCCAAGGAGAGGGTGAGAGAAGGAGAGTGTGATTAGAGGGAAGTAGAGAAGAAAAAAAAAAAAAAAAAAGGAAGAAAAGGATGCCTTCTTGAGTCAAGGTAAGAACATACCCCTCCCATGTCTTCTCCAATTCTTTCACCCATCTCATATTATTGTCTAGATGCCCTCTTGTGTTGCATATTAATGGTATATAGGGTTTTTGATGTGTATGAAAGTGTGGGTTTGATTTAGCGACTTTGCCTTACAAATTTGTCAAATTATGTATTGCTGCAACTTCTCTAATTTAAAAGAAATATCAAAGCTATTTATTTCTCAAATCTGAATTTAACGTAGGATATTTGGTGTGTTTAGAGCTTGTGATAATTTTATTAGCCCCTAATTGTGTGTTTTTAGGGCTTGGGTATTGTGTTTAAAAATCTGGTCCCGAGTCTCTGAAAAACAGTCCACTTCTTGAAATTTTATAAAATTCTAGAAAAATCATCTCATGTTGGTTTTTCTATTAAAATTTAGAATTCTGAGTCCTCTTTCCAAAAAAAATTATTTGGGAGAAAATCATCAGGTAGATTGAGAGGAAAGCTAGTTTTCCCAACGGGTGACAAATCTGGACAGGTTTTCGAACAGAGATTATAGATGAATTTCTGGAGGTGCTGTGCAAATTCTAAGAATTGGAATTGAAATTAAACAAGTTGATTATTGTTTCTGTGCAATTTCAGCCCCTAATTTTACCTGGAAGTATTTTTACCAAAGCATTATTGTTAGCCCCGCAGAACATAATAGTGCTGAAAGTTGTGTTTTATTGTGTTATTTGTCTCTAAGTGTTTCAAAGCATTCCTAATGTTGTTTGCTTGCTTTACCATACTTATGTATGCTTATCATGGGTTATATCTCCTCTCTTATGTTTGTCTCATGATCTTTTATATTACCGAATGTGACTAACTTGCTTGGCAAAAGATCTAATAAATGGGAAATGGAAAGGGGTTGGTAATGGGTGACGTTCATCCCTGTGCTTCAGAATGATTTATGTAATATACATGTGAATGGGATTAAAACCAAATGAGTTAAGTCTTGCGCAAGTGGTCTAAGCGAGCCCCTAGGTTGACACGGAAGTATTCAGACTCTATGCAGTGGTTTCAGGGTGTAAGCGAGCCCTTTGGTATGGTATGTGCAGGGTGTAAGCAAGCCCTAGGCATGATTTGGTATGGTATGTGCAAGGTGTAAGCGAGCCCTAGGCATGATTTGGTATGGTATGTGCAGGGTGTAAGCGAGCCCTAGGCACGATTTGGGTGTAAGCGAGCCCACTTGTTTGGCCATCCCTTTTGAGCTCCATCAATGTCACTGACCGGTAAATAACCGGGCGGTGGGCATAGGTGGTAAGGTCTGCAACGCAGCAAAAGGGGGAGTTTTGAATAGTCTGGTGTTCAATCGTTGTGGTTAGGTAGAAGGATCTCTTTGGGGGATTCTAGGTGTCTAGCCTAACTACTAATTCATAGAACCTTGTTGTAATATTGTATGTTATTACCCAATTTGTCTATGTATGATTGATTGGTTGATAGAAGAAATGGGTGTGTGTGTGTTTTTACTGGGCATTCCAAGCTCATGGCGTGTCATGCCAGGTGATGAAGCAGTTTACAATGGTGAAGGTTATTTCGAAGGCAAATAAGATGAGGTGTTGGAGCTATGGTTCGTTTGAAGACTTAGACTAGTTTTTTTTTTTCTTTTTGACTTTTGGTTTGGCAATGTTTTGGTAATCCTGTAATGGAACATAAACGAATTATCTGTGATATTAACTCTGGTTATATATGTATATTAAGATGTTTTGGACAATTAATTATTATTGTATGTATTTAACGGCCCGGAAGTTGGGGCGTTACAATATAGATGTTGAAGATTCATTTGAGGTCTAAATTTATGAAGTCTATCATGTATTCAATATATTTAAAAATAATAATTAATTGTTCAAATTCATTTCATTTGTGGACTATAAAATTCATTAATTTAATCTCCACAAAACAGAGTAAAATCTGGTTCCTAATTCTGGCATTCTAGACTTTTCCATATAATATGAATAAAAAATAAGTAAACAAAAAAGAGGAAAAAAAAAACAAATAGAGAGAAAAATAAAAATGGTAAAAAATAAAAGAATAAAAAAATAAAAAAATAAAAGAGAGAGGAAGGTGGGATCATGAGATCATAGAAGGATGGGTGATAAAATGAAAAAGTAAGAGAGAGAAGCGAAAAAATAGAAAATGTACATGTCGGTTATTTTTTGAAAAATATTTCTCAACCTTTGTTTTATAAATTGAATAAATCTGAGCCGTTCAAATGTCCTAGTAGGACAAATGTGTGTAGGACAAATTCAAAAATCATCCTGCTTTATTATATAGATGTTGAAGATTCATTTGAGATCTAAATTTATGAAGTCTATCTTGTATTCAATATATTTAAAAATAATAATTAATTGTTCAAATTCATTTAATTTGTGAATTATAAAATTCATTAATTTAATCTCCACTAAACAAAGTAAAATCTAGTTCCCAATTCTGGGATTGCAAACTTTTCCATGTAATATGAATAAAAAATAAGTGAACAAAAAGGATAAAAAAAAAAAAAACAAATAGAGAGAAAAATAGAAATGGAAGAAAATAAAAAAATAAAAGAAAAGAGAGACGAAGGTGGTGTGATGAGATCATAGAAAGATGGGTGAGAAAAAGAAAAAGTAAGAGAGAGAAACAGGAAAATAGAAAATGTACATGTAGGATATTTTTTGAAAAATATATCTCAGTCGTTGTTTTATAAATTGAATAGATTTGTGCCGTTCAAATGTCCTAGTAGGACAAATGTGTGTAGGACAAATTGAAAAAATCATCCTACTTTATTATATAGATGTTGAAGATTCATTTGAGATCTAAATTTATGAAATCTACCATGTATTCAATATATTTAATAATAATAATTAATTATTGAAATTCATTTAATTTGTGGACGATAAAATTCATTAATTGAATCCCCACTAAATAGAATAAAATATGGTTTCTAATTCTGGGATTGCAGACTTTTCCATATAATATGAATAAAAAATAAATGAACAAAATGGAGGAAAAAAAAAACAAATAGAGAAAAAAAAGGGGGAAAATAAAAAAATAAAAATAAAAGAGAGACGAAGGTGGGATGATGAGATCATAGAAGGATGGGTGAGAAAAGGAAAAAGTAAGAGAGAGAAGCGGAAAATAGAAAATGTACATATAGGATATTTTTAAAAAAATATATCTCAGCCTTTGTTTTATAAATTGAATAGATCTGAGCTGTTTAAATGTCCTAGTAGGACAAATGTGTATAGGACAAATTCAAAAACCATCCTGCTTTATTATATAGATGTTGAAGATTCATTTGAGATCTAAATTTATGAAGTCTATCTTGTATTCAATATATTTAAAAATAATAATTAATTGTTCAAATTCATTTAATTTGTGAACTATAAAATTCATTAATTTAATCTCCACTAAACAGAGTAAAATCTGGTTCCTAGTTCTGGGATTGCAAACTTTTCCATATAATATGAATAAAAAATAAGTGAACAAAAAGGAGAAAATAAAAAAACAAATAGAGAGAAAAATAGAAATGGGAGAAAATAAAAAAATAAAAAGAAAAGTGAGACGAAGGTGGTATGATGAGATCGTAGAAAGATGGGTGATAAAAAGAAAAAATAAGAGAGAGAAGCAGGAAAATAGAAAATATACATGTAGGATATTTTTTGAAAAATATATCTCAGTCGTTGTTTTATAAATTGAATAGATTTGTGCCGTTCAAATGTCCTAGTAGGACAAATGTGTGTAGGAAAAATTCAAAAAATCATCATGCTTTATTATATAGATGTTGAAGATTCATTTGAGATCTAAATTTATGAAATCTACCTTGTATTCAATATATTTAAAAATAATAATTAATTGTTCAAATTCATTTAATTTGTGGACTATAAAATTCATTAATTTAATCCCCACTAAATAGAATAAAATATGATTCCTAATTTTGGGATTGCAGACTTTTCCATATAATATGAATAAAAAATAAATGAACAAAAGGGAGGAAAACAAAAAACAAATAGAGAAAAAAAAAAGGGAGAAAATAAAAAAATAAAAATAAAAGAGAGAGGAAGGTGGGATGATGAGATCATAGAAGGATAGGTGAGAAAAGGAAAAAGTAAGAGAGAGAAGCGGGAAAATAGAAAATGTACATGTAGGATATTTTTGAAAAATATATCTCAGCCTTTGTAACGCCCCCAAAATAATAACAGAAAACCCATCCATTCATACATACATTGCAACAAGGGATAAACATCTTTACATGTCAATCAACAGAATTAAACGCCCCATGGGCTTACATCTTTCCAAGCTAACACTTGGTTACAGACAGAAGAGTACTAACTCAAATACATGAAAAGCCCTTGGCTTGAAATTACATGTAATTAAAACAAAATACAGTCAAAACCACAATCATCTGCCTGCCTCTAGCCTCTCAAGCGATATCCTTGGAGGTGGCATGCTCCCTGTACCTGAAAATGGTGTCCCATATAGGGTGAGCCACAGCCCAGTAGAAATACACTAAACCAACTATGAACAATGCCTAAAACATTAGCAATCAACAGATGGCCTACACTTATACATTCTGAGACAACACTTACATTCTCATACCATTTCAAGACAACCCAGCTTAAGTACCAATTCACTTTCCATTTCTTCTTCAACAAGAGTTTGAAAACCTGGCTCAGTATCCTGGCCAAAACCTTTTCGCGTTATATCACTAACACATAAACCACTTTCATTTTTTACTTATGACACACATGTTGGTGTTGTATCAACTTAACATAGAAACATTTTCTATACTTCACAATTGATAACGATATACATTTTAGTGCTATATCAAATCAATCCATACACTTCCGTACTTCCCAAAACAATAATGATATACATTTTAGTGCTATATCATATCAACAAACAACACTTCAACACATCTCCATGGAAAAGCATATGAGCTATTTCCAATATTTCTCCATGGACAAGCATATAAGCTACATCCAATATTTTCCATGGACAAGCATATGAGCTACATCCAATATTTTTCAATGGCCTAGAGGTACATCCCCATCTTCCCTAGCCATCGATTAACGGTTTAGAGGTACATCCCCATCTTCCCTAAACCGTGAGTACATCCCCTATCTCCTCCCATACACAAACACAAACAATGCATATAAACACATAACCACATACGCATTCAATCAATACATAAAGTTAATGTATTCGATCACTCGTCATACTCTATGACATTTCCACTCGATTAGGTTTAGTTTGCCTAATCAGCATGCATTGTCTACAACAATCAACACCACCACCACCGGTAGCCAAAGCAGTTATTTCTAAACAGGAAATAAATGCACAAATGGATAATATAACCATATTTCAATCAGGTGAGTAATACACGATTCAACTACACCCTTTAACCCCGTACATTCTCAATTTCCACATATTCAATCCAATTCCTCATTCTCTTTAATTAATTATATACATTAATTAATTAAACCAATTAGGCAAATTACCATAATTCACAAAACAACCCTAAGGCTCCATTTTCATTTACAATCCGTCATTTACTCCCTTTCCTATGCCAAACATGCATACAGGCTCATTTCTAAACAAAACCCCAACTTTTGTAAAATTGCACAAAAGGCCCCAAAGTTTCTCAAAAATTACGCAACAACCCCCGACATATCCAAGTGCTAAAATTTAAAGACAAAGACCATAAGGAGGAGTAGGATATCCCTACCTCGAAATTCGAGCCCAAACGGAGATGAAGACCAAAACCCAAAGTGCTCCAAATCCCAACTTTTTCAGATTAAAACGAAGATCTCACCACCCTCTATCTTATTAACAAAGGACTTAGGTTAGATCCACACTAAAGAGAGATGAAATCCTAGAGAGAGTATATGTTTAGAGAGAGAGGGAGTCGGCTGCTAAGGTTCCAAAATGAAAGAAGAAGAAAAAGTGAAGTTCTCCCCGCTGCTGCCTACTGATATACACCAGGCTCGCTCGAGCGAAGACCCGGTCGCTCGAGCGACCAGACACAGAAAACACCCAACACCGCCTCAAAAGCTCCCCTCGCTCGAGCCAAGAAATCCTCGCTCGCCGAGCCAACCATCGACCAGGCTCGCTCGAGCGAAAAAAAGCTCGCTCGAGGCAGCCATGCAAGCCTTCAGGGTGCAACTGCAACTTGACCCACGCTCGAGCGACGGACAGGTCGCTGGGGCGAAGAAACAAAGCTCGAGTTCGACGACGCAATCGCTCGCTCGAGCGACGCCACCCTGGCTCGACCCACCAGACACAAGAAACCACGCTCGCTCGAGCGACCAACTCCTCGCTCGAGCGAAGGAGCAAAATTCTGGGCACCAACACTTAGCTCCAAACACAACCAAGCCAAAACGAACCCGCCCAACACGTCCTATAACCCAAATACAAAGTCTAAAAGGACGCAACCAAGGTTCAAACAACCTCTAACACCCACAGACATAAGTCCGAATCACTGTACACCAAGGGGTAAACCCGGGATCGCTATAACCTCCCCCCCTTAAAGAATTTCGTCCCCGAAATTAAGGTCACGCCAACACGAAGGCCAACTGACTACCAACCCCTCAATACAAAGAAATCAATCCCTCAATCAAGTTCTATTCGCCCTCACACTAGGAAAGGACTAAACGAGGACACATGCCCCAACAGAAGACAACACCCAGATATCTGAAACTTCAACAAAACCCAATCTCTTCCGAGATAAACCACCAAAACAACCGACTAGCTCTCGGCTAAGTCACTACTCAACAACTCAACAACCACAATACTGAATGGAACAATTAACATATCGGTTTGTCTGAGCACATAAAAATTTCTCTGGTTCAAAAAGCATTTTCAGAAAAATAACCAAACTTTGAAATTTATATAAAAGAAAAATTTTGAAATCTAGTTTTTGCACTTCCCATGCGAATTTCCAGAGTTTTGTAGACATTTTTCAAAAACATGATGCTGCTCACAACCCAATCATTCTCATCTGATTTAGCCCATCAGGCCCACTACTGGTTACCCCGTCCCTATTCAAGAGACAAATCACATATATATATATATATATATATATGCCACCACACGCATCTATAACATGCATTTCTACCACACATTTAACATATACGATGCTAAATCCAACTACATTCTCATGGTATAACCCACAGTATGACCATAAACCACAATACCTATAATATGCACACCACATTAAAGATATAATATATACGCAAATGCCCATAATGGCTCCAGAGATTCCTCTCCCACCCCAAGGGGTTGACTAACCCACTGGGTTTCACAACACCTCAACAAATGGAAAGGTCTAATCACATAGACCCAAGATCAACAACAATAGTAATGCACATACTATCACTACAGCGTTCTGAAACGTCCTCTACACCACGACTGCTAACCATATGCTAACCGGTGTCCAACACTTGACACTCCAAGCAAGTCATAATAAGGCCAATTCACGGAATGACGCGATATTTCCAACAACACATTCACGAGAGAGACTCCAACACCGAAGTCCCAACCACGCAACATCCCAACGGATAATAGCACACACCTCGTGCCTCGCCACGCACAAGTAGAAACCAAACAAACCGAATCGATCGACTGAGTGTCTCAATCACTCTTCACCACCTTACCACCTCACTTGTGTTACCACTATCTGACCTGGACGACGGACACCTATGTCCAACTCCTTTCTAGATTTATCCACCCAACCACAACATATCGACCACTCATCATCATGCGTCACACCGTGCAAAGCTCCCTCATTTAGAGGTCTCACCCTCCACCTTGAGAGTACAACCCTGACACCCAATCTCTGTGCCAAACCACTAGCCAATGCTATCGCCCGACAACCACCATGGACTAACCCAGCCTTAACATACGCCGCCAACTCGGCTTTCACTATTCACCATTCTAACCTCTCGGAGGAGTACAAGTCCTCACAAGTCCTCACCCCCCCCTCGTCATTAAGACATACCTGGGTCTGCCAATCTCACACCACTGTGACTCTATCCACGGGTCACACCTCAACTACGGGTTATACACCCAATCAACCCTTCTAACAATACCTCCTGACTTGGTCAAAACTAAGGTACAAATCTATCACCCTTGATTCACATAAAGAACTTAGGAAACTCTTATTTCCCACTGCCCAACACATAGCACCAGCTACTCACCACATACCACTCCTAGCATAACAGCTACCATTGAATCTGACAGGACTAACATCCCTCACTCAAAACAACCATACTAGTGTACCTACAATCTCGTAATGCTAACCGCCACGAAGGTTCCGATCCAACCCTGACAAAATCATAAATGGGTTACACACTTGGCAAGTGAAACGACTCTCGCCCACCAAAGGTGCCTTGACTAACACACACACCCCTCGGTGGTTCACAACTTTTGAAAACATGGCTCCTTAGCCCCTACTTTGCCCAAATCGTTTTCGCAGGAAATGTATTAACTACCCACCCTTTCGGTCTCACCCCAACTCGTTACATTAATAACACTCTTGAGCTATAACACGTTCACATGCATCCAAATTCAGGAAATCAACAAACAGCGAGCATACATACATATAGTTAAACAAATAGTTCAAGTGTTTCAACATTCCCAACCACTTGGGTTATACAACAAACCTCCAACACACGGGTTACACAACCAAACCCAAAGATTACAAAACGATAAACCACGGATTACAAAACGGATCACCAAAACAGAACCAATCCCCAGATACCACCACTATCGTCCCTCATTGGACCGACAAAATTGGTCATCTCCAAACACAAGATAACCTACGAGTTTACAGCCACGGGCACAGTACTACCAACGTGCCCCCCGCCACACCGAGAACAACTATCAACCTCCCCAACCGAACTTGGAAACTCGACTCCCGAGGCCCTCGAATCCGCTCGCTAGTCCTCAAAACGACATCGCCGCCTAGTCGAAGAAATCGAGCTCGACTAGGCCGCAAGGTCCCTAAAGAAGCCCCCGCCGAGTACAAAACGTCGAAGATGGCCCTGCCACACACCCAACAAGTAAACGGCTCCCTGCACGATTCAAGTCTGGCCGACGAAGGCTCTAACAATTGCCTCCCCATGAACTTTCGAGGCGTAAAACCGGTGATTAGACAATCTGATGGTACAACTACTAGTTGATCGCTAACCTTGCCCCTCCTCTGTGGGCAAATCAAACCTTGTGGCCCCGCAGACCACATCTGAAACAAATAACACTCCTCTGTTAAACTTGCTCCGAACCCAAATCCGTCCTTTGGAAGAGTAGTTCTAGCCCATCCTTCCTGCTGCAGTCTGAACCCCTCTGCCTCTTCAAAGGCCTACCAACACCCAGGAGTCAAGAGTCGCCAAATGGCTTCCTCCCCACTGCCCCATTGCTAACACCGCACCTCTACATGGGCGGCCGCCCCAACAAGCACACTATAACTCCTATGCCAGATCCCGCAATCCTCACCCGGATATCATCACACGGCTTACTCTCAAACTCCGCAACGCAACTCTTCCGTCTCAACCAACTCGAGCAAACCTCGACAGTTAGCAAACCATCTCTCAAAAGCTGCGCCAAGGTGTAGTACCTTGGCGTAACGCCACAAATTGTTTCCATGACTCTTCGAGCGGAAGGAGAAATCACAACCGCCGCTAGGCATCCTAGTAAAGATAACAAAGGTATTAGCACATTCATAAATGCGCGAAACTAAACATTCGGCCCTAATGCATGGGCGAATGTAATTCACTCCACGTAAGCACATAAACATATAAGCACTTACGAATTTCATTTCCGGATAATGATAGTCCCAAGGCGTTACTAGAGTTCCAGTTAGAAACGGCATTGATCAGGTGCCTTTCCAACAGGACTCCCAGAAACCCAAGGATCCAATCAATATCCTAGAAACCAAATCCCATACCCAAATAGCCACATAAACATGTTATCAGACAGGCACATAACATTACATCTAAGTCTCTAACAAGCGAGACAAACCCATTGTGATCCTAATCACTTCCCACGTACCCAAAGTATTCAAACCCGTGCGCTCGATACCAAGTTATAACGCCCCAAAATAATAAACGAAAACCCATCCATTCATACATACATTGCAACAAGGGATAAACATCTTTACATGTCAATCAGAATTAAACGCCCCATGGGCTTACATCTTTCCAAGCTAACACTTGGTTCTGACATGAAGAGTACTAACTCAAATACATGAAAAGCCCTTGGCTTGAAATTACATGTAATTAAAACAAAATACTGATCAAAACCACAATCATCTGCCTCTAGCCTCTCAAGCGATATCCTTGGAGGTGGCATGCTCCACAATACTGAAAATGGTGTCCCATATAGGGTGAGCCACCAAAGAGAAATACACTAAACCAACTATGAACAATGCCTAAAACATTAGCAATCAACAGATGGCCTACACTTATACATTCCGAGACAACACTTACATTCTCATACCATTTCAAGACAACCCAAATTTTAAGTACCAATTCACTTTCCATTTCTTCTTCAACAAGAGTTTGAAAACAGCTCGATATCCTGGCCAAAACCTTTTCGTTATATCACTAACACATAAACCACTTTCATTTTTACTTATGACACACATGTTGGTGTTGTATCAACTTAACATAGAAACATTTTCTATACTTCACAATTGATAACGATATACATTTTAGTGCTATATCAAATCAATCCATACACTTCCGTACTTCCCAAAACAATAATGATATACATTTTAGTGCTATATCATATCAACAAACAACACTTCAACACATCTCCATGGAAAAGCATATGAGCTATTTCCAATATTTCTCCATGGACAAGCATATAAGCTACATCCAATATTTTCCATGGACAAGCATATGAGCTACATCCAATATTTTTCAATGGCCTAGAGGTACATCCCCCATCTTCCCCTAGCCATCAGATTAACCGGTTTAGAGGTACATCCCCCATCTTCCCCTAAACCGTGAGTACATCCCCTATCTCCTCCCATACACAAACACAAACAATGCATATAAACACATAACCACATACGCATTCAATCAATACATAAAGTTAATGTATTCGATCACTCGTCATACTCTATGACATTTCCACTCGATTAGGTTTAGTTTGCCTAATCAGCATGCATTGTCTACAACAATCAACACTACCCTCCACCTAGCCAAAGCGATTATTTCTAAGCAGAAATAAATGCACAAATGGATAATATAACCATATTTCAATCGGTGAGTAATACACGATTCAACTACACCCTTTAACCCCAGTACATTCTCAATTTCCACATATTCAATCCAATTCCTCATTCTCTTTAATTAATTATATACATTAATTAATTAAACCAATTAGGGCAAATTACCATAATTCACAAAACAACCCTAAGGCTCCATTTTCATTTACAATCCGTCATTTACTCCCTTTCCTATGCCAAACATGCATACAGGCTCATTTCTAAACAAAACCCCAACTTTTGTAAAATTGCACAAAAGGCCCCAAAGTTTCTCAAAAATTACGCAACAACCCCCGACATATCCAAGTGCTAAAATTTAAAGACAAAGACCATAAGGAGGAGTAGGATATCCCTACCTCGAAATTCGAGCCCAAACGGAGATGAAGACCAAAACCCAAAGTGCTCCAAATCCCAACTTTTTCAGATTAAAACGAAGATCTCACCACCCTCTATCTTATTAACAAAGGACTTAGGTTAGATCCACACTAAAGAGAGATGAAATCCTAGAGAATATATGTTTAGAGTGAGAGGGAGTCGGCTGCTAAGGGTCCAAAATGAAAGAAGAAGAAAAGTGAAGTTCTCCTTCCGCCCTCTTGATATACACCGGGCTCGCTCGAAGGAAGACCGTCGCTCGGCGACTGCATACCTGGCACCCAACACCGCCTCAAAAGCTCCCCTCGCTCGAGCCAAGAAATCCTCGCTCGAGCCAACCACCGACCCAGAAGCTCGCTCGAGCGAAGAAAAGCTCGCTCGAGCCAGCAATGCAAGCCTTCAGGTTGCAACTGCAACTAGACCCACGCTCGAGCGACGGACAGCTCGCTCGAGCGAAGAAACAAAGCTCTCAGTTCGATAGACGCTCGCTCGCTCGAGCGACGCCACCCTGGCTCGACCCACCAGACACAAGAAACCACGCTCGCTCGAGCGACCAACTCCTCGCTCGAGCGAAGGAGCAAAATTCTGGGCACCAACACTTAGCTCCAAACACAACCAAGCCAAAACGAACCCGCCCAACACGTCCTATAACCCAAATACAAAGTCTAAAAGGACGCAACCAAGGTTCAAACAACCTCTAACACCCACAGACATAAGTCCGAATCACTGTACACCAAGGGGTAAACCCGGGATCGCTATAGCCTTTGTTTTATAAATTGAATAGATCTGAGCCGTTCAAATGTCCTAGTAGGACAAATGTGTGTAGGACAAATTCAAAAACCATCATGTTTTATTATATAGATATTGTATATATAGATTAAAATTATTGTATTGACAATTAATAATTAAAATTACGCTTTGTTATAAAAAAAAAATGACATAATTCTAATACTTCACTATTTTAGAATAAAAATATATGAATGTTAAAAAATTGTCATATTGGTTTTTGAAAGAGAAATAATTAAAGAAATTTTAAAAATTTAAAGAGTAAGAAAGAATTATCGTAACATGTAAAACTAATAAAATCAAAGTTAAACCGGCAAATCATTCAAACTAAAAATAGTCTAGCTTAATCAGTTAGGTCAAAAGATCAACCAACTTACACAGAAATTAATTAATTAAAAATTAAAAATTTTGTTTTATTAAAATTTAAACTATCACTAAATATGGAAAGCAATCTATTAATTTAAATTTAAAATTGACACAACATAAATTTAAAATTATAATAATCTATCTCTTGATTTATATGTTTTAAATATAAATTTAAAATTATCATAATTATCTCATAATTTTTTGTATTAAGAAGCAGCAAGAGTGACATTGAGATTATCAATATATCTATATATTTTACAAAAGAATACTTTTAAGGAGAGATATTATGAGAGTTTCAAAATATCATACAAAATTATTTTTAAAATCAAGACCTCTATGTGAGATTGTAAAATAAAAGTTAAATGGAAGCTAACCAATAGGGATTTTCTTAATTGTTTAAAATTAAGAAAATCAAAAAAATTAGTATAAGATATTGATCATAAGGCTTCTTATTAAAAATCTCATTTTGCTTATATAAATGGGAGCATAAGATTCACTTTATGTAAGTAAAACAATTCGCTTTTACTTTCTTTTCTTGATGTAGGATTATAAAATAAAAATTCAATATAAGCTAGCCAATGGAAATTTTCTTTATTGTTTAAAATTAAGAAAATTCAATAATTAATATAAATGGGAGCATAAGATTCACTTTATGTAAGTGAAACAATTCGCTTTTACTTTCTTTTTCCGATATAAGACTGTAAAATAAAAGTTAAATGGAAGCTAGCCAATGGGAATTTTCTCAATGGTTTAAAATTAAGAAAAATTAATAATTTTATAATGAAGGTTTGGAACTCCTAGAAATATTCTCTACAAACCCCATTTTCCTTTTATAATATAAGTGAAATAACTCACTTTTCCTTCTTTTTCCCGATTGCGGGAAGTTTATTTTGAATCAAAGCAATCTCAACTTTAATATTTAATTAGGTCAATCTTTAATTTATTTCGAATCAAACAAATCTAACCAAAATATTTTGATAAAATCACCAAAATCACGATTAAATTGGCGAATCATTCAAACAGAAAACAATTCACCCTATTGGCTAGGTCAAAAGACCAACCAACTTATACAAAAATTAATTAATTAAAACTTTTAAATTTTATCTTAATTTTAAAATTTAAACTATTTTGAAATGAAACATACATGACACTACAATATTAAATGGGAGCATAAGGTATATATAGTGAAACAACTTATTTTTTTTTCTCTTTTGCCTGATGTTGGATTGTAAAATAAAAGTTAATAGTTGTTTGGATGGGAGAAGTTCATTTCTAATCAAGCAATCTCAGTCGTTCAATTTTCAATAAAGTCAATCTTAGTTTATTTCAAATCAAACAAATCTAATATATTTTGATAGAACAGCTAAAACTACGGTTAAACTAGTGAATCAGTCAAATCAAAAATAATTCAACCTAATCGACTTAGTCAAAAGATTAACCAATTTACAACAAAACTAATTAATTAAAACTTTTAAATTTTATTTTAAAATTTAAACCATCTTGAACTGAAACATGCACAATACTACAATATTAAATGGAAGTATATGATTCACTTTATATAAGTGAAACAACTCACTTTTTCTTTCTTTTCTTGATGTAGGATTATAATTATTTTAAAGTTAAATATTATTTTCAAAATCTCATACAAAATTATTTTTAAAATCAAAACTTCTATGTGGGATTGTAAAATAAAAATTAAATGTAAGCTTGCCAATGGGGATTTTCTTAATTGTTTAAAATTAAGAAAATAAAAAAAAATGGTATGAGATATTGATCATCGGGTTTCTCACTAAAAATCTCATTTTGCTTATATAAATAGGAGCATAAGATTCATTTTATGTAAGTGAAACAATTCACTTTTTCCTTCTTTTTCTGATGTAGGATTATAAAAAAAAAGTTAAATTGAAACTAGCCAATGAGAATTTTCTTAATTATTTAAAATTAAGAAAATTCAATAATTTATATAAATGGGAGCATAAGATTCCCGTTATGTGAGTGTAACAAATCACTTTTTTTCTTTTTCTTTTTTTCCGATGTGTGATTGTAAACTAAAAGGTAAATGGAAGTTAACCGATGAGAATTTTCTTAATTGTTTAAAATTAAGAAAATTTAATAATTTTAGAATGAGGGTTTGGAGCTCCTAGAAAGCTTCTCCCTCAAAACTCCTTTTATAAGATTCACTTTATATAAGTGAAACAACTCATTTTTGTTTTTTCTTTTCGATGTGAGATTGTAAAATAAAAATTAACAATTGTTTGGGTAAGAAGTTTATTTCTAATCAAGCAATCTCAGCCTTTCAATCTCTATTTACGTCAACCTTTAGTTTATTTCGAATCAACCAAATCTAACCAATATATTTTGATAAAATCGCTAAAATCACAGTTAAATCAGCAAATCATTCAAAAAAAAAAAAAAAAGGCTTAATCAATTAGGTCAAAAGACCAATCAGCTTACACAAAAAATTATCAATTAAAATTTTTAAATTTTATTTTATTAAAATTTAAACTATCACTAAATGTGGAAAGCAATCTATTAACTTAAATTTAAAATTGACACAATGTAAATTTTAAATTATAGTAATCTATCCCATGATTGATAAGTTTTAAATACAAATTTAAAATTATATAATCATGTTATAAGTTTTTTTTACTAATCAGTAATAAGAGTGACGTAGAGATTATCAATAGATTTATATATTTTACAAAAGAATACTTTTAAGGAGAGATATTATGAGAGTTTCAAAACCTCATATAAAATTATTATTAAAATCAAAACCTCTTTATGGGATTGTAAAACAAAAATTAAATGATGATTTTCTTAATTGTTTAAAATTAAGAAAATCAAAAAAATTAATACGAGATGTTGATCATAAGACTTCTCGTTAAAATCTTCTTTTGCTTATATAAATGAGAATATAATATTCATTTTATATAAGTGAAACAATCACTTTTTTCTTTCTTTTTCTGATATGAGATTGTAAAATAAAAGGTAAATGGAAGGTAGCCAATTTAAAATTAAGAAAATTTAATAATTTTAGAATGAGGGTTTGGAACTCCTAAAAGGTTTCTCCCTAAAAATCTCCTTTTTCTTATATAATATATAGATAGATGTTAAGAAAAAAAATTAATTTTTTTATTATATATATATTTTTGGAGTATATACAAATCTTTATAAATTTCATTATACATATCCTAAGTGGTCGTTTGACACATGATTATTTTAGTTAAAAACTCACTTAAAAAGTTAAAAGTCAAAAAATTTTCAATTCATACAAAAAAGTTAAAGATTCATTTTCATTTATTTTACAAAAGCCAAATATTTCTTCTTATTCACTTCTTTTTTTGCATTTTTTTATATGTAAGAAGTCAAAAAGTCCTTTCCAACAATATTGATTTTTTTTTTAATCTTATATTTTAGTCAAAAAGCCACTTTCCAAACGGGGCTCTAAGGGCACATGATAATGAAATCCATTCTAAAAGGGTAAAGGTAAGACTGCAAAGGAACTGAACTATTTATGAACAATTCAAGTTCGACTCGTTTAAAGCTTGTTTGAATTTGTTTTGTTTACTAAATGAACAAGTTCGAATTGGATTTTTAGGTTCGTTTATTAATCGAGCCAAGCTCAAGTAGTTGTAATTTTAGCTTTATAAGGCTCGTGAACATAAAAAAATATAAAAAAATTATAATGGTAGTCCTTGTACTTTGATCTTTGTGTCATTTAGTTCCTGTTCTTTCAATTGGCTCGATTCTGATCTTGAATTTATGACTTTATCTCAATTTGATTCAATTGGTTACAACTCTTATCATTTTTTAAAAAATAAAAAATATGCACAGAAGTGTTACGTGTCATATTTTAAAGAGCAAAATTATAAACTTACTTAACTCAATAAGTTAACCTCAACCAATTTAGCTTTTTTGCTTAGAAATTCGTAAAATAGTACATTACAATTTTCATCATCAATTGTTCAGAAGAAAACACCTAAGTCTTAAAACCGGTCAAAATGAGGTGTCTACAACAACTCACAATCAAAAGTATACCTTAGACCTATGGAGGTGCCTTACTTTTATAGCTAGTAGTGCCCTCATCCCTAGAAGTCTTACTTCATAGGACTCTATCATTTATAAGGATATCAATTATATCCAAGACTCTTACTGGTTGGATAAAGATCAACTCTCTCAAGAGTCTAAACTTACCCAAATAGAGAGTCTTTCATCATATAGAACTCTAGTCCCTTATTCGAACATCTCTTATTTAGATGAGGTTTGATCACACCTCGGCCAATCAGAATCACCGGCGAGGCACCTCGACTAACTAACTAGGCCATGTGGACAACTCAAAATTATGTTCCCACAATTGCCCCTAGGTTCTATTACCTCGGCAACTTGAGATGATGGAATCTATATCGTCTAATCTTCCATCATGTTGACTAACCAACATACTAAAGATACTCTTCCGACTGAGATGACTCGTCGGCTTCATGAAACAAGGACTCAAATGTCCACTCATCAAAAACCAAAAACAAGAATCAAGAATCAAGATGATCCTTCCCGTCCTCCTTGTCAAATGTTGGCTATTTATTTCTACTAAGTTCCCACCGACAGTGTCAAATTGTGAGTGTTGATTTTTGACCTCACAACAAAACTAGATTTCTCTGTCGAGATCAAAGAAACTTAGCCGTAGAGCACACAAAAGAATAGAAGAGCCCAAAACTTGCACACAAGGAAACAACAAGCACCATGGTGGCTCGTCCACCCAAGGACACTCCAACAATCAAGTTAACTAACTTATCTTACAAGATATCAACTCAAGTAAACAACTCATAATCAAAGCACACCTTAGACCCACGGAGGTGCCTTTCTTTTATATCCAACAGTGCCCTCATCTCCTAAAAGTCTTACTTCATAGGATTCTATCATTTATAAGGATATTAATTATCCAGGACTTCTCTTATTTATATTAAGATCAACTCTCTCAAGAGTTTAACTTTATCCAAACAGAGAGTCTGTCATCATCTAGGACTCTAGTCTCTCATTTGAACACCTCAGATTCAGATGTGGTTTGACTACACTTCGGCCAATCAAAATCACCCATGTGGCACCTCGACTAACCACCTAAACCACGTGAACAACTCAAAATTATGTCTCCACAACTGATTTTAGAGTTTTACATAAATAAAGTCTCATATTACTTCAGAACTATTGAATAATTACTCATTGTATTTGTAACATTACTGACATTCAAGAGTTGGCAACCAAGCTAAAATTAATGATATAGACAGTTAATAAAGGAGGAGTAATATTTAGAGGGATTTATGTGTAGGTCCTATTAAGTGGACTTATTGTTCAATAGGTCTTATGATAATTAATGACCTTTTTTTTTCTCATATACTATTAAAAAATATCACTCATTGTTAATTTTCAGTGATAGTTTAAAAATTTTATTTCAAAAAATGTCACTAATTATAAATTTTAGTGACAGTGTAAAAAAATCGTCACTAATTTTTAACTTTTTATGACAGTTTGAAAAAATTGTCACAAAAAAGTCACTAATTGTAAGTTTTAGCGACTATTTATAAAAATCGTGACAACAAAATCACTAATTGTCAATTTTTAGCGACATATGTAAAAAAGTATCACAAAAAATTATTTTTAGTGACGATTATACTAAGACTAAAACTTGATAGGAATTAAGTCAAACTATTAGGACCTATTAATAATTTACCATTTTATTTACATAAAATATTTGAAACCAAGTTTGAGCATCCACAAGCTTCGTTTGAGACGTAAATTAGTTTTTGGTTTTTTGCCTTTTTTAATCTGGGACTAAAATAGTCTCATTTTTTGTTGACTTTTTGATTTTTTAAATTTTTTTGAGAGAATAAATGAAATGATTATGAATTGATATGATGACTTTTAGTCTAAAAACTAAAAAACTTATTTTATTTTTTTATGACTATTTTTGTCCCAACCTCACCAAAGCCTATTTCTCAAACGGCTACACAAAAACAACAGTTACATGTGTGATGATGGAGAGAATTTAAAAAAGATATATATATATATGAAAAGAAAAGAAAAAGGGATACAACACATTGCAAGTACATTACAATCATAACTATTAACTACCCATCTTATCACTTGTTACAAGATTACAAGAGAACATAATAATTGTATGAAGGTCAGTCTGAGGAGAATAGCAGCCACAATAATAGATAAAACCCACTAGGAAGTATTGCAATAGTCCTGTCACAAGGTTGTCCTCCACTTGTGGCTACGAATTTCACAGTAGTTGTTTAACTGTTTATCGTTTGTTATTAAAAAAATAAATAACAATTATATTTTAAAAATAACTTGTTCAAAAATATAGTTAGGATCTATATCAAATGAAATCACATCCAGCGCTAGGGATGTAAATTTGGCTCAGCCTGGTCCATGTCGAGCCTGGTGAACTCCTGCCAAAATTCGGGCCTCGCCGGGCTAACCCACGGGCTAGAAAATTAGGCTCAAGCCCAAGGGGTATTCGGGCCTTGGGTGGGTTTGTGGACTGGACTCGGGCTTGAGCGGGTCTGAATAATTTTTTTTTAATTGTTTTTACCAAAATTTTATTATTTTTCACAAAAAAAGACACTGGGCCTTGGGCCAGGCCTTGAGTAGGCCTTAAGCTAGCCCATGGGCCGGCCCACGGGACGAGCTAGGCTTCAAAATGATGGCTCAGGCTCAAGCCCAGGCCCAAGGTCTCGGACTGGGCTCAGGCCTGGACCCAAACGAGACTAAACAGGCCGGGCCCATCCCAGACTTTGAGTCATTTTTACACTCCTATCCAGCGTTGACACGGAACGCCTACCTAACAAGTGTACCGTCTCTTATGTTGGATCATTTGTTGCTTAGTAAAATATTTGACAATTCATTCATCATCTTATTGTGTATCTTTAATGAATTTTTTAAATGTTTAATCAAAAAAATTTAAATTTTTTATACGCTCTTAACTTATAAATATATTTAAAAATTAAAATATTTGTGAAAAGATATTAAAATGTTCACTAAATACAAAAATAGTACATTTTCATTTTATTTATTTTTTTTTGTGTTTATTGAATTTTTAAAAAAATTCTACAAATATTTTACATTTTAAATCTAAAATTTTTTAAAAAATTAACTACAATATTTGAAAAAATTAAAATTTCATAAGGGTTATAGCGATCCCGATTTTCCCTTTTTGTAACTGTTGTATTCCAGACTCTGGTTTCGTGGAGTTGGTAGTTGTTTATCTTGTTGTCATCCTTTAATTTCTTATGATTGAGTTTTAGGATGTGTTGGGCATGTTGTGAACAGGTCGATTGAGTTTTGGCCTTTAGTGTTGTTGCCCAGAATTTTGGTGTTACGCTCGAGCGGGTCATTCTGCGCTCGAGCGGATTTTGGTCTTTGGTTGTCTTCTCGAGCGGACTTTCTTGCGCTTGAGCAGAGTTTACGTACTCCCAGTATTTCGTGCCCCTGCAAAACTTCTGCAGGTATGTTTTTCACGCTCGAGCGGGATTTCTTACGCTCGAACAGGTTGCGCTCGAGCGGATCTTTGGGCGCTCGAGCGGGTAGTGTTTCGTCTGTGTAAGTTCTGGGAGGGGGGAATCTACGCTCGAGCGGACTGGATTTGGCGCTCGAGCGGATGTGCTTTATATCTGTGTCTTGGCACTCGAGCGGGCCTTCTTGCGCTCGAGCGGACCATGTTTTTTTGTTCTTGACGCTCGAGCGTTGTGTTTTCCGCTCAAGCGGACCTATCGTATATCAGATCGCAGTTAGGTATTTTTGAATCACTTTTTGCATTCTCTCCCTCTCTCTTACTTTCTATAAAGATATTTTGAGAGCTCCTCTCTCTAGAAACTCCCTTCTCTCTAGGATTTGATCTAATTAGAGTGTCCTCCTCACCTTCGTCCTTTACAAAAGTTGTGTTGATCGTCGAGGGCTACGTTTTGATCTGAGTATATTGAGTTTTGGAGCACTTTGGTTTTGGTCTTCTTCTCCATTCGAGCTCTAACTTCGAGGTAGGGATATCCTACTCCTCTTTATGTGCTTTGTCTTTGAATTTTAGCATTTTGATATGTTGGGGGTCGTTGGGTAATTATGAGAAAGTTGGGGCTTTTGTGTAATTTTACAAAGGTCGGGGTTTTGTTTATATAAATCTATATGCATGTTTGGCATAGGAGGAAACGAGATTAATAATGATCTATTGAAGAAAATGGAACCTTAGGGTTTTTATGTTAATTATGGGAAATGTCCTAATTACATAGTTAAATTAGTTGGTATAACTAATTTGGAGGAATGAAGAATTGAATTGAGAAAGTGAAATTGAAGATGTATGGAATTAAAGGGTGTAGTCGAATTTAATTATTGCTCACCAAATTGAAATGTTGATTATATATCCATTTGATGCATTTATTTTCTGTTTAGAAATAACTACTTTGGGCTATCGGTAGAGGATAGTCTTGATTGTTGTAGACATTGCATGATGATTAGGAAAATTAAAACTAATCAGTTGCACGTGCTATGGAATATAGCGATTGGAATAATACATTAACTTTATGTATTGATTGATTGATTGTATATGATAACTGTTTATATACATTGTTTGTGTGGGAGGAGAAAGGGGCTATACTCCACGGTTTATTGGAAGAAAGGGGTTGTACCTCTAAACCGGATTTTGTGTGACAGTGATACAGCACTACAATGTGTATCAGGATGCGAAATAGAAGTGTTTTGTTTCATTAATACAGCACTACAATGTGTATTATTTGAAACGTATGGAAGTGTTTTGTTTTATTAATACAGCACTACTATGTGTATTATTTGAGATATGTGGAGGTGATTTTATATGTTATTGATACAGCACTACAATGTGTATCCATCATGAATTTCGAAAGTGTTTTAAAGATGAGTCTAAACCTCATTAAGTTAATTGGCCAGGTTCTGAGCCGTGTTTTCAAACTCAAGATTGAGAAAGAAATGGTAAATGAAATGTTACATGGACTTAAATGTCATGAAACCGAAATGTGATATAAGTGGATGTATCTATGTTGACCATCTATCAACTGCTAATCTTTTAGTCATTGTTCATAGCTGGTTTAGTGCATTTCTACTGGGCTGTGGCTCACCCTCTATGGGATATCATTTTCAGGTACAGGTAGCATGCCACCTCCAAGAACATAGCTTGGGAGGCTAGAGGCAGACAGACTTTTGTTGTTTTGTTATCTTTTGACGTAATACATGTGAATTCAAGCCAAGGGCTTAATGTGTATTTGAGTTAGTACTCTTTTTCTTGTAACCAAGTGTTAACTTGGAAAGCTGTAAGCCCGTAGGGCATTTGTTTTTGTTGTTAACATGTATTACTTTTGTAACGAACTACTCTGATGAATGAAAAGGGTTTATTTCTATATCAATGCATGTTAATATTGGTGGGTTTAATGTTATTATTTTGAGGGCGTTACAATAACACATCAGAAAAAAAAAAAAAAAAAAAAAACCCTCAAAAAGTGTGTTTGAGAAATTCAGAACCAAACAAAGCGGATATTTGCCCTAACTTAAACTCTTGTATTACCCCCTTCATCTCAATTTATTTTTCCATTATAGAAAATCCAACTTAATAAGGAGACGTGCAATCTTTACATTTTAATTTTAATTTTGAAATATTTTTTTTTATCTATTGCCCTTCTATTTAAATTTTAAAATATGTTTATAATGATTTATAAGAGATAATTTTGAAAATCTAACAAAATTTAGTATCCTAAAATAAAAAGTGAATAAATATTTTAAAACAAACTAAAATGAAAAGGTAGACCAATAAAATAAGACGAAGGGAATATAAAATTTATATTTAAATTAAGACCACCTATTATTTTTCTCGAGAGATTGAACAATAAATCCCATATTTTGGACTTGTAATTCATATAATCTCATTTTTTATTTTTATTTTTTTGTGATCCATTTTGTTCTTTTGAATGTGTAAGACTCATTTGCCCATCACATTGGAGTGTCACATTTGGAACAAAGTACACTAATGAGTTTTTTAGTGTCACATCATGCCCATCACGTTGGAGTGTCACATTTGAAAAAAGTACATAAAATTTTTTTTAATTTTTTTAGAGTGTCACATCATACCCGCCAAGTTGGAGTGTCACATGTCATATTTAGAAAAAGTATATTAAAAAGTCCTTATTTTTTTTTGGAATGTCACATCATACCCACCACATTATCATATCTGAGAAAAGTACACTAAGGAGTTTTAATTTTTTTTAGAATGTCAGATCATTGTAGACGTGCTCCCGGGAACTCTCCGATATCCGCGCGCGAGATGGCACGGATCTCGTTTTGTTCTGAGCTATTACAGTTCGAACTCAATGTCACGGTTCTTAATCTGATATTACAAAGTGCAATGTATGACTGATAAATCACCAAAAAGTCCAAATCCGGCAAATCATTTTGGAAAACTGATTTTATAAAGAAGTGCCAAACATGGACTGCTTTTCCAGATACAGAGTCGCCACCTAAATATTTTATTTTGAGGGAAATTTAGGAAACCCTGACTCGTGCCTAAGGCCACGTGTCCGTCATCACCAAAGTTGCCTCGGCTCGGGAACTTGGGTACGAGAGGGGAAGGTCATGCAATGAGTACCCCCGCTAGCTCGATCAAAGATCGGCCTGTACTAAGCATGATACATTGTTTTCGAAAACACATGTGCTCTTATTTCGGTTAATTAGCTAATCTTACTACGTGATGCGCACAACATACAAGTATAAACTAGATCGCCTAATTTGGAACAAAACATTGCACGTTCGTTTGTTTGAAAATGGTTTGAAGTTTTCTACTCGCAAGTAGGCTAAATCGGGGATTTGATGAATCGTTCCAATTCAAGTAATCCAACCTTCACCCACAGGCATTCAGGTAGTTATATCAAATAAGCAGCTAGCCTCATGGCAAGCATGCTTTCATGGTAATCAATAACACACATGCAGTATGCTTAAGCGTAAACACTCACAGTGTACTCCAAGCCAAAACAAAGAACTAATTAGAAATCAATGTATGACCCTAGTTCATGTTAAGATGGCTAATGCAACACATGCAAAAATGCAACTAAAATAGGCTCGGCTATCCTAGAATGTCATGTGAAATGCAACTTGATAACATGCTGTTTGAACACGTATTCAAGTAAGTGTATTGAAAGTACAATGCAGTTAGTATGATGCGCCAAGCCCGGTGCATGCAAAATAGATGAATGGATGCATGCATGCAAGCATAAGGTATGCTAAATAAAACATGCCCTAAAACTAACCATCATAAGCGGTTAAGTAAAAGGGAGAAAGAAATGGGGGTTGGAAGACATGCATCACACATACGCACGCTTATTACAACAATTGGCCCTCTCGACGGAGGGTCCGAATAAGAAGCTAACTAGCTAGTCTAAGCTAATTAAACTAATTATTACATCACAAATAAGCTAATTAACTAATCCTAGTTAACTAACTATTACAAAACAATTAAATAGTTAAACGCATTAACTAATTAAGGTACAAACCAAAGCGTAAACTAGCTAAGCAAATTAGCTAAGTAAAGCAGTAAAGCAATGGCCTCAGAGGGAGAAGAATGCATGCATGCCCAGTCGCCTCGTTCGGAAATCCGTCGTGATGCCCCAACTTGCCTCTGTTTGCAACTGCTCTCAGAAACTTGCACCAAGCTCCAAATAGCTTCTAACTCACCTTGGGGACCTGTAGGAGGGTGGCTGACCAGTTGTTGCTCTCTCCAGCCACTAGCCGACCACTTTTTGCTCCTACAAACCAAAAAAAGTGGTCGGCCAGCTAGTTTTTCTGGCTGGCCGACCAGTTGTTGCTGCATTCTTCCAATTTGCTGCAACAGAGAGCAAGAAAGGGCATGGCAATGTATTTACAAGATATGTGTGCATAACCACCCTCCCTATCATTTCATAAGCTCAAGGGAGTGTGATTCTCGACCCTCGGGCCACCAATCGCGCATCTTGATGCATGATGGCTGAGAGGCGAAGTTTCACAATTCAATGTAAAATGAATGCACACATAAACACATAAGGCCTTAAACTCTATCATGCTTGATCAAGAGCGTCGGCGACTGAGAATTGAGGCAGTTTTCATCACTTTAAGTATGAAACGTCCCTCGTTTCTTGTGTTTGGACTGACACCTATTCCAAACACAATGCAACGCATAACATGGCAATGCAATGCAACTTAAGCATGGAAATGTGCAATGTGACTTAATCATGCAAACATGCAATGCAACATGAACAACCTAACAAGGCTAATGGCATGCACAATGCACAATATAACAATGCAAACAACATGGCATACACAATGCAATGACTAACATGGCATACTCAAGGCAATATGATCATGGCATGCGAACAACATGGCATACACAATGCGATGAACTACATGGCACACACAATGCTTGATGGACTTAAACCAAAATGGGCAGACCTCGGTCATGCCCAAAATAGAGGCCATAATGATGAAACTAAGGCACAAAAAGGCAAGGCATGCATGTACAATGCATTTTTTCATTCAACTAGGCCTAAGAGCACAACTCTCAAGAAGGCTCAAGGAGTGACAAATGCGGAAGTGTAGCAACACTAAATGCACTGAAATTAAGTAAGAAATGATGCCAAATCATTCAATCAAACACAAGTATAGCATGCAAAGGTCCTAAAGCATGAAAGCTAATAAAGATGACTACAAAGGAGGAATGCAATACATGGCAAATATGCATGAACCAACCACAAACAGAGCTCAAGTAGGTCAAAACATGGACCAAAACATGCTAAGATGGAGGCTCAAAGACCTAGGCATGCAAGCATACACACTAGGCCATAAACAAGGCGACAGATGCACAACCCTTAGAGGCACTCAAAGGGTGAATGAAGTGGGAACATAGCCATGCTACATGCTCTGAAATAAGGTATTAAATGATGCCAAATCATCTAAGTATCTCAAAGATAGCATGCATGAGTCATCAAAACACAAAGCTAGCAAGGCCAATTGTACTACAGCTATACAAAGCATGAAGCATATGGCAAAGGCAACCCAAAAAAGTCCTAGAACATGTCAAAATGATACTAAAATAGGTATGGAAGGAAGCCAAAACAAGCTAGCATGAAGGGCATAAGGCATAGTGCATACAAGGCAAATAAGGTAGATTACACTACACCTATTAAGACCAAGCATGGGATGACTTAACCAACAAAAATCAGAGTTATATCATGGAAAAATAACCCCAAAAACACATTGAAATGATAGTTTGCCAGCTTAGGCATGAATGCATACGCAATGATTCATGTTAAGGCATAAAGGGGCAAACCCTCCAACGCATTGAAAGAGAAAAAAATGCAAGTGCATGACCATGAAACATGGACTGAAATCACATTATAAATGATGCCAAATCATTCAAATAGTCCAAGTAATGCATGCTAGTGGACTTGATGTACAAAGCTAACAAGCTAGTATGCATTATAGCTATACAAAGCATGGCATGCATGGCCAAAACAACACAAATCAGAGCTAAAGCATGTTAAACATGGACAAAAGCTTCTTGAAGTTAAGCCAAAAGCATGCTAGAATGACATGTTAAAGCATGATGCATGTTAGGCTAATTCATGGAATTGCACTACAAGTGCAAGGAGCATGCAAGAGGTGACTAAACCAAACCCTAACAGAGGTATGACATGGAAAACAATCACCAAAAATATGCTGAGATGGACTCAAAACAAGCTAGAATGACATGCTACTTCATAAAGCATACAAGACTAGTTTGTGTGATTTACACTACAAGTGTATTATGCAGGCATGGAGTGACAAAACCAAGTAAAAAAAGTGGCATGCCATGCTAAAATAAGTCCAAATACAAGCTAAGAACAAGCTAACACAAGCTTAATAAACATGCCCACACATGAGGCATATGAAGCAAGTATTCAAAATATAAGGAGAGGGGATGACCCTCTCCCATTTGGGACCTCAAAACACCACTTCCACCACTGTAATTCCTCTGAGTTTCAGTGGTGAGAAGGTCAAAACAAGGTGGTCCCAAAAGCTCACAAAGAAAGCACAAAAGCAAGGCCAAACAAGGCCTAAGAGGGGGTAGACAACCCCCAACACAAAAATGACCTTAAACAAAGATCTTAAGGACCAAAAAAAAGAACTTTTTCTAGTAGAAAGTCAAGCAAAAAATAGCATGAAAACAGGTCTAAAATCTTAAGCAAAAATAGGGGTTTAAGAGGTTAGTTTCTCACCCTTGAAGACCACCTTCAAAATCAAAACTGCAGCAGCTTTTTCCAACCAAAACCAGTTCAAAAACTTCAAAAACAACCTCAAGGGACCTCAGCTCCAAGAGTATAGTGTTTGAGTGTGTGTTTGTGTACAAAAGTGTGACAAAATGACACTTTTAAGGCACAAAATGAAGAACAAGAGCAAGACAGATACAAGTATGTATGTATAACTCTCAAGCCTCCAAAATCTCAACCTGGAGGAAGGAGGGGGAGCCTCCCTCTTATAGGAAACAAAAGCTTAAGCTTCTTGAAGAAGCTAAGGGTCAAGGCCATCCCTCCATACACGTGTATGGAGGATGGTTCAAGTGCTCTCCAGTTGTGCCAGCTGGCTAAAAAAATCTCCAAAAATGTGATAAAAAGCAGCCGACTACTTGAAGTGGTCGGTCGGCTACTTAAAGTGGTCGGCCGACCACTTCAAGTGGTCTCCCAAGACAAAAATTGGTCGGCCAGGGGTAGGAGAGGTTTACACACTGAAAGAAAGCCAAAGGTGTGGTGGCCGGCCAGAAAAGGTGGCCCAAAGACCAAGCAAACCAGTTGTCCGACCAGAAAACTGGCTAGTGGGAAGAAAAGTGGTCTCCAAGGGGAAGAACTGGTCTCTCACCCTTGTACCACCTTCCAAACAAGGAAAACAAGGTTTGTACCAAAAACAAACCAAAACGGATGCAAGACGAAAGTTCGGGAGGCAAAGTGCGCAACTGGGAGCCTCAAAAACTAGCTGATGAGCACCAAAAGTGCTTTACGACCACAAAAGTGGTCTCCCAAACCACAGTGTTCCTCTAGGCAGATGCAACAGGGTGTGGTTCAAAAACCACGCCAAACGGAGAACGTTAAGCGATCCCGAGACAAGGCACGCGGCCGAAGGCTCCGAAAATCGAAAACTAGTCTCCAAACGGGAAAAGTGGTCTACAAGACCTCTCCCTCCCTCAGGCAAGGAAAACAAGACTTGGTCCACAAACTAAGCCAAAGCACAAAGAGTTTAGAGGCCTGAAGGCAAGGCACCCGGCCGAAAACTCCGAAACCTCGAAACGAGCACAACATGCGCAATCACCGAGCGCTCAATCGATGATGTCTGAGTCTTAAAGTCGGTCAAAAATGGGGTGTCTACAATCATACTAGCCACGTTGTCACATTTGGGAAAAATACACTGAGGAGTTTTTGTGACATACCTACCATGTTGTCACATTTGGAAAAAATAAACTAAGGAGTTTTTAGTTTTTTTGGAGTGTCACCTCATACCCACCACGTTGTCACATTCGGAAAAAATACACTAAGGAGTTTTTAGTTTTTTTGGAGTAAAAATCTTGGAGTGTCACATCATACCCGCCACATTGTTACATTTGAAAAAGGTACACTAAGGAATTTTTAATATTTTTTGGATTGTCACATCGTTAGAGTGTCATATTAATACCTGCTACATTGGAGTCTCACATCATACCTATCACATTAATAAAAATGTATAGTTATTTACCAAAACACTATCAAAATAAAAAATAGGACTACACTAAAAGAAACTCTTCACTAATTAGGGGTGAGCGGCGGATATACCGATCCGCCCAAACCGAACCGAATTGCTGCATTTTGGACAGATGCGTGATGACGAGCGAACAGTTACAGATTGATTTTTTCCAATCCGCCTTGTTTTGGACAGATGACGGATTTAAGATTCCTTTGGCCGCAATCAAACCGCCAAACCGGGAGCACCCCTAGTAATTTGTAAGATTTTGTGTTTTTAATTTGTTTAGATATTCTGTTTGTGTTTTCAATTGAAAAGGAGTTTAAATATTCTGTTGAAAAAAAAATTCAACTTGAATATATTTTTTGAATTGAAAAAAATAAATGTATTATTTATCTATATTTTTTGGTTTTTAAATCTAACTCTAAAAATAATAAATAAAAAAGATGATATATGCTGGTTGGTTTTAATTTTCAAAAACAGATATAGATGTAACAATACAGAGACATACAATCTCTATTATTGCTCTGTTCATGGTTTTGATGGTTTGAATTGTTTTTATATTTTAAGAACCACAGATTGTTCTCTATGTGGATAAGCCATGCTGTGATTGTAATACGTGGATGAGGCATGCAGTGATTGTAATATTATAAAGTTTCAAATTTTCTTTCATTGATGAAGTATGCAGTGATTGTAATACTTCTTTAAGTCATTGACTGTAATAATTTAAAAAAAAAAAATTTTATTGTTTTTTGAGGAATGCACAAGTTGAATTACGTTGAAAATTTGTAAAATTTATAAAATTTTAAACCGCCAATCCGCTTAATTTACGTCTACCAGATTAACAAATAAATGCAGATTGATTTTCTCCAATCCGCCAATTTGGTGAACGGATGGCGGATTAGAGGTTCCATAGTGTAGACAGGTCTGCGAGGGACCTCACGCTACAGTTCGAACTCCCCTTTTTTGTTTGTTGCGGTTCTTAATCTGAACCAAAGAGTCCAACTCTGGCAAATTGTTTTGAGAAAAACAGATTTTGGAAAGAAGTGCCAAATATGGACTGCTTTCCCAGATACAGAATCGCCACCTAAATATTTTTTAAAATGGGAAATTTAGGAAACCCTGACTCGGTGCTGAAGGCCACGTGTCCGTCATCACCAAAGCTGTCTTGGCTCGGGAGCTTGGATACGATCAGGGAAGGTCAGCTATGAGCACCCCCTCTTGCCCGGTCCGAAGACCGGTCTCTACTAACCATGATATCCGATTTTGAAAACATTATGTGTTCTTATTCCGGTTATTAGCCTAGAATTTACTATGTTATGCGCACAGCAAACAAGTATAGACTAGATTGCCTAATTTGGAAACAAGCATTGCATATCCGTTTGTTTTGAAAAGCGCTTTGGAATTTGCTACTCACAAGTAGGCTAAAACACGGATTTCAACGAGTTTTTCCAACTCAAACAATCCAACCTTCACCTATAGGCATTCAAACAGTTTATCTCATATAAGCACCTAGCCACATGGTAAGCATACTGTCATGGAAACGTTCACACGCATGCGATATGCTAAAGCATAAATACTTACATCGTACTCCATGCCAAAACAATAAACTAGTTAGCAAACATGCATGTCCTAGTTCATGTTAAAGTGACTAATGCAACACATGCAAGGATGCAGTTAGAGTAGGCTCGGCTAACCCTAAAATGGCATGTGAAAATGCTACAATTATCACGTATTCAATTTGGAATTGAAAATACGATGCAGTTTGTATGATGTACCGAGCCTGGTGCATGCAAGACAAATGCATGGATGCACGCATGCATAGCATAAGGTATGCTAATTTAGACGTGCCCTAATCTACCATCATAAGCAGGTAAATAAAAAGGAAGAAAGAAGTGGGGATTGGAAGACATGCACACACCCACCCACCCTTATTACAAATTCGCCCTCGCCCGGAGGGACCAAATAAATAATACAAATTAATTAACTACGCAAGCTAATTAAATATTACAAATTGCCTAATTAGTTAACAAACTAATTAAACTAAGAAAAGCAATAAACCGCCTCGGGAGGAGGGCCAGATGCAGTGCATGCTCGGGTCCTGCTCGGAAGTGCACGGCCATGCATAGTCTGCCTCTGTTTTCCCTGCTTTGCTCCTCTAAAAACTGCCAAAGTCTCAAGAATGCCTCTCAAGACACTGGGGGATACCACCGGCTGAGTAGAATTACCACCGGCAGTGAATTGTGGTCACCGCACAAAAGGAATCCCTCGGCTGGTAACTTACTGCCGGCCGGCATAAAATGTTGCCGGTCGGCAAACAATGCCTGCAGAACCTGCAACTCACAGCGACAGAGGGCAAAACTTGCATGGCAACACAATTCAAACAATGTATGCACCAATCATGCCCCCTATCATGTTTGCGACTCAAAGGGGTATGTGCCTCGATTCTCGGGCCACCAATCGCGCATTTTCATGCATGATGGCCTAAAGAATCAAGTGTGCACTTTCATGTCAAACGAAATGCAAACCAATCAAACAAAACAAGGCCCAATTCCTATCACCAAATCAAGGAACAAGGCATGCATGCAAGATGCAATGCAACCTAGGCATGCAAGCTAAGGATGCAACATGGCATGGCAAGGCACTTATGCAAGCATACAAGCAAACATGAGACAATGCAAACTAATGAAAAGATGGACTTAAACATGATTTAGGCGGCTCTAAATAGGCCTAAAACAGTGGCCAAAGTGCTCAAATATGAGGGCTAAACACACATACACACATGCACATGTTATGGTCCAACACTCAAGCATATAAAGGCAACTTTTAAACACATTCAAAAGAGGCCTAACATGGACAACTAGCATGCAACACAAGCTCTGAAATTGCACAAAATAGAGGTGCCAAACCAACTAATTCAAGCAAGTAAAGCATGCAAATGGCCCAAGTACTTGAGGCAAGCCAAGAGGCTTAAACCAAGGTCAAACCCACCAAGCCTCACAAGGCTAAGGGGACTCAAAACAGGTCAAAGGTAGACCTAAACAACACCCGAGGGACACCTAGATGGCATCTAAATGGCTTGAATTCGAAATCATGCACACATGCACTTTCAAGGAGCATACAACACAAGCTCATAAGGCGTTAAAGAGGCATGCAAGGCAAGCATACAAACATATTAAAGGGACTGAAATAACATGAAAAAAAATGACTCCAATCCACTAAATCAAAGCAAACAAAGCATGCTATACACTTACATACTTAAGGCCAACAAGCCCAAAAATGCAAAGAGGCTATATAATGCATGCTAGGGTCGACTCAAACAACCTAAGACAGACCTAAAGCATGGCAAAATAAGCACAAAAGCTTACAAATCTAAGCCTAAAACATGCTAAAACAAAGGCACACAACCTAAGGCATATTAAGGCAATCACAAGGCATTACAAGGTAGGTATGCAAGGCATGCATGGTATACCAAAACCAACTTAAAACCATGTTATATTATGGCAATATAAGCATGAAAAACAGTCATGCCATGATCAATACTCACTTGAACAAAGGCTTCTTCAAGAGGCCAAAAAGTGCCCTTTGCAAGGACAACAAGGAGAGGGGGTGACCCTCTTCTTCTTGGGACTTCAAGGCATCATCTTTACCACTAAACATCCCTCAAGATTTCAGTGGTGAAGAGACCCAAACACCAAAATCCCGGAGCTCACCAAAATAGCACAAAATGGGGGCCTTTCAAGGCCTAAGAGGGGTCAAACACACCCAAACCACAAAACACTCCTAACAAACAATCAAGAGGGCCTAAAAACAGAACTTTTTTATGTTATACACTAAACACAAAAATAGCTCTAAGATAGGTAGAAATAGGATGCAAAAATGGGGTAAAAATGACTAGTTTCTTACCCTTGAAGCCTTTCTTCAACAATGGTGATCTTGTTGCCTCCTTGAGCTTCAATCCAGTCAAAAATAGCAAGAACAAGCCCTTAGAACCTCAGTAGCCAAAGGAAGGTGGAGCACTAGGTGCTTGTGTGCAATAGTATGGACTAAAACACACACAAGAGTAATATAGAGATAGGATGTGTATTGAACCCTAACCCTAAAACCAGAGCTTCCTCTGTATTTTCTAAGCAAAAAGCTCTAATTTTTTTCTAACCCTTGAGCAAGGGAGAGGAGGGCTCCTCTTATAGAGGAGCCAATCTTGTAAACTTACAATGTAAGCTAACAAGAGGGGCATCCCTCCACACACGTGTATGGAGGGGAATCAAATGCCAGCCAGCTGTTTCAAAATATCTCCAAAAGCAGCTGAACAGTAGTCGGCTGGCCAAAAATGTCATTTTGACAAAAATGACTGCCGACCGGCAACAAAGAGTGTCGACCGGCAATATACATTGCCGGTGGCACAAAGCCTTGGCCGGTGGCCTGTGGGGATGCCTCACAGGGCATTCCCTGCCCCTCCAAGGTAAAACACAGGTGTTTGGTGCAAAACCAGACACAAAACAGTCGAATTCGGAGATCCTGAGGCAGGGCGCGTAGCCGAGACCTCCAGGAACTCCAAACGAACACAAACATGGATAATCACCGAGTGTTCAAACGGTGACGTCCAAGTCTTGAGGACGGTCAAAAATGGGGTGTCTACACATAGCCGCAACCAACCTGCGCCCACCCCTACCACTAATAGGAGTTAATAGATCAATAGAAAAAATTTAGAACTAATTGAAAATATTTATTTATGAGATATAATTTATTGATAAATATCCCATTTTTCTTTATGTTTGTAATAAAATTTCTTCCTAATCAATTCTGTTGTCGCTCTAGACAAGTGTACTGCAGTGTTCACTCTTTCATTGTCTTGTTGAAACTGAGCATTCATATCAAACGGACGCTGGCGAAAACCAGTGCCAAATATTAGTCATTCATTGTTTTGTTGAAACTGAGCATTCATATCAAACACCTCACAAATTTTTTTACCAGGTAATTATTCGGTAGTCCGAGAATATGGTTACATGATGTTTCATAATAGTATGATTGGTGAAGAAAGTAGAGTGTTAATTATTTTAATTGGATAATTGAAGAAAATGAAATAACATAATGAATGGTAATTGTTGAAAGAGTATGTTCACGTGATATTTTAAGACTATGATATAATTTTTTTTCTTTTTATTAGTGTCCTTTCAATTGTGAAATAAATTTGGATGATGTTTCCACTTATAAAAATCAAAAGGGCTAGGGAAATATACCTTTATAAATTTGTGTAAGAGTTTAAAGGCACTAATAATTTGTTTACAAGTTGAAGTCACTTATATTTGAAATATTAAAATAATAAGAACAAACTTTAACATATAAGGTTTAAAATGCCTCTATAATCTTAAAAATAGTAACTACGTCACAAATTTTTGTGATATCAAATACAAAATTTTAGACATTTTTGTTATTCCAATTTGTGACGAAATTACACATTTTGTGAATGATATTACAAAATTTTATAATAAAATTACACATTTTTTTGATAAATAACATATAGTGGCCTTGTTTGGCCAGAGGCTATTTGACTAAAATAGCGAATAAAGACTAAATAAGTTAAAATAGTCAAGAAGACAAAATGCCATATCTAAGCCATAATCATTTTATTTTTTTCTCTCACAATTATCAAATCAATTAAAAAAAAAAAAAACCACTATAATCTCAAGCACAATTTTTTTAACCAAGCTAAAATAGTAAAAGGGCCAAGTAACCAATTAAAATAATCTATTTCCAAATGGGCTAGTATGCACCCCAAAAGGGTGTACACCACCGAACATTTTCATTTTTTAACCAGGCTAATATATATATATATATATAAAATAAAGTAGGATGATTTTTCAATTTGTCCTACACACATTTGTCATACTAGGACATTGAACGGCTCAGATCTATTCAAATTATAAAAAAAAAGCTGAGATATATTTTTCAAAAAATATCCTACATGTACATTTTCTATTTTTCCGCTTCTCTCTCTTACTTTTTCCCTTTCTCACCCATCCTTCTATGATCTCATCAGCCCACCTTCCTCTCTCTTTTATTTTTATCTTTTTATTTTCTCCCATTTTTATTTTTCTCTCTATTTTTTTTTTCCCTCCTTTTTGTTCACTTATTTTTTATTCATATTATATGGAAAAGTTTGCAATCCTAGAATTAGGAACCATATTTATAGCGATCCTAATTTTTCCCTGTCATTTATTGTATTCCAGACTCGAGTTCTATAGCGATCCCGGTTTCGATCCTTCTTTCATGTTTTGTCACTTCGACCGGGCGGTTTGGGGGTCGAGTCGCTTTGGTCACCGTTAGGGTCTAGGGGCAACACCCTTTGGCAGTCCATAAGGCGCAAGTGGGTTGAGCTAGAGTGCGGGAGAGGGCCGCACGTGCAGGGAATGAGGGTGCACGTCTTGAAAACAGGAGGGGGGGGTCACACACCGCTAAAAAGGCAGAAATCTTTGGTACAGAAGTCGGCCGACGACGAAGTTAGGTAGATCCGGAATTTTTCCTTTTCTTCTCTCTTTGGGCTGATTGAATGTCACTTTTTGGTATATCTCTCTCTTAAAACATTTCATCTCTCTTCTCTCTATATTTCCTACCAAAAAACCTCACAAGATCTTTGATTTCTCCAAATCCATTGGGATTTAGATCCAAGTCCTTTATCAAAGTAGGTTATCTAGGCGACGGCTACGTTGTGTGCGGTGGAGATCGAGTTTAGGCATCGTTGATTTTGGGGTTTTAACTCGTTTCTTCTTTAAACTTGAGGTAGGGATTTTCTACACTCTAATATGATTTTTAGCTTAGTTATTTGCTATTGTGTATAGATGATGAGATTTGGTTGTGGTTTGGACAAATCTAGGTTTTGGGTGTGAAATGAAAAGAGGGGTTTTGATAAATATGAGGTAAACGAGTATGAGGCTTGAATATAAGATCATGTTGTGCCAAAATAGTTGATTTTGGTTTTTGGGTTGATATTTGGTGAAAGGGGGATTTTGACCTAATTTTGATGAAATTATTATTTTGCATAAATAATTGGGATTAACATTGAAAACGTGAAATTGGAAGATTGTGATTATAAATGGTGATATTAGATATGTATTATCTCACCTATGGAAGTTTTGAATAAACTATTTATTTTGATATTGAACATCTCTTTAGAAATAATTACATTGGGCTATCGGTGGAGGATAGCTGTGATTGTTGTAGAAATTACATGAGGATTAGGCGATTTAATGCTAATCCATTGTTGGTGTCATTGAATATGACCATGTTATAGATACATTGTATATGTATGTTTATTGGGAGGAGAAAGGGGATGTACTCCATATGTGATTATGTTCATAAATACATTGCATATGTATATTTGTTTAGGAGGAGAAAGGGGATGGACTCCATTTAAAGCAAGTTGGCCGGAGTGTCCTGGGTGAAAGACCCGAAATTGTATATATAAATGGCTGCCGATTCCTTCGGACGAAATATCCGTAAAATGGCAGGTTTGAAGTGTTTATGTGAGTTTTGCATAATTGGAAAATCATTTAGTTGTAGTCTCATTTTGATTGTTGAAAGATAGCGAATTTAACTCATGAATTGAGTAGCATATATGAACTGGATATGAAATTAAAGGAAAATGGAATAAGGTTGGCCTTAGTGGCATATGGATATGCAGGTCTTGTGGATGTTTCAGGATTGATATTGTTTATGTATGTGGTATCTATACCTTTGCTAAACCTCATAAATTGTGTTAGATTATTTCTACTGGGCTGTTGACTCACCCTATATGGGAATACCATTTTCAGGTATAGGTGAGATGCTTCCTCCAAGGCAATGGAGTGGATAGAGTTTTGGGAAGCAAGAGCTTCTTAATTATGCCTTATGTGTGTATATTTGTTATTTGTAAAGCCAAGGGCTTAAGATGTAATAAGCGAGACTCAATTTGTGTAACCCAGTAATGACTTGGAAACATGTAAGCCTACATGGCATTTAACTAGTTGTTAAACAGTGAACTCCGATATATGAAAGTATGTTGTTTCTCATATTTATTCCGCATATGAGTTATCTTTATTGTATTATTTTAGGGGCGTTACAACTTGGTATCAGAGCGTACCAAGTTTGAATACTTTGGGTACGTAGGAAGTGGTTAGTACCACAATGGGTTTGTCTCGCTTGTTAGAGACTTATGTATGATGTTATGTGCTTATATGATAACACGCTTATGTGACTATATGAGTATGGAATTTAGTTTCTATGATGTTGATCGAATCTATGGGTTTCTGGGAGTCCTATTGGAAAGGCACTTGATCACTACCGTTTCTAACTGGAACTCTAGCAACGCCACGGGACGGTCATTATCCGGAAATGAAATTCGTAAGTGCTTATGTGATTATGTGCTTATATGCTTATGTGGAGTGAATTACAGTTGTCCAATGTATTAGGACGCGAGTGAAATAGCTTCGACACATTTGTGAATGTGTTAATCCTTTGTTACCTTTATTAAGATGTCGGGACGAGGACGTGGTGATAGGCGTGGTAGGCCTAGGAGATGCCTATACCGGATGAAATTTTGGCGCACGAGGAGGGAGTTAGTTAGGCCAATGTGGTCGAGCCAGTAGGTCAGTAGGCCATGGGCGCCTTAGCCCGCGACATGGCAGGAGCATTGAGGTAATCCATGGACATTCTCAGGGCTGAGAATCAAGTCCAGGCCCATGTAGCTGAAGCAAGGCCGTCTTTTCTGAAGAGAGAGTTCTTCCGGTCGAATCCAGATGAGTTTTTGGGTGACCCTAAAGAGCCACTGAAGGCTAATGAGTGGCTTGAACAGTTAGCGAAGACATTTGAGATGCTTGGCATCGGGGATGATCGGTTGAAAGGGACCTTGGCGTCTTTCCAATTAAAGGGGGATGTGGGGCAATGGTGGAAGTATGCGCGGGGGCGCATTGGAGGGACTTGGGAGGCATTTGTTGACGCCTTTCAGGAGAAGTTTTTGCCTCCCACTGTTAGGGAGAATTCGATGGATCAGTTCTGTCAGCTCAAGCAGCTAAATACACCAGTGTCGAAGTTTGAGGCCACCTTTACTAGTCTATCCAGGTTTGCACCTGAGTTAGTGGCGACTGAGGAACACCGTTGTCTGGAGTTTCAGAAGAAATTGAGGACCAGACTCATGTTTCGAGTGGCCGGTTCCATGATTAGAGATTATGGGCGCCTTGTGCCGTCTGTAGCCCACCTTGAAACTATTATGCAAGCAGAAGATGAAAGGATGAGGGGCTCCAAGAGGAGTCAGGATAGTCAGGGAGACAGTAAGAGACAGAGGGGTTCTTACCCTCAGCAGTCCCAAGGAACTCAATCGAGGTCCACTTTTCCAATACCAAGTTCAGGTTCTGGGAGAGGTGGGCAGGGAGATTTTACTTGCTTTAAGTGAGGTCAGTTGGGCGACAAGTCTCCAGCTTGTCCTCAAAGAGGAGGAGGACAGCGAGCAGCATCATCTTTGGCTCATTTTCAGAGCCAGAGTCAAGAAAGAGGCCAGCCGCTCACTTGTTATCTGTGCGGGCAGGTGGGGCACCTGAAGAGGTTTTGCCCACAGTTGGGTAGTACACCTGGTGCATCTGGTTCAAGGCAGACACAGAGTCACCAGCCAGCATAATCAGCACAGGCCTCAAGGGCCAATCAAGGAGTCTCTTCGGCTCAGTCTATGTATCAGGCTTATACTCCGAGGGGTGAGCAGGTTGAGCAGAGGCCTACTGGACATATGTATACAGTTGTAGGGCCAGAACTTGTACTTGATCCTTCTGTAGTGAGAGGTACCTTTTTGTTTTGCAATTCAGTTGCTAATGTGTTGATTGATACGGGTGCATCCTATTCTTTTATTTCGTATGCGTTTGCATCAGTTTTGGGTTTGGAAATGGCACAGTTAGCATCTCCTATTTGTGTAGAGCCACCTGTTAGTGTTCAGACTATTTTGAGACAGGGATGTCAGGGTTGTGACATCGAGGTTGCTGGTCGTCGATTACCTTTTGCATTTGTATTGATTGACATGCTTAGTTTTGATGTCATATTGGGCATGGACTGGTTATCGTCATACCGGGTTGTTATAGATTGCTACCGTCAGAAAGTTATTGTATGTACCTTGAGTGGCGATTGCTTTTATTTCTTGGGGGACCGGGTGGATAGAGTCTTATCATCGGTATATGATCCGCATGGGAGGAGTGAACTTAGTTGTCTCCTTGCTAACTTTTTGAGTAGTGAGTGTGATGAAATTCGGGTTGAATTACTAAGGGTAGTTTGTGAATACTCGGATGTTTTTCCTGAGGATCTTGTCAGTTTACCGTCTCACCGAGAGATCGAGTTCTCTTTTGATTTAGTGCCTGGCACATCACCAGTTTCTATGGCTCCATATAGATTTGCACCTGCTGAATTAAGTGAGTTGAAGATTCAACTCCAGCAATTGTTAGATAACGGTTTTATTCGCCCTAGTACTTCACCTTGGGGAGCGCCGACTCTCTTTGTTAAAAAGAAAGATGGAACATTACGGCTTTGTATTGATTATTGAAAGTTGAACCGGGTTACTATTAAGAATAAGTGCCCAATGCCTCGTATAGATGCTCTGTTTGATCAGTTGAAGGGGTTTTGTTGTTTCTCTAAGATAGACCTGAGATCGAGTTATCATCAGTTGAGAGTAAGGGAGGAAGATATCCCGAAGACGGCATTCTGTACGCGGTATGGCCATTATGAGTTTTTTGTAATGCCTTTTGGGCTAACTAATGCTCCAGCTGTGTTTATGGATTTAATGAATCGGATCTTCCGTGAATTCTTAGATCGTTTTGTGGTTGTCTTTGTGGACGACATTTTGATTTATTTACCTTCGAAAGAGGAGCATGAGGAACATTTACGAGTAGTACTTGAGTTACTTAGAGCCCAGAAGCTGTATGCTAAGTTTGGGAAATGTGACTTTTGGCTGGAAGAGGTTAAATTCCTAGGGCATGTAGTATCAAGGGAAGGGGTGACTGTAGATTCATTCAAGATAGAGGCAGTGCAAGATTGAGCACAACCTAAGAATGCTTTCGAGATTCGTAGTTTCTTGGGGTTGGTCGGGTATTACCGTCGGTTTGTGAAAGATTTCTCTAGACTAGCTTCACCTTTGACTAAGTTGACGAGGAAAGAAATCAAATTCGTGTGGAGTGAGACTTGTGAAAGGTCGTTCCAAGAGCTCAAGATTAGACTCACCACTGCTCCAGTATTGATTATACCGGAGAGGGATTTGAGTTATTCAGTTTATTGTGATGCTTCACGGGAAGGTTTAGGTTGTGTATTGATGCAAGAGGGTAAAGTGGTAGCCTATGGCTCACGGCAGTTGAAAACACATTAGAGGAATTACCCTACTCATGACTTAGAGTTAGCAGCGGTGATATTTGCCTTGAAGATTTGGAGGCACTATCTGTATGTTGAGAAATTTGAAGTGTTCTCTGATCACAAGAGTCTGAAATATCTGTTTACACAGAAAGACTTGAATTTGAGGCAGAGGAGGTAGATGGAATTCATAGAGGATTACGACTTTGAGTTGCATTATCATCCCAGGAAGGCCAATGTTGCGGTCGATGCTTTGAGTAGAAAGCCAGTTAGCAGTGTAGCTTCTATCGCCATCCGAGAATGGGAAATGTTGGGTACTATTAATGAGTTTGACTTGCAACTGGGCGAGTCTATTGAGTCTGTAGCTTTATTCTCAGTAGTTGCACAACTTACACTTGTGAGTCGAGTGTTGGAAGTGCAAAAGGGTGACCTTGAGGTGGAATCGTTCCGAGAGAAGATTTCCAATGGGAAAGTAGAAAGAGGTTTGATTGTGTATCCCGACCAAAGTGTGAGATACCGTGACCGTTTGTTTGTATCGAAGTCTTGCCGAGAGGAAGTACTCTGAGAGTTTCATCATTCACGCCTTGCGGTGTATCCAGGAGGCACAAAGATGTATCATGATCTTAGTCGCCAATTTTGGTGGAGAGGTATGAAAAAGGATGTAGCTGTGTTTGTATCAAAGTGCCTTCCTTGTCAACAAGTGAAGGATAAGCATCAGAGGCCAGTGGGTTTGTTGCAACCCTTGCCTATAGATGAATGGAAGTGGGAACATATCATGATGGATTTTGTTGTGGGTCTTCCGAGGACTCAACGGGGTAATGATGCCATTTGGGTGGCCATTAACCGATTGACTAAGTCGGCACACTTTATTCCTAAGTGTGTAAGTGACTCGGTAGATTATCTGGCCGACTTGTACATTAGGGACATAGTGAGGTTGCACGGGGTCACTGTGACGATTATTTCGGATAGAGATTCGCATTTCACTGCTCGGTTGTGGCAGAGTTTGCAGAGTGCCTTGGGCACTAGATTGACTTTTAGTACTACGTATCATCCTCAAACTAACAGGTAGTCCGAGCGTACTATTCAGATCCTTGAGGGTATGCTTAGAGGCTGTGTCCTTGACTTCAAAGGGTCGTGGGAGAGACACTACCCTTAGTGGAATTTGCCTACAACAATAGTTTCCAATTGAGTATTGGCATGGCACCGTTTGAGGCCTTGTATGGTCGACCATGTAGATCACCAGTATGTTGGGCCGAGGTGGGAGATGCACCTTTGTTAGGTCCAGAGTCGGTTCGGGAAACTACGGAGAAAGTTGCACTTATCCGTAAGAGGTTAGTTGCAGCTCAGAGTTGCTAGAAAAATTATGCCGACCGTAGGAGGAGACCCTTGTCTTTTGAGGTGGGAGATCATGTATTTTTGAAGATATCACCTAGACGGGGTTTAATGAGGTTTGGAAAGAGTGGGAAGCTATCCCCTCTATTTATTGGTCCTTTTGAGATCCTTGAACGGGTTGGGGAGGTTGCTTACCGTTTGGCGTTACCGCCACAGATTTCCAGGGTTCATGACATGTTTAATATTTGTATGCTTTGAAAATATGAGCCTGATCCATCGCACGTGTTAGATTGGACCGACTTAGAGGTAGATGAGGATGCCTCGTATGAGGAGAGACCGGTAAGAGTCTTGGATAGACAGGATCAAGTTTTGTGAGGCAAGACAATTCTCTTGGTAAAAGTATTGTGGAAACATCATGGAGTCAAGGAAGCGACTTGGGAACTTGAGTTAGAAATCCGAGAGAAATATCCGGATTTGTTTATTGATGCATAAGTGATGTATTAGGAATTAATCTTGTTAATGAGAAGTCTAAGCATTGTATACGATTTAACTTATGAGATCATTGTATATGTTATGGTTATTTGAGAAAAACATGGATTCAATATAAACATTGTATATGTTTTGAGAATGTGGAATATTGTGGGTGTTGTATCACTCTTGGAAGCATCGTATATGCTGTTGGTAATCATTTTGGAAATTGGCTAAAACATGGTTTTGAAACATGATTTGTAATTTCGGGAACGAAATTCTTTAAGGAAGGGAGGTTATAGCGATCCCGGTTTCGATCCTTCTTTCATGTTTTGCCACTTCAACTGGGCCGGTCGAGGGTCGAGTCGCCTTGGCCACGAGGATCCAGGCGGCGCCCTCGGCGGTCAAGGGCGCCCTAGCGAGGGTCGAGTGGAGTCACGGAGAGGGCAACGTCTTGGGGAATGAGGCGACACGTCACGGAAAAGCAGAAGAAGCACACTACTAAAAAGGCAAAGTCTTGGCCGAGGTGCAGGAAGTTAGGTAGATCCAGAATTTTTCCTTTTCTTCTCTCTTTGGGCTGATTGAATGTCACTTTTTGGTATATCTCTCTCTCTAAAAACATTTCCTCTCCCTTCTCTCTATATTTCTTACCAAAAACCTCACAAGATCATTGATTTCTCCAAATCCATTGGGATTTAGATCCAAGTCCTTCATCAAAGTTGGTTATCTAGGCAAGGGCTACGTTGTGTGCGGTGGAGATCGAGTTTAGGCATCGCTGATTTTGGGGTTTCAACTCGTTTCTTCTTTAAACTTGAGGTAGGGATCTTCTACACTATAATATGATTTTTAGCTTAGTTATTTGCTATTGTGTATAGATGATGAGATTTGGTTGTGGTTTTGATGAATATGAGGTAAATGAGTATGAGGCTTGAATATAAGATCATGTTGTGCCAAAATAGTTGATTTTGGTGTTTGGGTTGATATTTGGTGAAAGGGGGATTTTGACCTAATTTTGATGAAATTATTATTTTGCATAAATAATTGGGATTAACATTGAAAACGTGAAATTGGAAGATTGTGATTATAAATGGTGATATTAGATATGTATTATCTCACCTATGGAAGTTTTGAATAAACTATTTATTTTGATATTGAACATCTCTTTAGAAATAATTGCATTGGGCTATCGGTGGAGGATAGCTGTGATTGTTGTAGAAATTACATGAGGATTAGGCGATTTAATGCTAATCCATTGTTGGTGTCATTGAATATGACCATGTTATAGATACATTGTATATGTATGTTTATTGGGAGGAGAAAAGGGATGTACTCCATATGTGATTATGTTCATAAATACATTGCATATGTATATTTGTTTGGGAGGAGAAAGGGGATGGACTCCATTTAAAGCAAGTTGGCCGGAGTGTCCTGGGTGAAAGACCTGAAATTTTATATATAAATGGCTACCGATTCCTTCAGACAAAATATCCGTAAAATGGCAGGTTTGAAGTGTTTATGTGAGTTTTGCATAATTGGAAAATCATTTAGTTGTAGTCTCATTTTGATTGTTGAAAGATAACGAATTTAACTCATGAATTGAGTAGTATATATGAACTGGAAATGAAATTAAAGGAAAATGGAATAAGGTTGGCCTTAGTGGCATATGGATATGCAGGTCTTGTGGATGTTTCAGGATCGGTATTGTTTATGTACGTGGTATTTATACCTTTGCTAAACCTCATAAATTGTGTTAGATTATTTCTACTGGGCTGTTGGCTCACCCTATATGGGAATACCATTTTCAAGTATAGGTGAGATGCTTCCTCCAAGGCAATAGCGTGGATGGAGTTTTGGAAAGAAAGAGCTTCTTAATTATGCCTTATGTGTGTATATTTGTTATTTGTAAAGCCAAGGGCTTAAGATGTAATGAGCGAGACTCAATTTGTGTAACCAAGTAATGACTTGGAAACATGTAAGCCTACATGGCATTTAACTGGTTGTTAAACAGTGAACTCCGATATATGAAAGTATGTTGTTTCTCATATTTATTCCGCATATGAGTTATCTTTATTGTATTATTTTGGGAGTGTTACAGGTTCCGTGGTTGTATGTCGTTGTCTATACCTTATTTCCATCCTTTACTCTTTGAATCTGGGTTTTGGAATGTCTTGGACGTGTTAGAACAAGTTGGTTGGTAATTGGTCAAGAACCTTGTTGCCTAGAATTTTGATCTTCCGCTCGAGCGGGGTTTGCAATCATTCAATACTTTGTGCATCTGCAAAAATACTGTGGGAGTGTTTTCCATGCTCGAGCGGTCTTTATTACGCTTGAGCGGCCCCTATGGCGCTCAAGCGACTGTCTGAAATCTGTAAAATACTGGACGAGTGTATTCTACGCTCGAGCGGGTATCATTGCACTCGAGTGGGTAGTGCCTTGTTGTTGTGTCTTGGTGCTCGAGCGGTCTTTATTGCTTTCGAGCGGGTTGAGTTTTTTTGTCTGACACTCAAGCGTCAAACTCGATCGGGCCGTACATATATCAGATCGCGAAAGTGACTTTTCAAATCACTTTTACTGTCCTTTCTCTCTCTAAAACTTTTCCAAAAAACCTAAATCCACACCCACTCTCTCTAAAATACTCGATCTCTCTACTTTTTGTCTAGATCAAGTGATCTCTACACCCTTGTGTCTTCATTAAAAAGTTGGAGCATCTCAAGATCTAACTTTTGAACCAAATAGAGTGGGGTTTCGGCATCTTTGGAGTTCATCTCTTGCTTGGGTCATATTCTCTTCTTGAGGTAGGGATAATCTACTCATTTCTATGAGCTTTAACATAAATATTGGTCATTTTGTATAAATGGTTGGTTGGGCTGAAGTTAGGGTTTTGGCTTTGAAAGTGTAAAAGAGGGGTTTTCTATTTTTGGGGTTCTATATGCATGTGGGGTTTTGAAAGTGGAGTTATGTGTGTATACTAGGGGAAAATTTGGTCTTGGCAGCTATATTTGAGAAATGGGGGAAAATGCCTTAATTTGAATTATATACATTATTTGTGTAAATGACAAAATCATTATGGAAATATGAAATTGGTTTGGAAATTATGAAATTGGAGGAAATTGTGATTAAATGGTGTAGTTGGATTGGTAAATCACTCACCTATGGAAAAGTCGATAAATTATCTGTTTGATAGATTTATTCATCTGTTTAGAAATAACTGTTTTGGGCTATCGGTGGAGGATAGCCATGATTGTTGTAGAAACTGCATGATGATTAGGTAAATTGAAACTAATCAATTGGAATATGTCATTGAATATGACGGTTGAATGTAAGCATTGTATATGTGATTGAATTGGTCATTGTATATGACAACGTGTTTAAATATATTGTATATGTATCTTTGTTTGGGAGGAGATAGAAGATGTACTCCATTGTTTGGGAGGAGATAGGGGATGGACTCCATGGATAATTAAGTTGGCCGGAGTGTCCAGGGTGAAAGTCCCGAAATCTTATTTATATTTGGGTGCCGGTTCCCTCGGACGTATTTCCGTAAAATAGCAAGATATGAAAGAGTATGAATGATGTTTATGATTGAAGTGTTGATAAATGAGTTGAAGTCTCATTTTGAATTCTTTATATGATAATGAACTATGTCAATGAATTGACTTGGATAAATAACTGGATGTGAATTGAAATATGGGTGTCAATGTTGATTGATTATGGAAAAGGTGTAAGATGGTTTTTAAGTGTTAAACATTTATCGAATGCTAATGTTTTAGTTAATTCTCATATACTGTTTAGCATATCTCTACTGGGCATTGGCTCACCCTACTTGGGACACCATTTTTCAGGTATAGGTGATATGTCGCCTCCAAGGTCTTAGCTTGGGAGGTTTAGGAGTTGAAGACTCCGTTTTGTTATTTATATTTTGTGTTAAATGTAAATCAAAGCCAAGGGCTTTTTATGTATAGAGTTAGAACTCTTCTTTGTTGTAACCAAGTGATAACTTGGAAAGCTATAAACCCGTAGGGCATTTATTTTGTTGATAACATGTAATATCTTTTGTAAAGAAGACTCTGATGAATGAAAATGTATTCTTTTCTTTGTGTTCATGGAACTTGTGAATGGACGATTTATGTCTTAAATTTGAGGGTGTTACAAGATTTTATTCTGTTTAGTAGAGATTAGATTAATGAATTTTATAGTTCACAAATTATATGAATTTGAACAATTAATTATTATTTTTAAATATATTGAATACATTGTAGATTTCATAAATTTAGATCTCGAATGAATCTTCAACATTTATATAATAAAGCAGGATGGTTTTTTGAATTTGTCCTACACACATTTGTCCTACTAGGACATTTGAATGGCTCAAATCTATTCAATTTATAAAACATCAGCTGAGATATATTTTTCAAAAAATATCCTACATGTACATTTTTTATTTTCCCGCTTCTCTCTCTTACTTTTTCTTTTTCTCACCCTTCTTTCTATGATCTCATCATCCCACCTTCCTCTCTTTTTTCTTTTTATTTTTTTATTTTCTCCCATTTTTATTTTTCTCTCTATTTTTTTATTTTTTTATTTTCTCCTTTTTGTTCACTTATTTTTTATTCATATTATATAGAAAAGTCTGCAATCCCAGAATTAGGAACCAGATTTTACTCTGTTTAGTGGAGATTAAATTAATGAATTTTATACTTCACAAATTAAATGAATTTGAACAATTAATTATTATTTTTAAATATATTGAATACACGATAGACTTCATAAATTTAGATCTCATATGAATCTTTAACATCTATATAATAAAGCAGGATGGTTTTTAAATTTGTTTTACACACATTTGTCCTACTAGGACATTTGAACGACTCATATCTATTCAATTTATAAAACAAAGGCAGAGATATATTTTTCAAAAAATATTCTACATGTACTTTTTCTATTTTCCCGCTTCTCTCTCTTACTTTTTCCTTTTCTCAATCATCCTTCTATGATCTCATCATCCCACCTTCCTCTCTCTGTTCTTTTTATTTTTTTATTTTCTCCCATTTTTATTTTTCTCTCTATTTTTTTTTCTCCTTTTTGTTCACTTATTTTTTTTTTCATATTATATGGAAAAGTCTACAAACCTAGAATTAGGAACCAGATTTTACTCTGTTTAGTGTAGATTAAATTAATGAATTTTATCGTCCACAAATGAAATGAATTTGAACAATTAATTATTATTTTTAAATATATTGAATACATGATAGACTTCATAAATTTAGATCTCAAATGAATCTTCAACATCTATATAATAAAGCAGGATGGTTTTTGAATTTGTTCTACACACATTTGTCCTACTAGGACATTTGGACGGCTCAGATCTATTCGAATTATAAAACAACGGTTGAGATATATTTTTCAAAAAATATTTTACGTGTACATTTTCTATTTTCCCGCTTCTGTTTCTTACTTTTTCTTTTTCTCACCCATCCTTCTATGATTCCATGATCTCATCTTCATCTCTCTTTTCTTTGTATTTTTTTTATTTTCTCCCATTTTTATTTTTTCTCTCTATTTGTTTATTTTTTTTATTTTCACATTTTTGTTTACTTATTTTTATTCATATTATATGGAAAAGTCTGCGATCCTAGAATTAGGAGCCAGATTTTACTATGTGTAGTGGAGATTAAATTAATAAATTTTATAGTTCACAAATTAAATGAATTTGAACAATTAATTATTATTTTTAAATATATTGAATGCCTAGATAAACTTCATAAATTTAGACATCATATGAATCTTCAACATCTTTTTGTCCTATTAGGACATTTGGATAGCTCAGATCTGTTTAAATTATAAAAAAATGGCTGAGATATATTTTTCAATAAATATTCTACATATACATTTTCTACTTTCCCGCTTCTCTTTCTCTTACTTTTTCTTTTTCTCACCCATCCTTCCATGATCCCACTTTTCTCTCTTTTCTTTTTATTTTAATTTTTTTTCTCCCATTTTTATTTTTCTCTCTATTTGTTTATTTTTTTTATTTTCTTCTTTTTGTTCAATATATTTTATACATATTTCCATATAATGTTTGTATGCCCATAATACACTAGGACATTACAGGCATACATACAATTTTCATATATTATATAAGCAAAAGTAGTATTGTATGTATGCCCGTAAAAATTTTATGTTTGCCAAGTACATCTATCAATCTTGCTATATATTGTATAAGTAAAAACGAGTTTTCATGAGGAGTTTTATGAGAACTCCAAAATTTTATAATAAATTTGTGAATTTATCAAATTAAAAAATAAATTTAAATAGTATTGGGATTACAATTATATTCTAATTCTAACATTATTTATATCGGGCCTTCAGGCACAGGCATACGCTAGTATATATATATATATATATTAAGAAAAAAAAAAGGTTTATAATGAAAAGGCTCTTGTGAAACTCAAAACTCTTATACTATTTTTCTAGAATTATTATCTTTTTTAAATTAAAAATCTTCTATTGGCTAACTTTTAATGAATCATTTAAAAATAATAATAATTAATCTATTTATATCTTTTGACTTATGACTTTCAAATGAAAAGTATATGAATCCATTTCAAAATTTAAATTCAAAATGGATAAGAGATTTTCAAAATATTTTAGAGATACAAAAACAATTTGACTCTAATTCAAATTTCTTTATCAGATTTATATTTTGCCTAAACATATTTCACAAAAAATTAAACTTATAAATTTCAAAACTCGACTTCCATGACAACATGAAATTGGACAAAAAGATTGGAGAAGAGAAGGAATTCTATGAAGGAATTAAACAGGTAATTTGGCTAATTATGCAAGATTTTTGGCATTTTATATAAAAAGAAACACATATTTGAAATCTCATATTATTTTTCTTTTTCTCTATTTTTTATTTTGCAAATTGTTTTATTTGTTTTAGTTTTAATTTATTTGGTGTATTTAGTGTTTTTTTTTTTTTGGCATCATAATCTAAGTTAATTGTTGAAATTATAATAATGTAGTTGATGCGATTGAGCCTAAAATAACTATTGTTAATTTTTTTAAAAATTTACAAGTACAACATATAAGAAAAAATTAGTAATGGCAACGAAGGACTAAAAGACCAACACAAAAACTGATGCTTTTCATTTTTTTGAGAAAAATTTTACCAATCCAAAAGGGTATTTGGAACACTTTCATGAGTTTGAATTAAGTTCTTGTTCAATTCCATTTATTTTTCTTTATATGTTTTCGTCAATTATATTAATTTATCAATTCCATTTTGTTGTAATATATAACAAGGATGCTCGATTTAAATCCAAATATAACTAAACTTGATTATGTAACTATATAAAATTTTTGCTTACATTTTTATTTTTTTATTTATTTGAGATCTTCATGGGTTTAAATTTATTTCTTTACATATATGTAGTGAATACACTAATTAAGTAGGTTTTTGAATGATATGTTTCTCTTTTGCAGTAAAAAAAAAAAAAAAAAAAACCTTTGCACAAAGGAGCATTTCAAGGGAATGGATCTCAAATTTCTTAATAAATATACAATAAACTATTTTGTTTTCAACTCATAATATTCGTTATATATAATGAAAACCAATTGTAGATAGGGTCTTTTGAACCCATTTGAAGAACAAAAACTTTTTAATATGTTTAATATTATTTATCACCTTTCGTTACTTGTTTGTGCATATCACGGATTTTACGTTACTAACTAAAAAAATTAAATAATCAATTAAAATAAGGGTACACTACCAATAGGTCCTAATAATTATATTTAATTCCCATCAAGTCCTATTAAAAATAAGTTTTAGTAAAGTCGTTGCTAAAAATACTTTTTTGTCACGATTTTTTTCATGTCACTAAAACTTGACAATTAATGATTTTTTTATCACGGTTTTTATAAATTGTTGCTAAAAATTACAATTACTGACGTTTTTCTATGAAGAATTTTTCAAAGTATTACTGAAAGTTAAAAATTAGAGACATTTTTTGTGATAAAATTTTTAAACGATCGCTAAAAATTAACAATTAGTGACATATTTTAATAGTGTTTAATGAAAAATGTCATTAATTTTCACAAGACATACTGAATAATAAATTCACCTATTAAAATTTATATGTAAATTTTCTTAAAATAATCTATTCCCAAACAGGATTTTTCATATGTAAATACTTTGTAAAGCTATTACTGAATTATAATGGAGAAATTGCGTTTTAGGGAAGAAGTAAAAAAATAAATTTACTTTTATGGTGGTGAAGTCTTCTGTATGTATGGTATAAGTTCTTTTCTATGTTTGGTACAAATCTTCTATGTGTGTTGGAGTTGTTGGAAAATGGCCTTTGTATAGCCTTATTTTTTGCAAACTTTAAGCATGAATTAAGGTGGAACCCAAGCGTTATTTTTAATGTTTCTAATTGGGTTCATGTTTAATGCCGCGTAGTGAATAAATTCATGTATTTGGTTACTCAAAACCATTTCCAGATGAATGAGAATTCAATGCGTGTTTTTGGGTTCATGGAACTAGTTTTTTGGTGGGTTTCTTACACATTTGTCAAATGTGCTTGTCCTACATTGGAAAGGCTTGAGGTTTTGAATGGGTTTATATACCTTAACTTGGGATACTTGGGATGGGCCCCAAGGGATACCCATGTAGCAACCCTAATTTTCTTTAGTCATTATTTATTATTATTATGGTTATTATTTTCTTATTTTGTTTTTTGGCTTTATTAATTTTGTGGGTCACATGAGAATTTAAATATATTATATTTATATTTATATTTATTATAATTATAATTATGTTGTACTATATAATATAATATATTATAATAGTTTATTAAGTTAGAATAGGATTAGGTTTTAATATAAGTAGACTTAGTATAATATACTTGACCTAGTTTGAAACACAAAGTGAAGTTCTCAGAGAGAAAAACAGCAGCCGCTAGAGAGAGAGAGAGAGAGAGTAATCAAGAGAGAGAGCTGAGAAAGAGAGAAACAGTGGGGAGAAAGAAAAAAAAAAGAGAGGAGAAAAAAAGAAAGAAAAAGAAAAAGGAAGAAAAAGATTAGGGTTTTGTTTTGGTGGCTTCTTTAGTTCTTCAAATAATTCTTTCATCTTCAAAAAAATATTATGAGTACAAAACCCACTTCCCTTAATTTATGTTTAATTCGTTATTTTTATTTATTTATTTTTATTTATTTGATGTTGAATTGATTTTATATTTGCATGTAGATGATTGATTGATTTTAATTATTTTGATTAATAGTGTATGTAAGGTTTAGGATTTTTAGATGATTGATTGATTTTAATTATTTTGATTAGTTGTATATGTAAGGTTTAGGGTTTTTAGATGATTGATTGATTTTAATTATTTTGATTAGTTGTGTATGCAAGATTTAGGGGTTTTATATGGATTTATTTTATGATTGTAATCATACTCATGGTTATATGAAATTAAAATTAATTAGGAACCCATAGATAAATTCCTTATACTCCACCATGACTCCACGGCTGCTTGTTTTATTTGAGTGATGGTGAGAAAGAGTGTATAAAAAAAGTGAGGATTATGAGATTTATTTGAATGCCTTAGGCTTGGCATTGTTATGTTTGTTCTCATGAGTGAGATGTTTTGTATATGTATATTGTTGCCTCGTTCTCATGAGTAGACGAGTGCTTTGATTTACGCGCGTACGTATATACTAACCATCCAGAGAGTGTGAGTCAAACTCGGGATAATATCCCCGTGCAAGTTTGGCTTCGGAGCGGTGTTAGGTATATGGGAGGCACATGAGATATATATGTGTAGGATGTTAGATAATGTCTCAATGGAACTACATATTTAAATGTGGTGTTATCATTTATAAGAAGCCTACAATTTAAGTGATTCAATTTAGTTAATAGGCTTAAGGGTATATGTGTCATGGACCTAATGTGTAGATACTAGTTGAGTAATTTCTATTTCTATGAGGGGCAGAAATAGAAATTAAAACATATTGGTTAAGTTGATTTTCATAAAAAACTGCCACACGGTTGTGTTGTTGGAAAACCTATTTCAACCTTATATTGTTATGGTCCCTAATCCTGCCAATGGTAAAGAACTGCCATTCTTCTTCTATTTCCTCTCAAGGAGAATTGATAAGGCACTGGTAAAGGAAAGGATTAGAAGGCAATAACAAAATCAATAACAAAGGGTTTATTGATAATCACGCTTCCGTTTAACCGTTCATCGATGGATTCGGGTAAGTTTTTGTCTTGATTTCTTGATGATTCACATGGTAGATGATCCAAAGCATAAAGTTTCATGTTCTGAAATTTATGTTTACAAGTGGTATCAGAGCGGTTATATCATGTGTATTATTAGAAATTGATATGCTTTATTCATCCAATTTGGTTTCCTGGTTTTCGGATTTTTTTTTTTCCTGCTGCAAATTCTGTTTGGTTTCTGGAAATGTAAAATTCTGTTTGGTTTTCGGTTTTTTGTTTGATTTGGGTAATTCTGTTTGCTTTAGTTCATCAATAATTGAGGGTTTATTTATATCATGTATATATATATTTATTCTCATGCGGTTTGATTGGTTTTATTGTGAACATTGGTTTAAAAAAAAAAAACACACACACACACACCCACTTCCGTCTGCCTACTTGAAGCGTTTGAAAACAGAGCAGTTTTATTATCATTAGTGACTGTTTCAAACGGTTTGTTCATTTTTCTTTTGGGCAATGTTCTTAATCTCTTAATGCATGTGTTGTGGCTTGGTCTTTGGTTTTTTATTAATCTATCCATGCATGTGTAGTTTTGTATAACAGGTTTGGCTTTGGAATTTAATAATCAATTCTTGCATGTCTCTTAATCTATTCATGCATGTGTTGGTTGGCCTTTTGTCATCAATTCTTGTATACGATTTGGTTTTTTGGGCAGTTTCTTTTTCACTTGATGCATGTGTTTTGTGGTTTTAAAAAAATAAAAATAAAAAAAATTGGAACCATCAATTATATATATATATAAATATATATATGTATATAATTGGGATTGCTGCAAAGTATATTATATATACGAGGTAACAAATTAAGAAATCTTTAAATTTAATGTAATTTCATACAACGTCTACAGAAATTTAATTTTCTAACATTCTAAATATAAGTCAATTCAAACAAGATGTCACAAAAGTGATCTCTCTTGTCTAGATTGTTTTATATGGAATGTTTTGATGTTCATGTATGTGTATCTCATGCGGGTATTTATCGGTCCAAAGACATGATTAATACTTGGCAGAATTACACACACATTTTGTGGTGATAAACATGTGCCAATTGTCAAGGAAACCTAATGTGAATAATAAATCCATCAAAAGATAGATTTGTTATTTGACATAACTTATTGTCAATGTTTGATCATTACAACAAGAATACCACTTACAGTTAATATCACTACCCAAAGGCTTGGTATTAATGTTGTGCTAGGTATCTTGAGACGTTGCCATTAAATTAATTTATTTAGAGATTATCTGTTTGGTTACTTAATGTGAGCATAATTGTTTATTCCTTTTATTTTATTTTCTATTCAGTTTTAATGTCAACTACTTCAATCTCTGCCAACATGAACAATGTTCCAATGTTAAATGGAACAAACTTTAAGGACTGGAAAGAGAACATATTGATTGTTCTCGGCTGCATGGACATAGACTTGGCATTAAGAATGCCAAAACCGAATGATCTCACTGAACAAAGTACTCCTGAGGAAATTGTCTACTTTGAAAAGTGGGATCATTCTAACAGGCTAAGTCTTATGATCATGAAGCGTAGGATTCCAGAAGTTTTTTGGGGTGCCATAACAGAGGATGTTACCGTTGCCGGTGAATTTCTCTCAGAAATTCAAAAGCGTTTTGCTAAAAATGATAAGGCTGAAACAAGCACGCTTTTAGCAAGCTTGATTTCAATGAAGTATAAAGGCAAGGGTAATGTTCGCGAGTACATCATGGAAATGTCTCATCTTGCTTCAAAACTTAAGGCACTAAAGCTCGACCTATCTGATGATTTGCTCGTGCATTTAGTTCTCATCTCTCTTCCTGCACAATTTAACCAATTTAAGGTCAGTTATAACTGCCAGAAGGAGAAATGGACTCTCAATGAGCTCATTTCATTTTGTCTGGAAGAGGAAGAGAGATTGAAGCAAGAAAGGATTGAAAGTGCTCATCTGGCAAGCACCTCCAAGCATACGGGCAAAAGAAAGCATAAGGGAAAGGAAGTTGCTGCTCCTAAGGGTCCAGAACCAAAGAAACAGAAAGTGCAAGATGGTTGTTTCTTTTGTGGCAAGCCCGGACACAGAAAGAAGGATTGTGCCAAATACGTCGCCTGGCGTGTAAAGAAAGGTACATTTTATGTTTTGGTCTGTTCTGAAATAAATTTAGCTTCAGTACCAAGAAACACTTGGTGGGTAGATTCTGGTGCTACTACTCACATATGTGTTTCTATGCAGGGTTGCCTGAACTACCGAAAGCCAACTGATGCTGAAAGATACATCTTTGTGGGTGATGGCAAGTCCATAGAAGTGCAGGCAATAGGGCACTTTAGATTATTGCTGAAAACTGGTTATTATTTGGATTTATTAGACACTTTTGTTGTACCGTCCTTTAGACGGAATTTAATTTCTGTTTCTGTATTGGACAAATTGGGATATTGTTGTTCTTTTGGAAATATGAAGTTTAGTATGTCTATTAATTCAAATGTTGTTGGTACTGGTTTACTTAATGCGTTTGATAATCTATATTTGTTCGAAACTATTGCATCTTATAATGAAACCTTGCACGTGGAATCACGAGGTACAAAGCATAAATTAACTAAGGAAAATTCAGCCTCATTATGGCACAAACGCCTAGGTCACATCTCTAAATCTAGAGTTGAGCGCCTTGTGTCTGATGGAATTTTGGACTCTCTTGATTTTTCAGATTTTGATGTCTGTGTTGAGTGTATCAAGGGAAAACAGACCAAAATGAAGAAATATGGTGCCCATAGGACTACAGATGTCTTACAATTAATTCATACGGACATTTGTGGACCATTCCCTATGGCGTCTTGGAATGGTCAACAATATTTTATCACATTCATAGACGACTATTCCAGATATGGGTATCTATTTCTTATCCATGAGAAATCACAGTCTTTGGACGTATTCAAAAAATTTAAGGCCGAACTTGAGTTACAACTCAACAAACAGATAAAAAGTGTCAGGTCTGACCGTGGTGGTGAATACTATGGCAGATATGATGGATCAGGTGAACAACGTCTAGGACCGTTTGCAAAATACCTGGAGGAATGTGGAATCGTCCCACAATACACCATGCCAGGATCACCTAGCATGAATGGTGTATCTGAGAGACGAAACCGGACTCTTAAGGATATGGTAAGAAGTATAATCAGTCATTCTACTTTACCAGAGTCCCTCTGGGGTGAGGCTCTAAAGACAGCAACTTATATCTTAAATCGGGTGCCAACTAAAGCAGCTGCAAAAACACCTTATGAGCTTTGGGTAGGGAAAAAACCTAGTCTAAAACACTTGCATGTGTGGGGGTGTCCTGCTGAGGCGAGGCCTTATAAACCTCATGAAATAAAATTGGACTCCAAAACCATCAGCAGCTACTTTATTGGCTATGCCGAATGATCACGGGGTTACAAGTTTTATGATCCCACAAATAGGTCAATATTTGAGACGGGAATTGCAACATTTTTTGAGGATGTTGAGTTTGGGAGGAGAAATCCAGTTAGAGACATTGTCTTTGAGGAGGAAGCAGGAGTAATCCCACTTCCTACTACTACTTTTGACCAATTACAGGTTCCTATACCTATCATTGCTCGAGAAGTAACTTCGGATCCTCAACCAGACAATGTTGTTCAAGATAATATAGTTCAATCCCTCATTCAAGATGAGGTAATTGTTCCTGAGGAACAAACTCTACAACCTCAACCTCAAGAACCTGTGCCATTAAGGCGATCCACAAGAGAAAAGAGAGTTGCAATTTCGGATGATTATATCGTATATCTCCAGGAACATGAGGTAGAAAATGGAATGTCGAAAGATGATCCAATCAACTTTCGTCAAGCCATGGAAAGTTCCAACTCTCATAAACGGATAGAAGCCATGAATGAAGAATATAAGTCTATGCAAGACAATAAAGTTTGGGAACTTGTCTCATTACTGGTTAGCGAAGTCTGTGAGGTTGTAAATGGATATTTAAAACCAAAAGGGATTCAAATGGTAATGTGAGAGGTATAAGGCACGTCTTGTAGCCAAAGGCTTTACTCAAAAGGAAGGAATTGACTTTAAAGAAACTTTCTCTCAGCTTTTGAAAGATTCTTTTAGGACAATTATGGCGCTTGTTGCATATTTTGATCTTAAGTTGCATCGATGGATGTCAAAAGCCTTTTCTTAATGGTGACATTAAAGAAACAATTTATATGGTGCAGCCAAAAAACTTTATGTCAGAGACCCAAAGAATATGGTTTGCAAATTGACTAAATCCATCTATGGACTCAAACAAGCTTCTCGTTGGTACTTCAAATTTCATCAAGTTCTCACTTCGTATGGTTTTGAAACTAATGTTGTTGATGAATGTGTGTATCACATGTTCAGTGGGAGTAAACACATATTTTTGGTTTTATATGTTGATGATATATTGCTTGCCACAAACGATATAAACTTATTGCATGACACCAAGAGATTTCTATCTAAGAATTTTGAAATGAAAGATCTTGGTGATGCTTCCTTTGTATTAGGAATCGAAATACACCGAGATCGTTCTCAGGGTATTCTGGGATTATCACAAAGGAGCTATATCGAAAAAGTACTCAATAAATTTGGCATGCAAAATTGTAAATCAAGTGAAACCCCAGTTGCTAAGGGAGACAAGTTTAGTCTCAGCCAATGCCCGAAGAACAGTCTTGAAATTCAAGAAATTCAGAAGATTCCTTATGCCTCGGCTGTAGGGAGTCTAATGTATGCTCAAGTATGTACGCGTCCGGATATTGCATTCATAGTTGGCATGTTAGGCAGATATTTAAGTAATCCTGGCATGGATCATTGGAAAGCAGTCAAGTGTGTTATGCGATATTTACAGAGAACAAAGGAATATATGCTCACATATAGGAGATCGGATAAGTTAGAGGTCATTGGATATTCCAACTCCGATTTTGCTGGATGCCAAGACAGTAGGAAATCCACATCAGGCTATATTTATCTGTTAGCTGGCGGAGCAATTTCTTGGAGGTCTGCAAAGTAGACGCTCATAGCTTCATCCACCATGGCCGCAGAGTTTGTAGCGTGTTATGAGGCATCAAACCAAGGGATATGGCTGCGGAATTTTGTCACTGGGTTGCGTATTTTGGAAGGCATTGAAAGACCACTTAAGTTATATTGTGACAATAAGTCTGCAGTTTTATATTCCAATAACAACAGGAGCTCGACAAAATCAAAGCATATTGATATCAAGTTCCTAGTTGTAAAAGAAAGACTGCAGAGTGGACAGATTTCCATAGAGCACATTGGGACAAACTCCATGATAGCGGATCCACTTACGAAGGGACTACCACCCAAGGTCTTTCATGAGCACACTGCTCATATGGGTGTTGTTCTATTTGAGAACATTTTGGTTTAGTGGGAGTTTGTATTTATATTACTGCTTTATATCAGCCTTGAGTTTTATCTATGTAATTAGATTAATTTCTGCAGAAATGAAGTACTCAGTTTATTACACTGCTACGTACAGAAGTATTGATCTCAATAAAGTTAAGTAGGACCAGCTGGAAATAGGCATGTATGGATCACATTACATGTAATTTCCATGCTACGCATCCATGATTGATCTATGTTATTTAGCTGTATTGGTATACGTGACCATTGGTGGGTCGAGTTACGATTAATGTAACGAAGACCGCTTTGATCCTATATCAATATAGTTAATGGACAAGATTGTTTGGATACCCTCAGGTCATGATAACAAATTTCAGTGCTCACTAAAGTCAAGCACATTTTTCAGGTTACATATGTGGTCCAGTGGGAGATTGTTAGATAATGTCTCAATGGAACCATATATTTAAATGTGGTGTTATCATTTATAAGAAGCCTACAATTTAAGTGATTCAATTTAGTTAATAGGCTTAAGGGTATATGTGTCATGGACCTAATGTGTAGATACTAGTTGAGTAATTTCTATTTCTATGAGGGGCAGAAATAGAAATTAAAACATATTGGTTAAGTTGGTTTTTATAAAAAACTGCCACACGGTTGTGTTGTTGGAAAACCTATTTCAACCTTATATTGTTATGGTCCCTAATCCTACCAATGGTAAAGAACTGCCATTCTTCTTCTATTTCCTCTCAAGGAGAATTGATAAGGCACTGGTAAAGGAAAGGATTAGAAGGCAATAACAAAGGGTTTATTGATAATCACGCTTCCATTTAACCGTTCATCGATGGATTCGGGTAAGTTTTTGTCTTGATTTCTTGATGATTCACATGGTAGATGATCCAAAGCATAAAGTTTCATGTTCTGAAATTTATGTTTACATAGGACGGAAGTGGAGGGCCGAAGTGGTGAAGTTAACGTACAAAGAATTTAATTGCGAGTTTATTAGTATAGTGTGAATTGTATTGATTTGTACATCTTGAAAAATAGTAAACGACCTCGATAAATTATGAAATTTGAGAAGAGGCATGTATATGTGATTCTATACAACTTTTGTGTTTTAACTTTTTATTAAAAAGATCAATTAGAACTTATAATCGGATGATCTTAGATATTATAGTTTTGATTCATTTTAGCAATGTAGATTTTAGAGGCTGTTTTAACCCACGAAACGAGCTCATTTTTTTATTGGTTTCGCGTAAACTAAAATAAACATTATTCTGCATAGTTTTTGTGTGTTGAACTTTTCCGGAAAAAAAGCATCTTAGGGCAGTTTCTGGTCGTTTTCAACTTCAGATTTTTCGGTTGAATTCCGTCTAGGTTCTTTTATCAAGTTTTTCTCTAAACCTCTTTAGTTTCTATTAAATTCATCCGCTACACCTTTTATGAAATTTGATTCTATACAACTTTTGTTTTTTGAGTTTTGGTCAATTCGAATTATTTAAGCATGAAGCGGTGCATTTTTATACTTCTTCAACAAGTTACTTAGGATTAAATTATACTAACTTTATTTTTTACAGGATGGTGGGTCTTACTAACTTTATTATGCAGGGCTGACCCACCATATTTTTATTTCTATTTTGTTTATTTTATAATTAATTTATATTTCGTTGTGTATGGGTAAGAAACTAAATGCCACCGTATCTCGGGAAACTACCCATTCGTCTCGGTGCGGATGGAACTACTTGTCTTGTCCCGTAATAAGAATTAAATATATTTTGATTTGTGTCTGGTAGACACGTGGGTGTTAAATCTTGTACTCATACCAGTATACCTATATACTGACATGTTTTGTCTCTTGGCAACTCGGGTGCGTTTTGTTTGAGCGCAGCCGAGCTTCCTCTACAAGATTAGTTGGGACTATGGTGGTGACGTGGAATTACTATAGTGTTGGACTTCTCGTTTGGACTTCTTTTGTTTTCTTGAGCTTATGGTTGATATTAGTTTATGTATTTATTATTTTTTTTTATGACTTTAGTATTGGGATAATTTGGCATGGCTTGTAACCGTACATTATTTAAGTTATTTTGACTACGTATTGTTACTTTAATGTTGGAGGTATTGGTTAGTTATGAAATTATGATGGATGGTTTGGTTGGAGTTTAGTTTTTTGTTTCACCCCTAGGATTTGGATGATGGAATATTAATTGGGGTTTAGTCCTAATTTAATATTTAATTGTCCAAATTTTAGGGCGTGACAGTTTGGTATCTAAGCCCTAGGTTACCCTAGACTTGTGAGAGTTTAGGTGATCCTCGGATTGTGGAAACATGGGTTAGCTAGTTTAGGTTGGTGGTTGAATTTATTCTAAGTATTCATGAACGAATTCTTCTTGTGTGTTTAACTTGAAGGTGATGGTTGGAAGGTATAATTTGAGAAGTGTTGAGCCTAATGGCATAGGGGAAGAAACAACTGCTAACGTAGCGGCAGCGGCGACTGCTACTGAGGCAACCAATACGGTGCAGGTTAATGTAGGGGAGATGATGGCTCAGTTACTTCAAGTTGTTCAAAACAATAATCAAGACCAGTAGGGAGATCCATTCGCGAAGAGAAACAAAGATTTTGGTTCTTTGGGAGGTCAGAAATTCTCTGGAGATGGAGGACCCATTGCAGCTGATGCTTGGGTTCAAAAATGTGAGATGGTGTTTGGCCGTATGCAGCTCACTGAGGTCCAAAAATAGGAACTAGCGACACATCAGCTTGAGGGAGCAGCCCTATTTTGGTGGAACTCATGGAAGGAGGGTCTAGATTTAACAACTCTAACTTGGGCAGATTTCGAGACTCATTTTGACCGGAAGTTTGTTCCTGCTGCTATTCGGTCTCAGTTGAGTGATGAATTTTCGAAGTTGACTCAAGAAGGTAGAACAGTGATCGAGTATGCCACCAAGTTTAATAAGTTGTCTTGATATGCCCCTTACTTGGTTGACACGCAAGAGAAGAAGAATGTGAAGTTTATTAAGGGATTGAATCATTACCTATCTAAGTCCCTTATTCCCTTTGATACTGAACTGTTTGACAGAGTTCTTGACTTGGCACTGAAGTATGAGGAAAAAGAGAAGCAGTTTAAAGAAGGGAATGCCAAGGTCGGAGAGACTTCTAGAGGGAGTCACTTTGTGATGACCGGGTCCCTTTTTCCTCTCTTTATTTTCCTTCTTTTGGTTTCTCTCTCTTTTGTTCTCGTTGGGTTGGCAGCCTCAGAAATCATTTCCAAGTTAAGACTTTTGTTCTTGTGTGTGTGTCGGTGTTGAAGTTTCTTGTTCCGGGAGGTGCGGGGTCAGGTCCGGAGTGCCCGGGAGCGAAGTGAAAGTTTTTTCTGGGCTGTTGGGCCAGGGCCGCACGTGCGGGATTGGGCCGCACGTACGGGAGGCCAAGCCGCATGTGCAGGAACAGGGGAGTTTGAGTGGTTTCCATTCGTTCTAAATTGCAGGTGCGGGAAGGGACATGCGGGACCAACTGCACGTGTGGGGATCAGTGCCGCACGTGTGGAAGAGGGCAGCTGCATGTGTGGGGGCACATGTTGCACGTGCAAGATGGGATCAGTCTGAAAATCTCTGTTTTTCTTCTCTTTTGGTCCGAAAATGTATCACTTTTTTGACATTTCTCTCTCAACCTAAACCATATTTTCCTCATTCTTCTCTCTAGAAATCATCCTTTAAACATTAAAAACTCCTTGATTCTTAAAATCCCTTGGGTTTAGATCATCATTCTCATCCTCTAATCTTGAAAGATCAAGCTTGGGGCTCTTCTTGGTGTAGTGGAAGTTGAAGGATCATCCTTTGGGGCTAGGGTTTCATCTCCCTCTTCATTTATCTTTGAGGTAGGGATTCTTGAGTTATATATACTAGTTTTACCTTTCGATGATGGTTTAAGAGTCTTCCATTAGTTTTGATGATTTCCAACTTTGTGATTTCTAAAATGTAGAGATTTCTTCAAAAGAGGGTTTTTCTTTAAACTTTCAAAAATGTTGGTCAATCTTGGAGGGTTCTATCTTACTAATTAAAGAAAGATGTTTTGATTAGGGTTTTCACCAAGAAATGGAAAAATGTTGGGTTTTTGATGAAAACCCTAGAAAAATGGGGATTTTGGCAAGTAAGAGATGTACCTATGAAACTCTTTGTCATTTTGTGTCAAGAGATTAAATGAGGATAAATCTCATAGTTTGTTTGGTAAAAATGGAAACCTATTTGATATATGAGACAAATAAAAAAATGTTATTATAACATGTTGATAAATGCTTGAACTTGTGTTGTTGGAAAGTGGTGAATGATTATGTACCATGGAATGTGAATGTAGTAGAATTTTAAAGAGGTTATTTTGAGAACATCATATATTGCCTTGAAGAGGCTAGCTTGTTGAGATTTGAGCATGATGAGAAAGTTATTGTTGTTATGAATCGATGATTTGGTTATTGTGAAATAATGTTGTAGAGATGTTTGAAATGGAGAAACACTATGAAATACTATGCATTACTTCATGTTCTAAATTGATTTATTATCATCCTTGCACATCATGAAATGAGTTGGAAAGAAAATGCTTATCTTGAGAAAGAATTATATTGTAATGAGAACTATAGAAAGGTGGCATGGGGTAAATACGTGGTAAGTCCGGATAGGGGGTGTAGTTGAGCTTGATAAGTTGGCCTGAGTGTCCATGATGGAAGACCAGAAAACCACGCGAATAGGTGTCGAGCCTTCCGGTTAATACCGGTAAAAATGACAGTTTGGTAGTACTCATAGAGTCTACTTGCAGACACCAGCCTAGGGATTACCAGTATTGTATTTATCGCCCCTATTGAATTAAAATTGGAAGTTTGAAATTGATGAGATTATAAGATAATATTGAGAACATGGTGTTTTTGAAATAGTGCATTGCAAATGAATATTTTCCTCGTTTATTAATCTTGGCATGGCATTGCATTGCATTTACATTTTTTTTTATGTTGAGGAAAATGCATAACTATATATACTTTGTGAGAATTCTCTACTGGGCTTTATGCTCACCCCTATGGGATTTGGTGCAGGTAAAGATGTGGTGATCCCGCCAAGTTGATGGTATGGACATGATTGTGAAGAGTATTTTGCTCTTATATTTTTGTGTAAATTTTTGTAAAGCCAAGGGCTAATGTGTATGGGTCCAAGAGACCATTTTGTGTAACCAGGCTATTGCCTTGGAACTTGTAAGCCCTTGAGGGCCTTATCCTTTTGATTCGATGATTTTACATGCTATAGATTCATGCACTAGTTTATTAATGAATGTATAACCGCATGTGAAATTACTTTGTAAAACGTTCAATCTTATGTAATGGGATTTGGTTAATATCTTATTTGGAAGTGGGTAGTTCATGTCAAATTATTTCGGGGCGTTACATACTTCCAGCAGCGGGATGGGAACAGATACCAACCCTATGATCAAAGGCATAGGGGTCATCAATTTCAGAGGCCACAGCAACGGGGTAGTCAGGGAAATTTCAAATCTCAGGGTAATTTCCAGCCTCAGGGCAATTTCCAGCCCCAGGGGCACTATTATCAGAGACAGGGTGGTCCGCGCCCACAGGGTTATCAAGGAGAGCGGCACCAAGCGCCACAGTTGGGTTATCATCCTCCCGTACCTCAACTAGAGGGGCCCCCACCTATCCAACCAGTAGCACCTCAACCGATCAATAGGAAGTGTTTTGGGTGTCAGCAGTTGATGCATGTAATCAAGGATTGCCCTCAGAGACAGCAAGCACGACAGGGTCAGGCAGCTCCAGCCAGGGCATTTGCAGTGATGCCAAGAACTGACAAAGTGCTAGGTACTTTTAATCTCTATCAAGAACCCATTAGAGTACTTTTTGATACTGGTGTCTCTCATTCTTTTATATCTAGATAGTTTGTAGAAAGAGAACATATTATAACTACCTCTTTGTCTAGACCTATTCGTGTTGAGACCCCTTTAGGAAGGGCAGTTACTCTTTATGAGATGTGTAAAGATTTTGAGATTGACTTTGCGAGTAGAGTCTTGCATGCAGACCTAATTGTGTTAGGGTTTGAAGGGTTTACAATTATTTTGGGTATGGAGTGGCTGCCAAAATACTTTGTGACTCTAGATTGTGTTAGAAAGACTGTAAATATAGATATTCCTGGTATGCCATGGCTTACCCACATTTCTAGCGATGGAGAAGAGTCGGTGATGATGAGTTTTCTATGCTCCGTAGAAATCCCTAAGCAGGATATTAGTGAGGTAGATGTGGTGCATGAGTTTGAGGATGTATTCCATGAGAGACCTGGACCTCCTCCTCGATGGGTAGTAGAATTTCGCATTGACCTAGTGCCGGGAACTGCACCAATTTCTAAGGCGGCATACAGAATGGCGCCTAAAGAGCTTGTGGAGATGAAGAAGCAGTTGGAAGAGATGCTTCAGAAAGGGTTCATTCGTTCAAGTAACTCCCCGTAGGGAGCACCCGCGATCTTTGTCTCCGAGAAAGATAGCACTTTCCGTATGTGCATAGATTACAAAGAGCTGAATAAGGTGACTATCAAGAACAAGTATCCGTTACCTAGAATTGATGACTTGTTTGATCAATTGAAGGGGGCAGCCATGTTCTCTCAGTTTGATCTCAGAATGGGTTACCATCAGATGGGCGTGTTAGAGGAAAGTATACCGCTTACTGCTTTTCAGACCCGGTTGTACGAATTTCCTGTAATGTCTTTTGGTTTGACCAATGCTCCTGCCTATTTCATGGACTTGATGAACATAATTTTTCAACCGTATCTAGATAAGTTTGTGATTATCTTCATAGATGATATCCTGGTGTATTCTAAGAATGAAGAGGAACACAGAGAACACTTGAAAGTTGTATTGCAGACTTTGAGGGAGCAGCAATTATACGCTAAGTTCAGTAAGTGTCACTTTTGGGAGAAATAAGTTTGATTTTTGGGACATGTTGTATCTAATCAAGGGATAGCGGTAGATCTTGAGAAAGTTGTTGCGGTCAAAGAATGGAAGTAGCCTACGAACCCTACAGAGGTGAGAAGTTTTTTTAGGACTAGCTGGCTATTACAAAAGATTTATAGAGAAGTTTCCACTATTGCAGTGCCCATGACCAAGTTGACTCGCAAGAATGTGAAGTTCTTATGGACAGATGATTGTGAGGAAGCTTTCCAGGAATTAAAGCAGCGGTTAACTACAGCTCCGGTGTTAACTATATCGGTACAAGAGAAAAAGTTAGTAGTGTTTACTGATGCGAGTGGAACTGGCTTAAGATGTGTGTTGATGCAGCATCAAAAGGTTGTATCTTATGCTTCTCGACAGTTAAAACCTCATAAGAGACGATACCCTACTCATGACTTAGAGTTGGCAGCAGTTGTTTTTGCGTTGAAAGTGTGGCGACATTACTTGTTTGGGGAGCACTTTGAGTTGTACACAGATCACAAGAGCCTCAAATATCTTTTTTCTCAAAAAGAGTTGAACATGAGGCAACAGAGGTGGGTTGAATTCGTCAGTAGTTATGATTTCGAGATCCTTCACCACCCAGGGAAAGGAAATGTGGTCGCAGAAGCACTTAGTCGACAACATGGGATTACTGCTTCTTTGGTGATTCAACAATGGAAGTCCTTGGAGTTAATTCCGATGCATGTTGTTCAACCAATAAAGAGTGTTGAGAGGGCATACATTGGTAGTTTGACCGTGCAGCCGACGTTACTGGGAAAAGTTCATCAGATGCAAAAATTTAGATGGGTTTCTCGTTAGCAAGCTCGATGACCTTGTAGTGGATTTGATCGATGATTGTCCTATTAATTGGTCTGTGGACTCAGATGGGGGATTACGGTTCAAGGGCAGGTTGTGTGTACCTAACATTGTTGAATTGAGGAAAGAGATTATGGATGATGCCCATAGGTCCCGATATACCATTCACCCTGGTGGGACTAAAATGTATCAGGACCTGAAGAGGACGTTTTGATGGGAAGGTATGAAGAAAGATGTAGGAGAGTATGTTTCTTGATGTTATATGTGTCAATAGGTTAAGGCAGAAAACCAACGACCGTTTGGACTTTTGCAACCTCTTGAGATTCCTACTTGGAAATGGGAGTACATTTCTATGGACTTCGTGGATGGATTGTCGCGGTCTAAGCGAGGCAATGAATCTATTTTGGTGATAGTGGATTGACTCACCAAGTCTGCTCATTTTATTCTTATCAGTGTTCACCGAACTGCAGATAAACTAGCTAGGCAGTATATTCGGGAGGTGGTGCGACTTCATGGCGCACCAGTTTCTATAGTTTCGGATCGTGATCTGTTATTTGTGGCAGAGTTTTGGGAGAGTTTTCAGCATGCTTTGGGTGCTAGGTTAGACTTGAGCACGGCTTATCATCCTCAGATAGATAGGCAAACTGAGCGGGTAAATCAGATCATGGAGGATATGTTGAGAGCTTGTGTCCTTGATCTTGGTGGTAGTTGGGAAGAACACTTGCCATTGGTGGAGTTTGCTTATAATAACAACTATCACTCCAATTTCGGGATGGCACCTTTTGAGGCTTTGTATGGAAGGCCATGTCATTCACCTACATGTTGGATGGAGGTAAGAGATGCGCCGTTGTTAGGGCCAGAGTTGGTGAGAGAGACCACGGAGAAGGTGAACATTATTCAGGAACGTATTAAGACTGCACAGAGTCGTCAGAAGAGTTACGCTGATAGAAAACGTAAGGGGGTTGAGTTGAATGTTGAAGATTTTGTGTTTTTGAAGGTCTCACTGATGAAGGGGGTCATGAGGTTTGGAAAGAGGGGAAAGTTGGCACCTAGATTTGTGGGACCATATGAGATCACTGAGAGGATAGGTAATGTGGCTTACAAATTAGCTCTACCACCTGCTTTAGCTATGATTCACAATGTGTTCCATGTATCTTTATTGCGGAAGTGTATACAAGACCCTTTCCAAGTAGTATCACCTGAAGTGTTGGAGATTAGTGATGATCTAACGTATGTGGTGCGACCGGTTACTATTCTAGATTGGGATGTAAAACAGTTGCGGCGCAAGAAAGTGAACTTGGTGAAAGTGCAGTGGAGCGAGGATGAGAACGATATTACCTAGGAGTTAGAAAAGAAAGTTCGGCGTATGCACTCAGAACTTTTTGCTTAGTACTCTCTCTTATCGAATCTCAAGACGAGATTCTTTTGAGGTCTGTATATTGTAGCAACCCTAATTTTCTTTAGTCATTATTTATTATTATTATGGTTATTATTATCTTATTTTATTTTTTGGCTTTATTAATTGTGTGGGTCAAATGAGAATTTATGTAATATTTAATGAATTTAATGTGGTAATTAATTAATTTAATGTATTATTTAATTATATATAATTAATCTAAATATTTAAATATTTATATTTGTTATATAAAAAAAAAAAGAGAGGTATTGTATATATATATATTATTAATCTTATATTTATATTTATATATATTATAATTATGTTGTATTATATAATATAATATATTATAATAGTTTATTAAGTTAGAATAGGATTAGGTTTTAATATAAGTAGACTTAGTATAATATACTTGACCTAGTTTGAAACACAAAGTGAAGTTCTCAGAGAGAAAAGCAGTAGTCGTTAGAGAGAGAGAGAGAGTAATCAAGAGAGAGAGCCGAGAAAGAGAGAAACAGTGAGGAGAAAGAAAAAAAAAAGAGAAGAGAAAAAAGAAAGAAAAAGAAAAAGGAAGAAAAAGATTAGGGTTTTATTTTGGTGGCATCTTTAGTTCTTCAAATAATTCTTTGATCTTCAAAAAAATATTATGAGTACAAAACCCACTTCCCTTAATTTATGTTTAATTCGTTATTTTTATTTATTTATTTGATGTTGAATTGATTTTATATTTGCATGTAAATGATTGATTGATTTTAATTATTTTGATTAATAGTGTATGTAAGGTTTAGGATTTTTAGATGATTGATTGATTTTAATTATTTTGATTAGTTGTATATGTAAGGTTTAGGGTTTTTAGATGATTGATTGATTTTAATTATTTTGATTAGTTGTGTATGCAAGATTTAGAGTTTTTATATGCATTTATTTTATGATTGTAATCACACTCATGATTATATGAAATTAAAATTAATTACGAACCCATAGATAAATTCATTATACTCCACCACGACTCCATGGCTGCTTGTTTTATTTGAGTGATGATGAGAAAGAGTGTATAAAAAAAGTGAGGATTATGAGATTTATTTGAATGCCTTAGGCTTGGCATTGTTATGTTTGTTCTCATGAGTGAGATGTTTTGTACATGTATATTGTTGCCTCATTCTCATGAGTAGACGAGTGCTTTGATTTACGTGCGTACGTATATGCTAACCATCCGGAGAATGTGAGTCAAACTCGGAACAATATCCCCGTGCAAGTTCGGCTTTGGAGCGGTGTTAGGTATACGGGAGGCACATGAGATATATATGTGTAGGACGGAAGTGGAGGGCCGAAGTGATGAAGTTAAGGTACAAAGAATTTAATTGAGAGTTTATTAGTATAATGTGAATTGTATTGATTTGTACATCTTGAAAAATAGTAAACGATCTCGATAAATTATGAAATTTGAGAAGAGGCATGTATATGTGATTCTATACAACTTTTGTGTTTTAACTTTTTATTAAAAAGATCAATTAAAACTTATAATCGGATGATCTTAGATATTATAGTTTTGATTCATTTTAGCAACGTAGATTTTAGAGGCTGTTTTAACCCACGAAACGAGCTCATTTTTTTATTGGTTTCGCGAAAAATAAAATAAAACATTATTCTGCACACTTTTCGTGTGTTGAACTTTTCTGGAAAAAAATCATCTTAGGGCAGTTTCTGGTCGTTTTCAACTTCAAATTTTTCGGTTGAATTCCGTCTAGGTTCTTCTATCAAGTTTTTCTATCAACCTGTTGAGTTTCTATTAAATTCGTCCGCCATACCTTTTATGAAATTTGATTCTATACAACTTTTGTTTTTTGAGTTTTGGTCAATTCAAATTATTTAAGCATGAAACGGTATATTTTTATACTTCTTCAACAAGTTACTTAGGATTAAATTATACTAACTTTATTTTTTGTAGGATGGTGGGTCTTACTAACTTTATTATGCAGGGCTGACCCACCATATTTTTATTTCTATTTTGTTTATTTTATAATTAATTTATATTTCGTTGTGTATGGGCAAGAAACTAAATGCCACCGTATCTCGAGAAACTACCCATTCGTCTTGGTGCGGATGGAACTACTTGTCTTGTCCCGTAATAAGAATTAAATATATTTTCGTTTGTGTATGGTAGACATGTGGGTGTTAAATCTTGTACTCATACCAGTATACCTGTATACTGACCCATTTTGTCTCTTGGCAACTCGGGTGCATTTTGTTTGAGCGCAGCCGAGCTTCCTTTGTAAGATTAGTTGGGACTATGGTGGTGACGTGGAATTAGTATAGTGTTAGACTTATCGTTTGTACTTCTTTTGTTTTCTTGAGCTTATGGTTGATATTAGTTTATGTATTTATTATTATTATTTTTTATGACTTTAGTATTGGGATAATTTGGCATGGTTTGTAACCATACATTATTTTAAGTTATTTTGACTACGTATTGTTACTTTAATGTTGGAGGTATTGGTTAGTTATGAAATTATGATGGATGGTTTGGTTGGAGTTTAGTTTTTTGTTTCACCCCTAGGATTTGGATGATGGAATATTAATTGGGGTTTAGTCCTAATTTAATATTTAATTGTCCAAAGTTTGGGGCGTGACAACCCAAGTCTGTGGAAGGGTAAGGTTAGGAGGTGAAGCGGGCTAGACCCATTGGACCCAAAATTAAAACCACATGCGCACGCCGTCCATCCGGTCAGTCGAGCAGCCTGGGCTTGGGCGCAGATGTATGATGTGAGGTTGGGTTGGGCTTGACCGGCCAATACTTATCTTTTTGGGCCAAAAACATTTGTAATTTATTTATTTATTTTGTTTACAAAATTCAAAATAAATTGGTCTAGAATTTTTCCTTCACCCAAACAGATCCCTAACGGGTTCAGACCCACCTGAACAGGTTCAAAGGGTTCAAAACAGGTTCAACCCGAATTGAATCTGTCCAAACATATTCAAATCTGCCTGGTGCCTATTCAATCTGTTCGAACAAGTTTCATACCTAGTCAGAAAAGCCACAAATTCTTCTATTTAAGGCTTGCCATCCAGTAATTCTTGTATCAGATTTTTTCCATAAAATGTTCATCCTTCTCCTTCTGTTCTTCTTCTGTCTTTCTACATCTTTTCTGTATTTATATTTTAGGAAGAAAAAGAGAGAGTTACAACAAAGTTGGTTCGCCAGGCTTAAATTTGTAGTGCTGCAAATTTAAGTGTTAGTCGTTGCATCTTGGGAAGTAGACGCCGGTAAAACTCGAAGCACCGGAGCGAGGGCGAAATCTGCTTTAAGGAGATTGTGTCCAACACAAGCCTCGACATTATTTTTTGTAAGTTTTTAATTCGGAATAATTATTTTCTGAATTATTTTATTTTATTATTTATTTAATTTATACTTTAAATTTACACACACACACCTTTGTGGGTATAACAATCTTAAAGTAGACTTCTTAGTTTTATTTATTTATGTGATAGACAGACAAATATTTTGTTTCGGGAAATTAAATAGTAGTAATATACTGTTTAATTTCTTAAATAGTAGTAATATACTATTTAATGATTTCTTTGATAACATAGTAGTAATATACTGTTTATCATTGGAATTTTGTTACAAAATATTATTCTGTTTATTTTGTGTGTAAATTCTTTTTTGTATAAATTTGTGATTGGTGTATTATTTTTATTTCATCAGAATTATGACAACTGAAATTAACAGTACTGAGACTATTATTACTCAAACCCCACACTGTTGTGCGTTGATGACTCACGTGATCTGGGTAAATCATGGGGAGAAGCCAGAAAAATTCAATGGAAATGATTTTAAAAGATGGCAACAAAAAATGATGTTTTATCTTACGATATTAATTCACTCATGAAAAGGCACCGACACTGAACGAGGGAGAAACTGATCGGCAAGTGGTTGTCGCAATCAATGCATGGAAACATGGTGATTTTCTGTGTTGGAATTATATCCTCAATGGGTTAGACAATACACTGTACAATGTGTATAGTGTCAAAACCACTACTAAAGAACTGTGGGAATCACTAGATCATAAATATAAGACAGAGGACGCCGGTACAAAAAGATTTGTTGTTAGTCATTTTCTAGATTTTAAAATGATGGATTCCAAGACGGTTATTAGCCAGGTTCAAGATCTCCAATTAATTCTCCACAACGTACATGCGTAAGGGATGGTTCTCAGTGAATCTTTTCAGGTTGTGGCAATCATCGAAAAATTGCCACCATCCCGGAAAGAATTCAAGAATTATCTAAAGCATAAGTGCAAGGGGATGAAATTGGAGGAACTAATAGTGCGGCTCCGAATTGAGGAGGACAACTATGGTTTCGACAAGAAGTCAGGAAACCATGTCATGCAGGCTAAAGCAAATGTTGTGGAACATCAACAAAGGTCAAAATTCAACAACAAGAAGCAGAAGCATGATGGCAATGGTCCCAAACAAGGATCCACTAGTAAGATCAACAAAGGGATCAATAACGAGTTCAACAAGAGGTTCAAAGGCAAGTGTTTTGTGTGTGGCAAAGATGGACATCGTGCTAAGGATTGTCACATTCGCAAGGATAGAAAAGTTCAAGCAAAAGCCCAGCACAAGCCAACATAGCCGAGGATTTTTATCTTTCCGATGGAGTGGCAGACATCAATCTTGCCGCAGTAGTCTCTAAAGCAAATTGGATGGGCAATCCCAAGGAATGGTGGGTGGATACTAGAGCAACCCGCCATATCTATGCAGATAAGAAGATGTTCACAACCTACAAAGTGGTGGAAAGTGGGGAACAACTTTTTATGGGACTCTCCTCTACATCAACTGTAGAAGGACAAGGAAAGTGTCACGACCCCATTCCGCCCCTAGTAGAATGGTGTCATGATGGCCAGTAATCCGAGATTACCGAAGGCCAACTTCCAGAATTCACACACAATCAGAGTATTATATATGGGGCTTACATGTGCGGAAGCAATATATGTAAATCTAACTAGTCCATAAGAGCTGTGCGTAGATCCAATGAAATGACATACATCTTAATTAAAGTCTTACAACTTGGATACAAATAAAATAAAGTACATGTTACATCTTAATCAAAAGGCTTCTCAGGCCGAAGTATACAAAAGACATGAATTACAACTAAGAAGCATAATCTTCAAGACGATACAAAACATGAATCAAACATCTTGCAAATAACATCTTAGGCGTCACCGCCTTCTTGCTTGCCACCTACATATATACATAGAGAGGGTGAGCTTGGATACTCAGTGAATGGTACAAGTAATAAAGGTTTAAATGAATGACATCCGAGATCTTTATCAAAACAATACATAACATAGCTTGTACATCAATCTTGGTTTTTCAAAACATGTGTGCTACAAAAGCTTAAAGTCCCTTAGCACGTACGGACTTAACTTGATGTGCTACAAATGCTTATAGTCCCTTAGCACGTACGGACTTAACTTGATGTGCTACAAATGCTTATAGTCCCTTAGCACGTACGGACTTAACTTGATGTGCTACAAATGCTTATAGTCCCTTAGCACGTACGGACTTAACTTGATGTCATCAAAACAAAGCTTATACTTGATACATAAAATAGGGATAGTCATTCATGCTTGATCAAATACTTTTCTAAAACAAAGTAAAGCTTTAACAAATCTTTTATAACGTAACTTTATTAAAAATACCACTCACATAGTTCTTGGGACGTCGGGATCAAGGCAAAGGTCCAAGTCCTACAAACACATGGCAATCACATTCTCAAAACAAGCTTTACATGCATGCAAATGATCTAGGGAAAACATGCTGGCAATGACCTAGGGAAAACATGCTGGGTACCAACCAGGTCCTGGAATGGATGCACAGAAATGATCTAGGCAAAAGTGACCTAGCTGAGTGAACTCAGGAGGTCTTGACCGAGGTCCTACACCTCTTGGCCGAGGTGTGGTTACCTAGGCTTCAGTGTACAGCTGCCCGCCGAGGTGCTACAAGGTGCCGGCAAGGGTGTACCATGGTCGGCCTAGGTGTGCAGTGGTTAGCCTAGGTGTGCATGCAAGATAAACTAACGTGCAAGTGATCGTGCAAGGTAGGCCAAGGTGAGATACGATGCTTGGCTTAGGTGTGTGATCTAGGCAAGAGTGATCTCGGTGATCACACCTAGGGAAATGAAGCCTGGAAATCTGGGTTTCCCTCTCTTGAAAAAACATGAAGAACATGAAGAACATGAATGCTAAAATCATAACTTCTTTGTTACAAAATCTGGGATTTCATGGCATGAGTTCAAAAACATGGACCTAGGTACCCATTCTTGAAGATCATATGAAAACAAACACGAAAACATGCATCTTGATACAAACTTTCGGATCAAAACATGGTTTTTCCTCAAGAACACATGAATATCATATTCTCTTTCTAAAACCGAACTTGAAAGCAATGCATGGCTTACAAATCATATTCAATCGTGCAATGCAATAACATGATCATAAAGAACAACTTGACCAGATCAAGAATCTAACCTTAGAACACGGATCTACGGTTCGATCTCTTGGAATCAAGCTTGGAAATCTACTCTCCCTCAAGAACTCCTCTTCCTCTCCTAGAGCTTCTCTCTCCTCCTTAGAACAAAGATATAACAAATGATAGGTTTTTCTCTCTGCCGGCTGATTTAACACTCAGCTCGGACACGTGGCAACGGCTGGTTGGTTCTCCTAAAAAAGGTGATAGATTAACAAGACATGTGTAAGACAAAGCGTATCTAACAAGCTTCACGGCAAGGCACTCCGGCAAGTAATGATCTCGGCTAAGGACATAGGCTTCGGCAAGTAAGGTCTCAGTGACCTCGGCTAGGAAGGATAACACTTGGCCAAGCTGTGCCACACCTCGGCCTAGATGTGCCACACCTCAGTCTAGGTCATTCCAGTCCCAGAACAAGATCACTAGGTGCAAGGATTAAGGATCTCGGATGCCTAGATGATAACATCTCGGCCTAGATGATGCATATCTCGGCCTAGGTGATGCACACCTCAGCCTAGATGATGACATCTCGGCCAATATGCCTAGGTGATGGTGGAGGTCAACCAAGGTGGTTCCAAGATGGTCCTAGGCTTAAGATGACCTCGGTTTGGCATGACCTAGGCTTAACATGACCTAGGCTTGGCATGACCTAGGCTTGGCATGACCTAGGCTTAACATGACCTAGGCTTGACATGACCTAGGCTTGGCATGACCTAGGCTTGACATGACTTAGGCTTCAGACAGCAAGGAAGGAACAAAGCATGCATACAACACTTAGGCAAATCACATAAGCACAAAACAAGACAGGGACCTTTACTTAGGAAAAACAAGTCAAAGTCTACAAATGCAAGCTTAACAAGACGAAATCATACAAATGCACATGAACATGACTAAGATATGAATGTGGGTTATTACAGAAAGATTGTGCTGAAAATGACCTCGAGGAAATAGCTCAGTCTTAACAATGTATTCCATGTGCCAGAGATTCGCAAGAATTTGATTTCTAGGTCATTGTTGATCAAGAATGGGTTTAAATTAGTCTTTAAATCTGATAAAGTTGTACTCTCCAAGAGTGGAATGTATGTGGGGCGAGGTTATATGAGTGATGGGTTTTTTAAGCTCAATGTAAATCTTGTTGTACCTAATTTGGCTTTTAATAATAAGAACACATCTTTTGTTTATATTATTGAGTTTTATTTTTTATGGCATGGTAGATTAGGACATGTTAATTTTAATTCTTTGCGTAGACTTGTTGCTTTAGAATGTTTACCAAACTTAGAATTTGATCCTAATCATAAATATGAGATTTGTGTTGAGGCAAAACTCACTAAGGCATCATTTAATAAAGTTGAAAGAAGTACTGAACCTCTAAATCTAATTCACACAGATATCTGTGATTTAAAATTTGTTCAAACTAGAGGAGGTAAGAAGTACTTTATTACTTTTATTGAAGATTGCACTCGATATTGCTATGTTTACTTATTGAGATGTAAAGATGAAGCCGTAGAAGCTTTTAAGCAATATAAACTTGAGGTTGAAAATCAACTTGGCAAAACTATTAAGATAGTGAGAAGTGATAGAGGTGGTGAGTATGATGCACCATTTGAAGAATTTTGTTCTGAACATGGTATCATTCACCAAACCAGTGTACCCTATTCTCCTCAGTCAAATGGAGTTGTTGAGAGAAAGAATCGAACTCTTAAAGAGATGATGAATGCCATGTTGATTAGTTCAGGGTTACCTCAGAACTTGTGGGGGGAAACGATTTTATCTGCTAACTTTATCCTTAACAAGGTACCCCACAAGAAACTCAATCAAACACCTTATGAATTATGGAAAGGTCGACGACCTATCTATAATTACCTCAAAGTGTGAGGGTGTTTGGCCAAGGTTGCTGTGGACGCGCTCCCGGGAACTCTCTGAATATCCGCGCGCCTGTGAAAGGGCGCGGATTCTCGTTTTGTTCTCTGAGCTACTACAGTTCGAACTCAACGTCACGGTTCTGAATCTAATCTCACAATGTGCGATGTGAGATTGATAAATCACCAAAGAGTCCAAATCCGGCAAATCATTTTGGAAAACTGATTTTTATAAAGAAGTGTCAAACATGGACTGCTTTGCCAGATACAGAGTCGCCACCTAAATATTTTATTTTGGGAGAATTTAGGAAACCCTGACTTGTGCCTAAGGCCACGTGTTCGTCATCACCAAAGTTGCCTCGGCTCGGGAACTTGGGTACGAGAGGGGAAGGTCATGCAATGAGCACCCCTGCTCGCCCAATCAAAGATCGGCCTGTACTAAGCATGATATCTTGTTTTTGAAAACACATGTGTTCTTATTCCGGTTAATTAGCTAATCTTACTACGTGATGCGCACAGCAAACAAATATAGACTAGATCGCCTAATTTGGAACAAAACATTGCATGTTTGTTTCGAAAATGGTTTAAAGTTTGCTACTCGCAAGTAGGCTAAAACGAGGATTTGATGAATTGTTCCAATTCAAGTAATCCAACCTTCACCCACAGGCATTCACGCAGTTATAGCAAATAAGCAATTAGCCTCATGGCAAGCATGCTTTCATAGCAACATTAACACATATGCAGTATACTAAAGCGTAAACACTCACAGTGTACTCCGAGCCAAAACAAGGAACTAGTTAGAAATCATGCATGATCCTAGTTCATGTTAAGATGGCTAATGCAACACATGCAAAAATGCAACTAAGATAGGCTCGACTATCCTAAGATGTCATATGAAATGCAACTTGATACATGTATTCAAATTGGAATTGAAATACAATGCAGTTAGTATGATGCGCCGAGTCCGGTGCATGCAATACAGATGAATGGATGCACGCATGCGAGCATAAGGTATGCTAAACAAAATATGCCCTAAAACTAACCATCGTAAGCGGTTAAGTAAAAGGGGAGAAAAAATTGGGGTTGGAAGACATGCATCACACATACGCACGCTTTTTACAACAATACGCCCTCTCGATGGAGGGACCGAATAAGAAGCTAACTAGCTAATCTAAGCTAATTAAACTAATTATTACAAAACAAATTGAAATAGCTAAACACATTAACTATTAAAGTACAAACCAAAGCATAAGCTAGCTATCTAAGCATGGCAGCTAAGGAAAGCAGTAAATCAGGAGCCTCAGAGGGAGAGGAATGCATGCAAGCCCGGTCGCGTCGTTCGGAAATCCAATGCGATGCCCCGATTTGCCTCTGTTTGCATTTGTTCTCAAAACACTGCACCAAGCTCCAGAAAGCTGAAACTCCACCTTGGGAATCCTGTGGGAGGGTGGCCGACCACTTTTGGTCTCTCCAACCACTTGCCGACCACTTTTTGTTGTTGCAAGATAGAAAAAGTGGTCGACCTGCTAGTTTTTCTGGCTGGCCGACCAGTTGTTGCTGCTGAATTCCAGTTTGTTGCAACAGAGAGCAAGAAAGGGCATGGCAATGTATTTGTAAGATATGTGTGCACAACCACCCTCCCTATCATGTCATGAACTAAAGGGAGTGTGGTTCTCGACTCTCGGGCCACCAATCGCGCATTTCGATGCATGATGGCCAAGAGGCGAAGTTGCACAATTCAATATGAAATGAATGCACAAGTAAACACATAAAGCCTAAAACTCTATCATGTGTGATCAAGAGCGTCGGCGACCGGGAATTAAGGCACGTTTCATTACTTCAAGTATGAAACGTCCCTCGTTTCCCATGTTTGCACTAATACCTATTCCAAACACAATGCAACACATAACATGGCAAACATGCAATGTGACTTAAGCATGCAAACATGCAACTACATGGCATACTCAATGCAATGTGGCATAATTAACTTAACAAAGCTAATGATATGCGAACAATGCTAATTCATGCACATGCAATACAATGCAACAAGGGCAACTTAGCAATGTTAGGAACATGCATACTCAATGCAATGGAACAACTTGGCATACACAATGCAAAGGACTACGTAGCATACACAATGCGAAGCAAGATAAGCATGCAAGCAACATGCAAGTGAATATACTAAATGGACTTAAACCAAAAGGGGTAGACCTCAGTCGTGCCCATATCAGTGGCCATTGGTGATGAAATTAAGGCACAAAAGGCAAGGAATGCATGCACAATGCATTGGCCATCCAACTAGGCCCAAGAGCACAACCCTCAAGAAGGCTCAAAGAGTGACAAATGTGCAAGTGTAACAACACTAAGTGCACCGAAATTAAGTAAGAAATGATGCCAAATCATTCAAAGAATACAAGTGAAGCATGCAAGGGTCCTTAAAGCATGAAGGCTAATAAAGAGGACCACAAAGGATGCATGCAATACATGGCAAACATGCATGAACCAATCATGGACAGAGCTGAAATAGGTCAAGACAATGACCAAAACATGCGGAGATGAGGGCCCAAAGACCTAGGCATGCAAGCATACAAGCTAAGCCATAAACTAGGCAACAATGCACAACACTTTAAGGCACTTAAAGAGTAAATGAAATAAGAACATGGCAGTCCTAAATGCTCTGAAATGAAGTATTAAATGATGCCAAATCATCTAAATAACTCAAAGGTAGCATGCATGAGTCATTAAAACACAAAGCTAGCAAGGCCAATTACACTACAACTATACAAAGCATGAAGGATATGGAAAAGGCAACCCAAAACAATCCTAGAACATGTCAAAATGATACTAAAACATGCATGGAAGGAAGCCAAAACAAGCTAGCATGAAGGGCATAAGGCATGATACATACAAGGCAAATAAGGTGGATTACACTATACCTATTAAGACCAAGCATGGAATGACTTAAGCAACAAAAATCAGAGTTATATCATGGCATAATAACCCCAAAAACACACTGAAATGATAGCTCGCAAGCTATGGCATGAAAGCATACAGAATGACTCATGTTAAGACATAAAGGGGAAAACCCTCCGACGCATTGAATGAGTGATAAATGCAAGTGCATGACCATGAAACATGGACTGAAGTCACATAATAAATGATGCCAAATCATTCAAATAGTCCAAGTAAAGTATGCTAGAGGACTTGACACACAAACCTAACAAGCTAGATTGAACCATAGATATACAAAGCAAGTCATGTATGGCCAAAACAACCAAAATCAGACCTTAAACATGGTGAAACATGAACAAAGTCTTCTTAGAGCCAAGGCAAAAGCATGCTAAAATGACATGTTAAAGCATGATGCATGTTAGGCTATTTCATGGGATTGCACTACAAGTGCATGGAGCATGCAAGGGCCAACCAAACCAAACCAAAACAAAGTCATGACATGGCAAAACATCACCAAAAACATGCTGAAATGGAAACAAAACAAGCTAGAATGACATGCTACTTCATGAAGCATACAAGACTAGTTTGTGTGATTTACACTACAAGTGTATAAGGCATGCATGGAGTGACTAAACCAAGTAAAAATAGTGGCATGCCACAACAAAACAACCACAAATACAAGCTAAGATATGGCCAACATAAGCTTAACAAAGATGCTCAAACATGAGGCATTCAAAGCAAGTAAACAAGACACAAGGAGAGGGGATGACCCTCTCCTATTTAAAACTCCAAAACCACCTTTCCACCACTGAAAATCCTTTGGATTTCAGTGGTAGAAAGGTCATGCAAAGGCTACAACAATGGCTTAAAGGGATGGCTCAAAATAAGGCCTAACAAGGCCTAAGAGGGGGTAAACCACCCCAAACGAAAAAAGTGACCTTAAACAAACTTCTTAAGAATACAAAAACAGAACTTTTTCCAGTTCAGAGCTAAGCTTAAAAAAGTATGCAAAAAGGACTAAAAGCTTAAGCAAAAATGGGAAATTTAAAGATCAAAGACTCACCCTTGAAAACCTTCTTTACTACTGCAACTCCAGCACACTTTTTGGATCAAAACCAGTCCAAAAGCAACAAAAACAACCTCAAGAAGCCTCAGCAACAAAGGTAAGGTGTTTGAGTGTGTGTTTGTGTACAAAAGTGAGACAAAATAACACTTTAAGGCACAAAATGGGAACAAACAAGGAAGAATAGATACAAGTGTATATCTATCTCTCAAGCCTCAAGTTTCTGAACCTAGAGGAGGGAGGTGGAGGTTCCCTCTTATAGAGAACAAAAGGCAAAGCTTCTCCAAGAAGCTAAGGGCCAAGGCAATCCCTCCATACACGTGTATGGAGGATGGCTCTGGTGCCCTCCAACTGTGCCAGCTGGAGGAAAATATCTCCAAAAAGGTGCCAAAAAGCAGCTGACCACTTAAAGTGGTCGGCCAGCTACTTAAAATGGTCGGCCGACCACTTTAAGTGGTCTCCTAGAACACAAACTGGTCGGCCATGGGTGGGAGAGGTCTACACACTGAAAGCAAAGTGGTGGTATGGTGGCCGACCAGAAAAGATGGTCCAAAGACCAAGAAAGCCAGTTATCCGACCAGAAAACTCGCTGGCAGAAAGAAAAGTGGTCTCCAAGGAGAAAACGTAGGCTCCCACCCTTGTACCACCTTCCAGACAAGGAAAACAAGGTTTGTACCAAAAACAAACCAAAGTGGATGCAAAATGAGAGATCGGGAGGCAAAGCACGCAACCGAAAGCCCCGAAAACTAGCTGACGAGCACCAAAAGTGGTATGCGACCACAAAAGTGGTCTCCCAGACCATAGTGTCCCTTTAGGTAGAGGCAACAAGGTGTGGTTCAAAAACCACACCAAACGGAGAACGTTAAGCGGTCTCGAGACAAGGCGCGCGGCCGAAGGCTCCAAAAATCAGAAACTAGTCTCCAAACACAAAAAAAGCGTTCTACGACCACAAAGAGATGGTCTACAAGACCTCTCCCTCCCTCTAGGAAGAGAAAACAAGATTCGGTCCACAAACTGAACCAAAACACAAAGAGTTCAGAGGCCCGGAGGCAAGGCTCTCAGCCAAAACTCCGGAGACTCGAAACGAGCACAACATGCACCATCACCGAACGCTCAATCGATGACGTCTGAGTCTTAAGGTCGATCAAAAATAGGGTGTCTACAGTTGCAGTCCCTAGTTCCAAAACGACTAAGATAGGACTAAAAACTGTTGATTGTGTGTTCATTAGTTCTGCAACTAATAGTAATGCATGTAGATTTTTAGTTCATAGATCTGATGATATGCACGTAAACACTATTATTGAGTCAAGGAATGCATCGTTTTTTGAACACATTTTTCCTTGCAAGGAAACTAAAAAGATAAGTTCAAATAAAAAAACTTTTGATACTATTATAGGTAGCAGTGAAGACCACAATGATAATGAATCAAATGAACCTAGACGTAGCAAGAGGGCTAGGATCTCTAAATCATTTGCTCCAGATTTTCTGACATACCTGTTAGAAAATGAGCCTCAAAACTTCAAGGAAGCAATGTCAAGTCCTGAAGCTCCATTGTGGAGAGAGGCTGTGAATAGTGAGATTGAATCAATACTGCAAAATCTTACTTGGGAACTGGTGGATCTTCCACCAGGGTGTAAACCTCTTGTATATAAGTGGATATTCATGAGAAAAATGAAAGCAGATGGTTCAATAGATAAATACAAGGCTAGGCTTGTTATTAAGGGATACAGGCAGAAGGAAGGCCTTGATTATTTTGACACCTATTCACCAGTGACAAGAATGACATCCATTCGCATGTTGAAGGCGATTGCAACTTTGTATAATCTAGAAATACATCAAATGGATGTTAAAACAACTTTTTTGAATGGCGAGTTAAATAAGGAAATCTATATGGAACAACTAAAAGGGTTTCAAGTTCCTGGCTAAGAGAAAAAGGTTTGTAAACTTGTCAAATCTCTTTATGGATTAAAACAAGCCCCGAAACAATGGCATGAAAAATTTGATCACACTATGCTTTCGGATGGTTTTAAGATAAACGAATGTGACAAATGCGTCTATGTTAAAAGCACAGACAAAGGCTATGTCATAGTTTGTCTTTATGTGGATGACATGCTCCTTATTGGAAGTAATAATGGTATGATTAAATTCACAAAGAAAATGTTGAACAAAAAGTTTGACATGAAAGATCTGGGAGTAGCAAATGTAATTCTAGGAATAAAAATTACTAGAACATCTGAAGGATATGTTTTATCTCAGTCTCACTATGTTGAGAAGATTCTGGAGAAATTTGGAAAGCATGACGACCGTCTTACTAAAACATCTGTTGACATTAGTCTTCATTTGTCAAAAAATACAGATGCAAACATATCACAATTAGAGTACTCTCGAATAATCGGAAGCTTGATGTACTTAATGAATTGCACTAGGCTAGATTTAGCTTATGCTATAAGCAAATTGAGTAGGTACACAAGTAATCCTGGGTCCGATCATTGGAAAGCAATAATTAGGGTACTTAGGTATCTAAGACATACCCAGAATTATGGCTTACATTATACCAAATATCCAGCAGTACTCGAGGGATACATCGATACAAATTGGATATCGGATACTAAAGACTCAAAATCCACTAGTGGATATGTCTTTACCCTGTGAGGTGCTGCAGTCTCTTGGAAATCCTCCAAATAGACATGCATAGCAAGGTCGACAATGGAATCTGAGTTTATCGCATTAGATAAAATAGGAGAAGAAGCAGAATGGCTTCGTAATTTCTTAGAAAACATTCCAATGCGGCCTAAACCTGTGCCAGCTATATGCATTCACTGTGATAGTGAAGCAGCAATAGGACGGGCATAGAATCATATGTATAATGGTAAGTCTCCACACATTCATCGAAGACATAATACCGTTAGGCATTTGCTCTCACATGGAATTATTTTCATAGAATATGTAAAGTCAAAGGAGAATATTACGGATCCATTGACTAAAGGGCTAGCCAGAGAGCAAGTGTACCATTTATCGAGGAAAATGGAATTAAAGCCTATCACTTAAAAGTCGCCATAATGGAAACCCAACCTAGTTGATTGGAGATCCCAAGATCTAGGTTCAAAGGGACAACCAAATTATGGATGACTTCATGTATCACTAAGGAGGTTTACTCCTACCCACTTCTATGATAAGAAGAGTGATACCTGTAGTGTTAGTAGGATAAGCTTTGCTTTTAACGATTCTTATAGCTTGGACATCCAAGTGGGGCATAACAGGATACTCTTAATAAGAAATCACCTATATGAGTGTGAACTAGGCCAGTTCTGTGAGAATTGAGAAGGCTAAATTCTCTAGAGCACTCATGAATTACCAGGCATTGTTCAAGGCCAAAATGAACACAACCGTAAGAACCAAACTGTGTCTGCGGATACACTATGTGTAGTCTATTGTCTTGGCTTACACAAACAGCTGAACAATTCAAGGCATCGCGTCCATTGGTTAGCCAGTAAGTCCGATAGGCTTTCACTAGAGAAGGTTCAAAGCCAAAAGCAACTATCTCGATGTGGTGTATCTTCTTAATGTACTCTTTCTTTGTCTGCATCTTGTTGCATGTCCGTTATCGTGAATTCCATTCATGTGGGGGATTGTTGGAAAATGGCTTTTGTATAGCCTTATTTTTTGCAAACTTTGAGTATTAATTAAGGTGGGACTCAAGCATTATTTTTAACGTTTCTAATTGGGTTCATGTTTAATGTTGCGTGGTGAATAAATTCATGTATTTGGTTGCTCAAAACCAATTACGGGTGAATGAGAATTCAACGCGCATTTTCGGGTTTGTGGACTTAGTTTTTTGGTGGGTTTCCTACACATTTGTGAAATGTGCTTGTCCCACATTGGAAAGGCTTGAGGTTTTGAATGGGTTTGTATACCTTAGCTTGGGATACTTGGGATGGGCCCCAAAGGGCACCCAAGTTTGTGGAAGGGTGAGGTTATGGATGAAGTGGGCTAGACCATTGGACACAAAATTAAAACCACACGCGTGCGCTGCTGCTGCCGTTCATTCGGTCGATCGGACGGCCTGGGCATGGGCGTGGGTTCATGGTGTGAGGTTAGGTTAGGCTTGTCCGGCCCAATACTTATCTTTTTGGGCCAAAAACATTTGTAATTTATTTATTTATTTTGTTTACAAAATTCAAAATAAATTGGTAAAGAATTTTTCCTTCACTCAAACAGATCCCTAACGGGTTCAAAACCACCCAAACAGGTTCAAAGGGTTCAAAACAGGTTCAACCCGAATTGAATCTGTCCAAACAGATTCAAATCTGCCTGGTGCCTATTCAATCTATCCGAACAGGTTTTATACCTGGTCGGAAAAGCCACAAATTCATCTATTTAAGGCTTGCCATCCAGTAATTCTTGTATCAGATTTTTTCCATAAAATTTTCATCTTTCTCCTTCTTTTCTTCTTCTGTCTTTCTGCATCTTTTCTGCATTTATATTTTAGGAAGAAAAAGAGAGAGTTACAACAGAGTTGGTTCGCCAGGCTTAAATTTGTAGTGCTGCAAATTTAAGTGTTAGTCGTTGCATCCTGGGAAGTAGACGCCAATAAAACTCGAAACACCAGAGCAAGGGCGAAATCTACCTTAAGGAGATTGTGTCCAACACAAGCCTCAACATTATTTTTTGTAAGTTTTTAATTCGGAAAATAATTTATATAATTATTTTCAGAATTATTTTATTTTATTGTGTATTTAATTTATACATTTAATTTACACACACACCTTTGTGGGTATAACAAGAGTTGCACTAAAAAATTTCAATTGTATTGCAATTATTCTATAATTGTCCCATTGATTTTATTACTTTTTCTATTATAATTCCCTTAAGTTGTGTTTGAGTTAAAAAATTGAATAAAGATTTGAAAAGAAAAAAAAATAATAATAAAATGTAAATAAATTTGTTGTAATTTTTTCATTTTTCTTTTCAAATTCTTTCTCAAATTCCAAAAACAAAACACAATAAATTATGCTTCTAGTCGCTTTAGATAAGTTAAATGCAGTGTCCACCTTTTCTTTTTCTCTCCGGACATTGACGAAGACCAGTGCTAAATCTTAACCATTGATTGTTTTGTTGCAAATGAGCATTCATAGCAAACAGGTCACTACTTTTTAGTGTGCCCCATGCTATTGTGAAATAAATTTGGATTATCACATTTATTGTGGTTGAGGGAGGTAGTTGGAGTTAGCTGAAACTTAATAGTTTTTAGAAAAATAAGTGCAACTGATAAATCGATCTAATTTAATTTAAATCGTCGATTTGGTTTTATTTTTATTAGTTTCGATTTTGATTTTGGTTATGAAAATAGTAGAGCCGTTCAAATCGGTTCGGTTTTCAATTCTAAAGCTTTGATTACGTATTAGGTTTTTGTAATTAATAATCTCATTTGACAAAACTCTTTTCAATTGTAATTTTATTTGCTCTTTTGTTTTAGTGAGGTTATGAGTGCTTAGATGTGAATCCAACCCGAATTGTATCTATGTAGAGGAGTTTGTGTTGACATTGCATCCTTTGTTTGCCACTTCGCTAACTATGTATAGGCAGCGGAATAATACTAGGAATTATGAAAAAAATATCATGAAAATTTGTATGAAAATTTTTCATCTTTTGATTAGTGTGTGATGTTTTCTTGTAAGTATAATCTAACGGTTGAGACTCTTTCATGATTATTTTTATGATATTTTTTTCATGATACCTAACATTACTCATGGGCAACGCCCAGGTGGGGTCAGGGGCAGCCCCCCGAAAGCAAAAAGGAAGTGAAAGTTGTTTGACCGCTTGAGCGGTCATTTGTGCGCTTGAGCAGTGATATGATACATCTAGTATTTCTATCTACAAATTGAACTTTTGGGAAGTAAGTTTTACTGCTCGAGTGGTGGATGTTGCGCTTGAGTGATTGGCCTATATGTTTTCGCATTGCCTTTACTCACACCGCTCGAGGGATGAAGTGTGCGTTCGAACGGTTTTTGCGACTCAGTTTTCTATAAAGTGCGTCGTTTGCTTGTTTTAGGGCTTAACTCATCCAGATTCTTGGAGAGGAAGAGAAAACAAAGTGTTTTGTATGCGCGGGTGTTTTATATGAGTTTTCTTAGTGTAAAGAAAGTGATCGATTGATGAACGAACTATAGATTGTTAAACATTAAGGGTTGTTCTTATTGTTTTGTTCACAAAAGAGAGATATGTTCTTTGGTGGATTCTAGGAAACTTGGGTCTGAAACTTTAGTGGATTCCGGAGTGCCTCATCGTTGTGGATTCGATATTGGTGTTGTGGATTCAACGTTGGACAAGATAATTCCGAAATGAAAACGGTGGTGGAAGAGGCACATCGGGATTAGTTCAATTCTATCATATTTATTGTTATACAAAATTTCTAAAACCGTAGAACCTAATTAAACCAAACTAATTTTTATAGTTCGATTCTGATTCAGTTCCATAAATTTAATAGTTCGGTTACGGTTTATTATTTGTAATTTCTACTGAAACTATTATTTGTAATTCTAAAAAGTTATTCTTAACTGGTGCCTTAAGTTAAGAGTATATGTCAAGGGGGAAACTCTATGCATTTGTTATGTGCTGTATGTTATGTATTTTTGTGATAAATATTATATAATTTTTTGGTAGAATTATGATAATTTATGATTAAAAAATAAAATTATATATTTTTGTAGTAATATTATAAATTTTTTTATCCAGTCATTTTCTAGCCAAATTTTTTTTATAATTATTGAATTGATTTAATTTTTTTATGAATAATATATACAAAAAGTTCTAAATAATAAATTGTTGAGATTATCAAAACGGATCCTATGATAAATTTTACAGATCTGATAGCGCCTCTCTAGTCTGGATGAGAATGGGCCTCCTACATTTGAAAATAAAAAAATTGTTAGGGATACTAACAATCTTACTAATACACTCACAAGTTGATGTGCGTCTCATACCAAGTGATGATTGTTCTTATCAAAACTTGTGAGTGTGTTAGTAAGATTGTTAGTAAATGTATAAGTATCCCTAACATTGTTGTTTTAATAATAGGACGACATATTCCCCTGCCACTTTTTTTATAAAAAAAAAAAAAAAAATCATTATTATTTCCGTAGTCCCCCATTAGAAGGATTTGAAAAAAAAAAAAAAAAAAAAAAAAAAAAAAAAAAAAAAAGAGTTTAAAAAACCACTAGTTTTTACTCTTTTTATTTATTTATTTCTAGTGAATTTTTTTTATAGTTTTTTTTTAATTGTTTTATTTTTCTAATTGAGTAAAATCTAAAAGTATAATTTTTTTTTAAAAAAAATCATTAAAATAAAAAAAATTATTAAAAAATTACTAAAAAACACCAACTCCAAATGCCCACGACCACAGATTATATCAAATACTAAATAATAGCATTAAACTTTAGTTAGGAAAGTTTTTTTGGTTCTTATGCATCCCTAATGCTTCTGCATCCCAAGATCTTATAGAAATCAATCTTATGGATCATAGTATGCTTAACATCTGCTTTTACAAACAACATTTAAAAGAAGTAACAATTTATTATTTAAATCACAGTTTTGTTCACCAGACTTGATGTGATATATTTATCAGGTTGCCCAATTGTATTGATAGAAAATGAGATCAGGAAAATTGCCCAACAGTTGGACTACCATATTATTTTTCACATTAAACCCCAACATTTTAATTTTAATAATTTAAACCTTGAATTTTTAACCGTGTCCCAATGTTGACCCTCTGTCTGTTTCCATTTGTTTCTATTAATTTTTTACACTTATTTGATACACGTGTCACTTTTTGATTCGTCCATAATTATTATAATCATTTTATTTCTAAATTATTATTTTTTCTATTAGCTCTCTCTCTCTCTCTCTCTCTCTCTCTCTCTACAAATCCATTTCTAACCTACACATACACACAAGTATGCATGGCAAAACAAGCCATAACTAACTTCCAAAAATATATACCGAAATGGGATACAAACCGCCCACAAAATAAAATAATTCTAAATAAAACACAGTCACAATGAATGCACAAAACCCGACATAACAAGCTAAAACAAAATAAATGAATGTCCTAGAGGTCCATGCAATTGAGTCCCCGCTACGCCGTGAGTCCACTGTAAGTCCTTCTAACACTTGGAAATGATAAACAACTAAGTCAACTGATAGCTCAGTGAGTAGCAACATGAATAGTAAATACATTTTTGAAAATAGGGTTCAATTCCAAAATAAGATATATATATATATACATACCACAGAAACTAGATTGGTATACCGTTTTGATAAAGATAATCTGTTTGAAAAAAAAAGGTTCCACAATTCAACAGTTAAAAATACTCATGTCTCTCAAGATAATTTTCTGGGTACCAAGAATAACAAGTAACATCTCACAAAGTTGTCAAGGCAATAAGCCCGTTGGATCCAATATCGAACCAAGAGTCATCCTCGGGGTGGCAACCCAGGCCTTTTCTCTAGGACGATTCGATTGAAGGTCACCTAGCCTAGCCTAGGTCTTTTCCTTACAATCGTTGAGCACTAGAGTCATCACGGCCCAACCCATCTGTTCCCTAGTGGCCAGAGTCACCACACATAGTGGAATAATTTCCCTGGACTAAAATATACAGATGGTCCAGATAATCAATACAATTCAGTTTCGCAAAACATTATAGTTCACCATTATAAACATGAGACCGTAACAAATAGTTTATAGCATGCCAAGTTTACACATGTTTCAGAAATAATTTAATTCCATTGATAATATAATAATTTATCAAAACAGTTTAGTTTTGAAACAACAATTTAATTTTCTAACAATTTAGGATAGGGGAACATTTATAAAAATATGTAGTATGCAACTACTCACTTGAAAACGGAATAATGTAATCCTCAAATAGAGTATAAAAGTTCAACTAGTGTCCTGAACCAAGTATGAAAACTACACGTCACTACTAATTTAAAAATACTAAAGAATAAGAACTAAGTAACCCCAAACTAAAGCGCACTAACACAGCTCAACCCCACTCACCGTTACTCTTAAATAATACCTAAGTTCATGTTCTTTAAGTTCTCAAATTACTCATGACATGGGTTCTGATCGAAACTTAATTAAAAGTAACTTTAACATAAAATAGAATTTTAAACAAGTTTGCCTTATCAATTCACTAACTTTGAAAATTACAAAACCCACTCCACGCTATTCGAAAAATTCAAAAACCCTCCAAATATCAACTAATATATCCTAAGTTTCAAACTCAATTGGTTTTACTTGATTTTCTTATCAAAATAATTATTTACAATTAATTATATCTAAACATGTTGTTTTCTGTAGCACTTTAAAGAAATTAATGGATCTCTTAGTATGCATGAGAAATCAATGCAAGGCCAAAAATGTAAGAAACTAGACTCATAACCGGTTCTAATGACGCTGATTTGATAATTTTTGGATTTATACCCAACGAGAACGACGCTGCCAAAGTTACTGATTTACACCAATTTTCTGGATAGATTTGAACGCACCAGTTAATATAGATTTTGACTCCCAAATATTATAAGAAAATTCTGGTATACAATTCAATATGTAATTAATCTACTGTAAAAAATTTCAATTCAAAATTCATCTGTTTGATATGATTCCTCGATTTTTAAAGTTTGTGGTTCTGTACAAAATTTTTAAACTAACAATTACACCCATTCTTCACATACAATTTATTTCCTCAAGTTTCTTAATAGTGTATATATATACACAAAATACATACACCTACAACCTCTCCATCAATGAATTAAATAACAATAGAATAAGGATAAAGAACAAAGAAAGAAGAGAAGAAAACCTAAGAGGCCACATGGCACAACACACACAAAGCTCTCCTTCTTGGCTACAACAATAATCTTGATGATTGAATCACCCCTCACTTTCCTTCATAAACCCACGACTGCTAGGTGTGGAAATATCATTTCATTTCATTAATCTTGATATTACATACAATCTGTATTTATAGAAAGAAAACTAATGCTGAGCTAAGCAGATAACTAACCCCTAACATTGTAACTAACTCCTAACAACTAGCTAACCAATTCCTAACTGACTACATGATGCATATGCAGCTGAAGCTGAAGCTCTGTTATTGACAGCTAGAGAAGCCATAGCTAAAGCTATGGCTAATGCATCTAAACTAAGATCCTTATCACCCTTGTGCAAGCTGATGGGAGAGGGAGAAACCAGAAGCTTGGCTTTAAGATAGTTAAATCGCAAAACTGAGAGAGGCTTTGTAAAGATATCAGCAATCTGATCAAGACAAGGAACATATTTGAGAAGGAGTTGTTTAGTAACAACCTTTTCATGAATGAAGTGGCAGTCCACTTCAATATGTTTAGAACGGGTATGAAACACTGGGTTGGATGCCAAGGCAATAGCAGAAAGGTTGTCACACCAAAGAATAAGAGGAATGGAAGAGTGAAGTTGAAGTTCATGAGGTAACATTGTTAACCAAGTAAGTTCAGCAGTGGCGTGTGCGAGAGAGCGATATTCAGCTTTTCTCTCTATAAATACAGATTGTATGTAATATCAAGATTAATGAAATAAAATGATATTTCCACATGGTATTAGAGCTTTGAAGCTCTCATGAGCATTCTTGGGTTATTGATATTAGTTTATCAATTCTTCAAAGATTCTTCAATTTTTTTCAATCATTCTTCAAAGTTCTTCCATAGCTTCAATCTTCTTCAATGGCTACCTCAAATGCTCTTCCCTCAAATCTTAGTCTCCTTATTTCAAATCTCAATTCCTTTATAACTGTAAAGCTGGATTCTTCAAATTTCATCATTTGGAGAAGTCAATTTCTCAATATTTTGCGTGCTACAAATTTGCTAGGGTTTGTTGATGGTTCTCATCCTTCTCCACCATTAACGATTACAAATGCCGATGGAACCATAACAGTTAATCTAGAGTTTCTACAGTGGAAACAGATCGATGCACATCTATTGAGTTATCTTATAGCTACACTAACACCTATGATTTTCTCTTCTGTTTTGCATCTTCAACATAGTGCAGAAGTTTGGCAAGTTTTCTAAAACAAATTTACTACATTGTCTCACAGCCATATTCATCAACTGAAAAATCGATTGACTAACATGACCAAGACTTCTCAGACAATTGAAGAATATCATAATCAAATTAAAGAGTTAGCTGATCAACTTTCACTTTCCTCTTCTCCTGTCGATGCGGAAGATCTAGTTCTTCTAACACTGAATGGTTTACCTAAAGAATTTGATGCTTTCAAAACCATAATCCGAGCCAGGTCAGAAGCTATTTCTATGGAGGAACTTTCATCCCTTCTATGCTCAGAATCTATTCACATTCATTCTAAGACCAAGAAAATTAATGCTCATGAACCTTCAGTTGCATGTGCTGCTTCTCGTGGCTCTGATACCATGTGGAAATATCATTTCATTTCGTTAATCTTGATATTACATACAATCTGTATTTATAGAAAGAAAACTAATGTTGAGCTAAGCAGATAACTAACCCCTAACAATGTAACTAACTCCTAACAACTAGCTAACCAATTCCTAACTGACTACATAATGCATATGCATATGCAGCTGAAGCTAAAGCTTTGTTCTTGACAGCTGGAGAAACCATGGATGAAGCTGCTGAAGTTGTGGCTGATGCATCTGAACTAAGATCCTTATCACTAAGGCTGCTAGTGTTGTGGAAAACAATTATAACTGTGTGAGTGATTTTCTGACCACACTACCAACTCAGTACTCAGCTGGAGAACACTGGTAGAATAGATGACACCTGGCAGACCTACAACAGAAAGAGAAGATTCTGGCGGTGGTTCGTCCACCCGGGGGCACTCCAACGATCAAGTCAGTATATCTCTCAAAGATAATCAATAATGCTAATCTCACTGTTCAGAATATAAATTGCGTACCTTAGACCCATCGGGGGTGCCTTTCTTTTATAGTTAACTCAGTCCTAGTCCTCATAGAAGCCTAGCTCTAATGGATTCATGATTACTGCTAATCTGGGACTCCCAGTCAAATTGGGATAAACTCCCTAAGAGTCTTATCCTTACCCAACTGAAGTCTTCCCCCATTCTAGGACTCTTGTGCCTTATTCCCTTATCTCGGATTTCAATATCTTCGGAGATAACCTCGGGCTTGCTGAGATCACCTCGGCATTATGACCAAGACACGTGGCACCTCGGCTGACACGTCGGCGTCACCTTGCCACGTGTTAGTACTCAGAAAATATATCCCCACAACTGCCCCCTAGGTTCTATTACCTCGGCATTCTGAGGTGATGGAACCTATATCGGTACTTAGTGCCAGTACATCAGCTTAAGCCGAAATCATCATCATAGGTCGACGTGTCTTCTAAAAGATCAAGAATTTCAAGGGCTTCCTCATGCGTATGAGCTGTTAAACATAACAACTCAACCATTTAGCCACGTGCCCTTTCTTTACTGGATCGTACCTGTTACACGTTTGGAAGCCGTCTCGCACCTGCGTGTGCCGTCTGACGAATCCATCGTTCTAGGCGAATTGATTGCTTTTTTGCCGCCGTTTTCAAGTTTTAACAAAACTTGTTTCCCCTTTCCATCTCTTCACTTTACATCGTTCTTGAAGCTTTCTCTCTCCTTCTAACTTTTTCAAGTCTTCCATTTTTCAAGCTTCCATAGGTCTGCAATTCGCTCCGTTTACCACCTCCAGCGTGATTTCCACCGATCTTCCGCCTCTGCAATCGCCGTCAGACTTCGGCAAATCCTATTTCGGATTTCCTCTTTCTGGTAAGCTTCCATTCCTTCTGGTTTCATTCTTTCTTTTTCTCCAAGAAATTCTGCTTCATTATTAATCGTCATTACTATTTTACTCAAGCTTTTGATCTATGAATCATGCATCTGAGTGTGTTTACTTCACGATTTTGCTTTTTGCCCATGTCCTGAATATACGCACTGCTCACAACTCTTTTGCACTTTTGCCACTGTTCTTGATAGTCCATCTCTGTTCTTGATCCTGAAGCGTATTCTTGCTTTTTTGTTTTTCCAGATTTCATGCCTTCAATCTTGGTTTCCATAGACATAGGTTTTGGGATTTGTTTGTAGAACCCAAGATTTTTAGAAAAAACTTGAAAATAATTCCTCACTGATTCTGTACTTTTTAGGGTTTAGCCGAGGTCCTTTAAACCCTCCAAAAATACTTCGACCTGAAATCCGATACTTCATTTAAGCCAATGTTATGGGTATGTGGAAACACAGAGTAGACACCCCGGCCAAATTAGAGTACTTTAGGCAAGAGTTTGAAATCCCGACCGACGTTCATCTGAGGTTGGCTAAAGAGGATGACTCTATCATGCCCGATGAAAACCTCATGCCTTTCCCAGTAGTAACGTTTATTGAATGTGGACTTAGGTTTCCACTTGACCCTTTTTTTTCGAGAAATCCTTTATTTCTATAGGTTGAACCCAATGCAGCTTGCCATCAATTCTTACCGAGTTATTAATGGTACCATAGCCTTAGCCAAACAAGAGAATGCTAGGATTACTCTTGCCGATTTCTAGTACTGTTATACCATGTGTCGCCTGAAATCGGAAAAAGGCCACATCTATTACCTCAAGCCGAGGTCCACTGAATACAAAATCGTTGCCGATCTCCCTGACTCCAACAAGGGAGCGGGGGATGATTACTTCATTGTCTCAGGTAACTGGGAGTTTCAGCCAAACGATGACCTCCATCTTTATCCCCTTAGTCGAACAATTTTCGGGGAAGGAGCTAGTAAGGGCCATCCCTCACAAATTTTCCTGCTTTCTTGTATAAAGTTTTCAACATTCTGTTCTAATGTCTATGCTTTTTTCTTCTTTGCAGTTCTTCCTCAACCACCAAAGGGCTTCCGTCAGTCTTTCTTCCCTAGCAAAGACTTGAAGAAACTACTGAATTTGCCAATTCACAAGCGGAAGGCCACTCTGCTTCTCAACTTTATCCCCACTTATAAGTTTGTTCTTCCCGACGTCCCAAAAAAGAAGAAGAAAAGCCTTTCTCCACCTTCTACCATAACTCCACAAGTCGCGTCTACATCTCGGACAAACCAAGGATCAACCTCTAATCCAAATTGAAACACAACTCGGCTCGTGATTCGATCCCTATATCCAGCCATTGTGACGAACCGTTTTCCCTGCCGAGATGGGCTGTCAAAAAGCAGTTGCCAAGGATCTTTTGGCCAACATTCCAGACTCAGTTGATGCTCAACCAGTACCAACTCAACCAAAGCTGAAAAGAATAAAGAAGGCCCAACCGAAGGCAAAGGTGACTCAGGTTGAAACTGAGGATACTTTGCCAATATCCAAATTAGCTGAAAGTGAGAAGACCGCCTCTATCCCTACGAAGAGGTCTGCCGAAACACAACCATCTGAATCCACCAAATCCAAGAGGTCGAGGTCATCAGCTGCAACTACCTCGGGGTCTCAAAAGCATAATTCCCCCTGGGCCCCCCAAATTACATTGGAGGATAAGCCAGTCATGGCTGGGGATAGCTCCGATGATATTAACGTCGGCGTTGCTCTTAGCACCGCTCTGCTTCTCCCCTGCGATCTTGACCGAAACGCCGAGTTGAGCGAATATGAGAACTACGCCCTGATGCTCCAACATTCTGTTCAAGTAAGTGTCCTTATTTCGTTACTTGTCTTTCTTTCTTGTACTTAGAAAAATTTTGTAATAACTCCTGCTTTGTTGTATTCTTTCTCAGGCAATCCAGCATGCCCATTCTTTCTCAGTTCAATCTTGCAAGAACTGGGAGAAGCTAGCCGAGAAGAAGAGGGAAGTTGCCAGTCTGCAAAAGACCAACAAAAGTCTTCAATCAAAAATGAAGAAGTTGGAAGACTAGGCTGAGGCTGCCATCAAAGAAAAGGACGCGGCTGAAGAAAAGGTTGGTGCTGCTGAGACGATAAACAAAGTCCTTCAAGCCCAGCTAAAAGAGGCCGAGGACAAGATGGCCGAGGCTCAAAAGGAGCTTCAAGACATCCTGGCCACCAAAGAGGCCGAAGTCAAAGCCGCCGATGAGAAGGGCTACAATGAAGGGGTGGCCGATGTCACGACGGACTATGAAAAGCAAGTGAAGCAGGCATGCAACAAGGGTTTCACCCTTGGTTGGATGTCTCTTCTAAGAAAGCTTGCAGTCCCCGAGGACTCGCCCCTCAGGAATGCCGACGCTATTCCTCTTCCATTCTCCTCAACTCCAACTCAATCTGATGATGACTCTGAATCTGAGGATGAGGTTCTGGTGAGGAAGTCCAAGGAAGCTGCTGGGGCCAAGTCCCCTTCTCAAAATGAGCAAGTCCTAGACTTGACTGAAGATGAGGAGGATAAGGAGGTTCCTAAGGATGCTGCTCCAGAGGAGGTATCAACCGACGTGCTTCTTGCTGACAAGAGCCTTGACCAGACCCTTCAGGAGATTGATGCTAAGCTTGTGGCCGAGAAGGTGGCCGAGATGTCCTCCCAGCAATCCTCCGAGGTCCAAACTCAGCCTGCTAATGATGCTGAAGAGTCTTAATTTTGATGTCTTTTTGTTTTGTGCCTTGCACTTTGTACTTCTTTGTTTTTTAGACAATGTAAGCTTTTCATATGGTCGATGTGCCTTTCAATGAATAGAACTTCCTTCTTTCTTGAATGTCTGCATGCTTGTCTTTCCCTTTATTGCTTCTTGTATGACTTTCATACTTAGAATATTTTGTATATCTTTAATATACACTTCAACCCTTGTGCATCTTTCTCGGGGTTACACACCTCGGTCATACAAACTTGGTTTAACTTTAACTTGTAAACTTTTCTCAAGTTTCAACAAGTGTTAAACATGATCTCGGTTTAACTTCAACTTGTAAACTTTTCTCAAGTTTCAACAAGTGTTAAACATCATATCGGTTTAACTTCAACTTGTAAACTTTTCTCTCAAGTTTCAACAAGTGTTAAACATCATCTCGGTTTAACTTCAACTTGTAAACTTTTCTCAAGTTTCAACAAGTGTTAAACAACATCTCGGTTTAACTTCAACTTGTAAACTTTTCTCAAGTTTCAACAAGTGTTAAACATCATATCAGTTTAACTTCAACTTGTAAACTTTTCTCAAGTTTCAACAAGTGTTAAACCTATTTTTCTTCTCTCTGCCCCCTAATGTGAACCTACGTTCCACTTGGGTTCTCATTAGACCTGTATTCCAGAAACAATGTTATGTATCTTTATCAGTCACAAGTGTATAAACATATAAACAAGTGAAAACTTTATTTATGTACTTTGGCAAATAACAAAAGAACAAAAAAATTCTAATTATAGAAAAATTTCAAATTTCAAGTGTTCCAAGGCCTTGGCAGCTCTTTGCCCTCGTCTTCGGTTAAGCCCGAGCTGAGAAGAAAGAAGCGTTCTTCATCCCCCTCCTGGACAGGGATTTTCTTCAGTGCTTTTTCACTCTTCTCAGTTGGCTCCTTGTCAACGTCCTCTAGGACTTTCACGTCCTCGTTTTTCGATCTATGCCTTTTCTGGTTCTCGAATGCTGCATATGGATTTCATTGCTGCCATAGAGCAATTCTTTGCCTGCAGCTGATCTCCTCTGACCTCCTCAATCCAATGCTCTGTTGGGAACCACAATAATTGATGCAATGTTGAGGGAATAGCCCCCATTGCATGCAACCATGGCCTTCCCAAAATGATGTTGTAAGGGGAGGGTGTGTTGATTACAATGAACTCTGTTGTTATCTTCATGGTGCTTACCTGCACCTCCAAGCTGGTTGTTCCCAGTGGCCATGTCAGCGTTCCATTGAACCCAACCATCGGGTTATTGGATTGCTCCATATCGTCTGGGTGAAGGCCGAGCCCTTTGTAACATTGGACGTACATGATGTCACAAGAGCTGCCTTGGTCAATCAAGATGCGCTTTACTTGGCATTCCCCAACCTGGAGGGATACTACCAAGGCATCATTATGCAGATGCTGCACCATCTCTAGGTCGGCTTCAAAAAAGGACACTATTGGTCCCTGGCCCTCCTCTGCCCGATGTCTCTTCTCCCCGATTTGGTAGACATGTTGTAGGTGCTTCACCCTCTAGGTCTCCCCCCTAATCTCGTTCTCGTTGACCTTCGAGTGAATTACATTAATTACCCGAGGTCCTCCTGCCTGAGGTTGCTATGCTGGGAGAGGCGAAGCTACTGGTGCTTGAGGCAGTCTTGCCTGTTCTTCCCTTGTTCTGGCCTCATCGACAAGGTCTCTTAGATAGCCTTGCCTCACCAGGTCTTCCAAGTGTGTTTTTAGGGCTCTGTAACCCTGAGTCATATGCCCATCTTCATTGTGGTAAGCGCAATGCCTGCCAAGGTTTCTTCCCATAAATTCTCATGGTGCCCTCGCTGGTGCTCTGAAATAGGGTTGGTTCCGAATTTGGTCTAGGACTTTGTGAATTGGAATTCAAAACACAGTTGTCACTGCCTGTGCAACCCTCAGTTCTGCCTCTTGCTTGCTCGATCCATTGTTACCTCGGCCTCGCTTCGGCGAGCCGTTTCCTTTTTCATGCTTGGTCTCCTTAGTCCCCGATGTATCTTCTTTGGCTCTGGCGTATTTCTCGATTCTCGCCATGAGTTCTTCCATGCTTTTTGGTAATGTCTTTGCCAAAGATTTTTGTAGTGGACAGTCATCTTTTAGGCCATTTTTGAAAGATACGACCGCCACCTCTTGATTACATTTTGGTATTCGGTTGAACACCTCATAGTATCTTTTTGCATAGGCCCTAAGGCCTTCATCCTTACTGATCTTCAAATCCATCAACGCGTCCACCTGCAATGGCTGCAGCTTGTTTGTCATGAACCTGGCCACAAACATCTCGGCCAGGCCTTCCCAAGTCTTCACGCTTCCTTTTGGTAGTTTGTGGAACCAATCTGATGCAATCTCCCTTAAGGATGAGGGGAACACTTTGCAGAGCAACGGCTCGTTCCCACTATACAATGCCATTGAGTTCAAGTATAATCCAACGTAGAAGTTGGGGTCTGACTTACCATCATATATTTGGAACCTCAGCATACTGAATCTCTTCGGCGCCTCAAACCTGTCCAACTCTACCGAGAATGGTGTCCTCGACTTTTCTGGAGAATTTACCTCAGCATCGGCATTCTGTTGCTTCCTCTTAAGGTAATCTCTTAAGTCCTCATTTGTCCCCCCAGGAGCTCGGTTGTCTCCTGCTTTCAATCTTTTTGGTGCACTACTTTCAGCCTCGTAGTGAGTCCTCTTCGACCTTTCTCCATTAGTTATGTCGAAGCATAGCGCCTGCCCCTAAACATACCGATGTTCTTTGGGGTCTGCCTCCTTTGTGTAATGCGTCCTCTGCGATTCTGCCCTTCTTGACTCTCCTCGTCCGACTTCCCTGGAAGGTCGGTGAGAATGTCTTTCGCTCTTGGTGTGCTGAGGGGCTATTGGGATAGTTTTCTGTCCTCCTTTCTGGGTATTAGCCGCTGGAATCGGCATGTCATGCAGCGGGAATGGTGGCTACATGACATTGTTTTGCATCATGAAGTTGACGAGCGATTGCAGGTCTGCCAACTTGTTTGCCATCTCTTTAACCTCTTCGTCCCTCCGCAGGCATCTATCCTTCCATACCTGGAGGTCATCCTCTTTGTAGTACCCACTTCGATCTGGCTTCTTTGGTGTGTCACCATCCTGGCCGACGTCTTTACTGCTGTGATTCTGGTCACGAGTTTCTGTGTTGCGGTTGTCTCCTTTGATGTCAGGGTCAATAGGCCTGCCACTCCCAGCAGGAGTGTCGTCCCCAATCTTTTCCTTATGTCCGTTGCTGGCCATCTATTCTCCTTTCTTTCCCACAGACGGCGCCAAATTGTGTGAGTGATTTTATGACCACACTGCCAACTCAGTACTCAGCTGGAGAACACTGGTAGAATAGATGACACCTGGCAAACCTGCAACAGAAGAGAAGATTCCGGCGGTGGTTCGTCCACCCAGGGGCACTCCGACGATCAAGTCAGTATATCTCTCAAAGATAATCAATAATGCTAATCTCACTGTTCAGAATATAAATTGCGTACCTTAGACCCATCGGGGGTGCCTTTCTTTTATAGTTAACTCAGTCCTAGTCCTCATAGAAGCCTAGCTCTAATGGATTCATGATTACTGCTAATCTGGGACTCCTAGTCAGATTGGGATAAACTCCCTAAGAGTCTTATCCTTACCCAACTGAAGTCTTCCCCCATTCTAGGACTCCTGTGCCTTATCCACTTATCTCGGATTCTGATATCTTCGAAGATAACCTCGGCCTTGCTGAGATCACCTCGGCGTTATGACCAAGACACGTGGCACCTCAGCTGATACCTCGGCGTCACCTTGCCACGTGTTGGTACTCAGAAAATATATCTCCACAATAACAAGAGTTTGGGTTTTTGTTAGCCTTATATACATAACCACCAATCCACTTAGTAATATTATCTAACATTATTATTATTTATTTTAATAGTAAATCTTGCCTCTAAATTAGAGATTTCCACCATAAATTTATTTTAGGTTTAAAATTAATTAAAAGGCCCTCCAATAAAATTTAATTTGTACTCTAGGATTCACTATCAAAATATTTGAGATTGTAAAATTATTATTATTTGATTATTTACTTTATTTTTATATTCGGGGTTCTTACATTGATGATCCAAAACCATGAGAACATTGTGCTTTGACCATTTGCAATTTCATTTCAGTTGAGAGATATACAAATGTTCATTTTTTTTTTTTTTTTTTATTTTTATGGCATTGAATCCAATTCAAGATTTACTCCATCTTGATGATGGTTGAATGTGATTAGTATTATGGAATCTACTTCACCAACCAACTAGTTATTATTCTATTCTGGAGTTCATGACTTCTTCTCACAAATTGTAATCCTAACAACATTATTGACAGGGTTGACCCATTTAAGGTGCATCTTCTGCGACTATGCAATCTAGAGAGTTTCAAATGTACATAGTTTATATCAAATCCATGACGACTAAATTACCTCAAGTGCAACAGACTGTTTTTGTGTTTTAGACCTGTGATGCAAACAATTAGGCTCAAAATCAACTGCAAACAGAGAAAGTTTTTGTTATCACCCTCATTAGTAAGCCTATATGGATCCAACTATAAATATGAATCAGACCTTCCTGGAAAAGATCTCCTTGGATTTGATATTCTTCGTTCCCTCAAAAGTCTCTTAGAACCCTCATGGTTTAAGTCAAAAACCACAAATCTCTTTTCTTGTACCTTAAAACCCAATCAAAGAAATTTCCTCGATACCTAATACACTCCCAATTGCATAATCGTGTCTCGAGATTTACGTGTTTCAAGATTCTATCCACAGGTGTGCATTTGGGAGCAAGGTTCAAAAAGCACACTTCATGTTTTCCGAGATCAAAAGTACAAATAAAAATAAATAATAAAAAAATAGAATTCAGGGGGCTATTTTTCTCTCATTTTTTTTTATTTTTATTTTTCCCCTGTTAGGTTTTTGTAATTGGCAATCCCGTTTAACAAAACTCCTTTCAATTGTAATTTTATTCACTCTTTTGTTTCAGTGAGGATGTGAGTGTTTAGATGCAAATCTAACTCGAATTATGCCTATGCAGAGGAGTTAGTGATCTTGAGCTTTACATGTTTGTCATTTCGTTGACTATGTATAGGGATCAAGATGCTAAAAATGCAGTTGAAGTTGTTTGATTGCTTGAACGGTCATTTGTGCGCTCAGGCAAAGAAAAGGATCATCTAGTATTTTTGCAGAGCATCTGAACTTCTAGAAAGCATGATTTACCGCTTCAGTGGTGAAGTGTGCACTTAAGCAATCAGCGTATATGTTTGCATCGTCTTTACTCACACCGCTTGAGTAGTGAAGTGCGCGCTTGAGCGATCTTCGCGATCCAATTTAGTATAAAGTGTGCTGTTTGCTATTTTTAAGGTGTAAGTCATCCAAATTCTAGGAGAAAAAAACCTACCAAGGTTTTCTATATTAGAGAGTATTTTTATGAGTGTTTCTTTGATGATTTGAGAGTGGTCAATGAATCTATGAACTTCATATTAACATCATTAATGGGTTTGTTTGTTTTCTTTTATTTACAAAAGGGAGAGTTGTTCTTCGGTGGATTCTGGGGAATTTGGGTCAGAAGCTTTAATCAATTCTGGAGTGGCTCATCGTCGTGAATTCGACATCTATGTTGTGGATTCAATGTTGGGTAAGACAATTCCGAGGTGAAGACAGTAGCGGAAGAGACACATCGGGATTGGTTCAATTCAGGTATGGATTTGCTAGGGAATTAAGGGTACACATGTGTAATTTCTTTTTGTTTTCTTAGTGGATTAGTTTGTGGCTTTGGCTCGTGTTTTTTTTTTTTTTTTTTAAACACAATTGGAGGCATTCTAATTGTGATTTTTTTTCACATTAAATCACCGTATCGATTTGTATTTGACTGTTTGAATGGGATTGTTATTCATTGTTTAAAATTAAAATATAATCACAAATCAATATCTTGGGGATTTTACATTTTTCACCCCCCTCAACTCATGCCATTCACTAACATAAAAAATCTTTATACAAATTGTTAGGGAAAATATATGATTCCCCACAAGTAAATCAATCAATGGGAATAAAAACTAATGCGGAAAAATTAAATCAAAAGCAACACAAGAATTTTTACGTGGTTCCCTCAATGTGAAGTATGTCTACAGGATCGAAATCCGATTTCACTATTAACCAAAAAGTTTCCAAACGATTACAAACGAGACATGAATGGTCTCACAAAATCACCCTTAGGTGAATTCCAAATAATCACAAATAATCAAGAGGAAAGACCTCACTAAATAGATGAACAAAAACCTTAGAAACAGAATTATAGAAGATCCAAAATAACAAACCAAATCAGCTTCACCAACCAACTGAAGACGCACCCAAACAAGCAAGAAATCTCCACTCAGAGATGCACTGCCAACTTGTTTCCTTGTGCAATGAAGCAAAATACACCAAATTGAAAAGCACCCTACACGGTCATCGAGATGAATCACCCAACACACACACAAGCCGATGCCTTCTTCCGGAAAAAACAAAACAATCCTAAATATATTGTAGACTCTTGGACTTTTTATCAAAACCCTAACTACTACCAAACTAATTATAAAAAGCCCATTGGGCTTCCAAAAGTTAGATATAATATATAAAATATATTATACTCAAACCAAACCAAATTAAAATTCTTTTAACAAACCAATTGGGTCTCATACTCCACTAAGGAGATATACCCCAACAATTCTCCCCCTACCGACTTAGGTGGAGACATCAACCATACCGGCCAAAGTTCGACACTTTAAATGTTTGTCCCTCAACAAAGCCTTAGTCAACATATCCGCAATATTATCATCAGTGTGAACCTTTTCGAGTTGTAACAATTTTGAATCTAACACATCACGAATCCAATGGTATCTCACATCAATGTGTTTTGATCTTGAATGAAGCATAGAATTTTTACTCAAATGAATAACACTTTGACTATCATAATAAAGCACATACCTTTCTTGCTTCAAACCCAATTGTTGCAAAAATTTCTTCAATCATAACTCTTCTTTGCAAGTTTCTGTAATGGCAATAAATTCAGCTTTGGTAGTTGAAAGAGCAACACTTTTTTGTAATTTAGATTTCCATGCCACAGCTTCCCCAGCAAAAGTCATTCTATACCTCGAAGTAGATTTTCTAGAATCAACATCACTAGCCATGTCAGAATCCGTGAATCCATCAAGCAATGGCTTACCATCCCCAAAACACAAACACACCTTCGAAGTCCCTCGAAGATATCTTAGAATCCATTTTACCACTGCCCAATGTTCTTTACCCGGATTAGAGAGAAAACAACTCACCACACCAACGGAGTGAGCAATATCCGGCCTTGTACAAACCGTGGCGTACATCAAAGAACCAACCGCTAAAGCATAAGGAATTTTCAACATCTCTTGTCTTTCTCACTTGTAGGGCATTGATTTGAACTAAGCTTGAAGTGACCCGCAAGTGGACAACCAACCGGCTTTGCTTTATCCATGTTGAACCTCTCAAGAACTTTCTCAATGTAGCTTTCTTGAGACAACCAAATCAGCCACTCTTTGGGATCACGAACAATTTTCATACCAAGTATTTGCTTTGCCGGTCCTAAATCTTTCATAGCAAAAGACTTGCTCAACTCCAATTTCAACCTATTAATCATGGTAGAATCTTGACTTACAATTAACATGTCATCAACATAAAGCAAAAGAACAATAAATTTGCCATCCAAAAAAATTTTCACAAACACACAATGGTCCGAAATGCTTTTAGAAAAACCATTATTCATCATGAAAGAGTCAAATTTTTTGTACCATTGTCGCGGGGCCTGCTTGAGGCAATATAAACTTTTCTTCAATTTGCAAATAAATTTCTCTTTTTCTTGCTCTACAAAACCCTCCGGTTGCTCCATGTAAATTTCTTCTTCAAGGTCACAATGAAGAAATGCGGTCTTCACATCAAGTTGCTCAACTTCAAGGTTCATACTTGCGGCTATGCCAAGTACAACCCAAATAGAAGACATCTTCACAACTGGTGAGAAAATCTTATCAAAGTCAATACCTTTCTTTTATCCAAAGCCTTTCATAACAAGGTGTGCTTTGTACCTCATATTCTTGCCATCATTCTTCAATTTGAAAACCCATTTATTTTTCAAAATTTTCCTCCCCTTAGGCAACTTCACTAAATCATAAGTGTAATTTTCAACTAAGGAATTCATCTCCTCTTCTATGACCATTTTCCAATTATCTTTCTTTGCATGCTCAATTGCTTCTTGGTAGCTCTCGGGCTCCCCTTGATCGGAAATTAACACAAATTCATTGGGAGGATACTTTCTTGAAGGTTGTCGGTCCCTTGTAGATTTCCTCAACTCAAGTTGTGGTGACCGTTCTTGAGTTAGATGCTCTTCCTCAATTTCTGGCTCAAGTTCATTAGGATTAGTATTATCCTCCACATCTTCAATAGGTGGCTGCACATCGCCCCCATTTTCATCATCAACTGAAGATGAAGGAGATGGATCCATGTCAATGAGTTCACTACTTTTTGGCTCCGGTTGATCACCTTTGCCAAAGTCTTCAATTGTTTAGTCTTCAAGAAACACAACATCACGACTTCGAATGACTTTCTTGTTGACCAGATCCCACAATCTATAACTAAACTCATCATGCCCATGGCCAAGAAAAATACATTGTCTTGACTTGCTATCAAGCTTGGACCTCTCATCTTTTGGAATGTGAACAAAGGCTTGACAACCAAACACTCTCAAATGCTCATAAGACACATCTTTGCCAATCCAAACTCTTTCTGGAACATCACCATTCAAAGGATAGAAAGGAGACAAATTAATCATGTTAACCGTTGTCCTCATTGCCTCACCTCAAAAGGATCTTGACAATTTAGTATGTGAAAGCAGACACCTTGTTCTTTCCACAATAGTGCGGTTCATCCTTTTCGGTAATGCCATTTTGTTGAGGAGTCTTCTTAACTGTCATTTGGTGCTGAATACCTTGGTTGCGACAATACTCATCAAATGGCCCAATGTATTCACCACCATTATTTGATCGGATGCACTTCAATTTCTGCCATGTTTCTCTTTCAACCATGGCTTGAAAATGCTTAAATACATCTAGAACTTAATCTTTAGTTTTTAGTATAAAAGCCCAAACTTTCCTTGAATAATCATCAATGAAAGCAACAAAATAAAGTGCAACACTATGTTTTCTAACTTTTAAAGGACCACAAACATCAGAATGAATTAACGCCAAAACATTTTCTTTTCTAGAAGCAACATTTTTATGAAAAGAAACTCTATGTTGTTTACCTGCAAAACAATGAACACAAGTTTTAAGATGTGTACCTTTCAAACCAAGTAGAAGCTCTTTCTTGAACAAAACTTGCAGCCTCTTTTCACTCATATGGCCAAGCCACTTGTGCCACAATTCGGTAGAAGTATCATCTTCAAGTGCATTGATAACACCTTTACAAATTTTTTCTTGCATCGAATAAAGTATATGGGTCTTCTTGCACTTAGCCACCACTAAAGAACCCTTTGTGAGCTTCCATATTTCATCACCAAATTTGTTGTTAAAGCCTTCATCATCTAGCTTCCCGGTAGAGATCAAATTGAGGCGAATGTCGGGAACATGCCTTACATCTTTAAGCAACACCTTGCAACCGAAATTTGTTTCCAAGCAAACATCACCCATGCCAACAATCTTGGACAAACCTCATTACCCATTCAAACAGAACCATAATCTCCTTTGGTGTAGGTAGTGAAGAAATTAACTCGAGAAGTCACATGAAAAGAAGCACCGGAATCAATCACCCAATTGCTCTCTTGGCCCACAAAATTGATACAATCATCTTCACAAACGACCATGAGATCATTGGTAGGAACTGCCGCTGTGTCTTCTTGCTTCTTATCCACACTTTTTGTCACGCCTTTTGTCCTTGTTCTTCAGCTTTCGACATTCTCGCTTCATATGCCCTTTCTCATGGCAATAATAGCACTCAATGTCTTTCTTTGAAAAAGAACTATCTCTTGATTTGTCACGGCTTTGATTACGACTATGAAGAGTCTTACACCTCATCTTTGTTTTACTTCGGCCTCTCACAACAAATGCCTCCGAATTAGAGGAACCCACTGATTTTTTTCTAGTTTCTTCATTCAACAAGCTACTAGTGACTGGGCTCATTATGACAACTCCATCGGGTGCCAAATTACTAATCGTCATAACCAAAGTCTCCCAACTTTCAGGCAAAGAATTAAGTAACATCAAAGCCTGCAACTCATCATCAAAAATAATTTTCATAGAAGCAAGTTGGTTAACAATACTCTTTATTTCATTCAAATGTTCCAGAATGAGGCTGTCATCTTTATATTTTAAATTAACCAACTTACGAAATAGAAAAACTTTATTTGTGGCTGATTTTCTATTATAAAGGCTTTCTAATTTTTTTCATAAATCATGTGCTGAAGTTTCAATAGCAACATGATGAAACACACTGTCATCAATCCATTGACGGATAACACCAACGACTTTTCGATTAAGCATCTTTCATTCATCATCTTTCATATCATCAAGTTTGCCACTATCACCCTCAATAGGCCCATACAAATCTTTACAAAATAATAGGTCCTCCATTTTAGTTTTCCAAATTACCCAATTTCTTCCATTGAAGCTAAACATACGACCCACATTCCCCTCCATTGATTTACACAAATAAATAAATCCAATTAAACCGTAAGCTCTGATACCAGTTGTTAGGGAAAATATATGATTCCCCACAAATAAATCAATCAACAGGAATAAAAACTAATGCAAAAAAATTAAATCAAAAGCAACACAAGAATTTTTACGTAGTTCCCTCAATGTGAAGTACGTCTACAGGATCGAAATCCGATTCCACTATCAACCAAAAAGTTTTCAAATTATTACAAACGAGACATGAATGGTCTAACAAAACCAGCCTTAGGTGAATTCCAAATAATCACAAATAATCAAGAGAAAAGACCTCTCTAAATAGATGAACAAAAACCTTCGAAATAGAGTTGTAGAAGATCCAAAATAACGAACCAAATCAGCTTCACCAGCCAACCGAAGATGCACCCAAACAAGCAAGAAATCTCCACTCAGAGATGCACTGCCAACTTGTTTCCTTGTGCAACGAAGCAAAATACACCAAATTGAAAAGCACCCTGCACGGTCATCGAGATGAATCACCCAGCACGCACACAAGCCGCTGCCTTCATGGAAAAAAATAAAACAATCTTAAATATATTGTAGACTCTTGGACTTTTTATAAAAACCCTAACTATTACCAAACTGATTATAAAAACCCATTGGGCTTCTAAAAGTTAGATATAATATATAAAATATATTATACCCAAACCAAACTAAATTAAAATTCTTTTAACAAACCAATTGGGTCTCATATTCCACTAAGGAGATATACCCCAACACAAATTAGCATGCAAACATAATGATATGAAAGCATTATGTTCAGAAGAGTTCTTTAATTTGTAGAACAACTGCATTGCGAGCAACAGAGACAATACTATTTAATTGATGATATACAAATTGAAAAGCCTAGCCCACACGTATTAAGGAGATGGAAACCGAAGCTTTATCACCAGCACGGATGAGGCAACTCCAGACTAGTAGCCGAACAAACGGCACACCAATTGATGATATACAAATTGAAAAGCCCAGCCTACACGTATTAAGGAAAGGAAAATTAGAGCCTTATAACCAACACATCAATTGAAAAGCCCAACAATCTCCAATCTAGTAACCGGACAAACGGCACACCAATTGATGATATACAAATTGAAAAGCCCAGTCCACACGTATTAAGGAGATGGAAACTAGAGCCTTATAACCAACACATCAATTGAAAAGCCCAACTCACACGTATTAAGGAGAGGAAAACTGGAGCTTTACAACCAACACAGATAAACGGCACACCAATCACAGGCCTCATACACCCTCCTAGACCACAATATAGAGTAACTAGACAAATGGCACATCAATCACCGGCCCAACCAAGCTCTAATACCAAATTGAAAAGACAAGGCCGCATTTCTCCTTAAACCCAGGTATTATAGAGAGAGAAACTGAAGCCTTATAATCAGCACAGATGGGGCAACTCCAGATGATATAGGACACATTCCAACAATACATATGTATCATTCATACATCAGACTATAGTGTAGGTAGAGTTCTTATTTCAATCACAACCTAATTGAGTTGTGGATTGAGTTAATTCTCTATCGGGGTCAATATAACATCTTGGATAGCTACAAGCTTCGCCCACCCACCATACTCTTCTAGTTGGGCTTCCTCACCAATTTCCCTAATGAACTCCCACTTTTCATCTTTAGTTCTTACAATCACAATCTGCATTAATTATGAAATCACACCAACTTGGCAATTCGTAAAGAATAAGCTCAAAAGCAAAGAATCTCCATGTTTAGTTTGAAAGTTTGCTGATTATATTAGAAAATCCTCAATAGTATATTTCAATATCAATACATGAACTGAATCAAATACCATTCTAGGCATAACTTATATGTTTATTACATATTTTTTGCTTTTCAACGAGCAGGGGATTTTAGGAACCTCCCTAGTAATATTATGAAACTATTAAATAATTACTCGTCACACTTTTTTTAAAAAAATTTTGATTTCTCGTGTTATTCCCATTTTTTTTTAAACAAACTATCCATAATAGGTCATTTGATATTTTCAAAATCCTTTCCTTTAAGAAACCTTAATTTCTCTATCTAAGAAATCCTAGTCTCTCTTCCTCTTTCTTTGGTCTATAAGGGAAGAGGATGGTGCCTCTAGCCATCCTCTCCCCTCAGTTTCTCCCCTCGTAGTTTTTTTTTTTTTTTCATTACCATGCTAGCTACTATTACTCTTCTTGTTTCCATCATCAGCTTGCCACATCCGTTTCTCCCCTCGTAGCTTTTTTTTTTTTTTCTTTCTTTCTTGTTCATTACCATGCTAGCTACTATTACTCTTCTTGTTTCCATCATTGGCTTGCCACAGAGGAAGCTTTTAGATCTATACCCAGATATGATTCTTGATCGAGATCCGACGCTACTAAAAACACTTTTATACGTTAGGCAACCACCTTAGATCTAGATTGTTTTATTTTGTAACGTAGAGGTGGAGATTAAGGTACCACATAATTTCATCAAAATGCAGAGTTAGTAAGAGGAATAAATAGCTCTTTCATTGCTTTGATTCCCAAGAATGATAACCCCACAAGCCTGAATGAGTATAGGGCTATTAGCCTTGTAGTCTCTTTGTATAAAATTTTAGCGAAAGTGTTATCTAACAGATTGAAGAAAGTAATGCCAAGAATAATCAGTTAGGTTCAAACAGCTTTAATAGGGGAAAGAAACATTTTGGATGGAGTCTTGATAGCTAATGAGATAATTGATGGTTGGAAGAAGGCTATGAGAAGTGGCATTGTGCTCAAGCTAGACTTTGAGAAGGCCTATGACTCTGTCAATTGGGACTTCATTTTCTCAATGTTGTCAAATTTTGGATTTGGGAACAAATGGGTGGAGTGGATGAGAGCTTGTGTCTACCAAAAGTTCAGTACTTGTTAATGGGTCACCAACCTCAGAATTTTTCCCTCAAAGAGGCTTTTGGCAAAGTGATCCCTTATCACCTTTCCTTTTTAACATTGTGGCAGAAGGCTTGAATTTACTGTTGGACAGAGCAAGGAATTTGGGACTAATAAAAGGAGTATTTGTGGGGGCCAGTGATCCCAGTTGCAACATTTTGGTCTATTTGGAAACTTAGAAATGATATTGTCTTTAATGGGATGCAGCCAAATCTTGATGAAGTCTGTGATCTTATTAAAGTAAGAATTGCAACGTGGGTTAAGGATGCATCTCTTGCTATGGTGTTTTCTGTCAATGATCTATTGTTGAATCTTTATCAAGTTAGACTTTATATCAGGGGTGGAGTTTGAGTAGTGCTCCTTCTGGGTGGTCTGTTATGTTTGTTCTTCAGTGACTGCTATTGTTTTTTTCTTTTTCTTCTCTAGTTTCTATCTTTTGGTTTGGTTTCTCGTCAAAATTGGTCTAGTGCTAGCAAATGATTGGGCATGCATTTTGGTACCAACATTGTTGGGATAGTTATGTTTCACTTTGATACTTTTTGGACCTGACACCCTTTATTGATGGTGTATTTGTTCTCATACTATTATATTCATCAATAAAGTTCTTTTTTTGCTAATCAATAAAGTAAAAAAGGTACCACAACTACCAGTTGCGACGATGAATGGATCATGAAAGTGATTGATAATGTTTATTTGGTGGTGATTGTTTTATTTATATTTATTTTTTGTTGCAATAATTTCTCTCTATGTAGAGGTTTTCTCCTCCTTGCGTAGGGGCTTATTCTTTCCTTATGTGGAGACTCATATCCTCCCTAGAGGTTCTCTTTATTCCTTATAGGATCTATTTTGTAGTTTGATATACTTTATTAGACGAATTATTATCGAATTTGTAATATGTTAAGCCTCTTGCTTTTTCATCAAATAAATAAATACGTTCCCTTTAGAAAAAGTTACGAGACAGCTTTTAAAATGCCTTTCGAAATGATTTTTTTGGTGTTTATTAACCTAAATCAGCACTTACTAAATATATTAAGAAAAAATCAATTAAATCCGTTTGATAATCACAATCGATATCACTTAAAATTTTAAGTAGTTCTTAAAATGTAAGCTAAAAATTAAAAAAAATAATAATTAAGTTAAATCAAAACTTATCTGACTAAACCAACTAAGCCTAGCCTAATTGGCCACCATGCCTTTCTTAGGGTTTAGTCCCAAGGAGGTCATGGGTTCAATTCCCCTTAGGGGGGTTGAATTAAGGGTGTGCAAGCACTTAGGTGCTTTGCCAAGGGTGGGGAGATTTTCTCCCATAGGTGCTAATCTAATAACGAACAACTAACATTTGCCAATAAAAACAAAACAAAAAAACAAAAAAACAAAAAAAAACAAAAAAAAAAAAAACAAACTAATCTGACTAAATTTATAAATACAATACATAAGTATCGACATATATTATTATAAGGTTTTGGTTATGTTTGTTGGAAAGGATTAGAGAGGGGCTGGAGTAATAAGCATCATGTAAGTGCATGGTTTAGATTTTTTCTCCCAAACCCCTCTAATCTGGCGTTTGATTGGCTGTATCACCATTCTAGATCAAATTGCTAATCTTCGATTATAAGAAACTATCCAATTCCACCCTTAGAACAATTATTTATCTTCCCGATTATCTTTTTTCCACCATAAAAAATATATATTTTCAAAACTTATGCCATTTTATCTCTCTAACCATATGTTGTGGTCCCAAAAAACTTCGAGAATTAAATGAAAACGCTTATACACCTCAGACAGTTTCTATAGGCCCTCTTCACCATACAAACTTGAAAGACATGGAAGAGCGAAAGACGAAATATTTAAATGCATTTCTTGATCATACCTCAGTTAAGTTAGAGAATTTCGTTCAATTGATAAAAGATTGGGAAGAAAGAGTTCACAATTGTTATGAAGAAAGCATTAAGCTTGGCAGAGATGAAGTTGTCAAAATGGTTTCAGTTGACAATAATTTTATCATTGAGGTCTTTTTGAGGGAATGCTCCAATGAGCCATCATGGTTGAATAATTATGTGATAATGGACACGATAATACTCGAAAACCAACTTCCCCTCTTTGTCCTTGAAGGCCTATTCAATTTGGCATTCGAGTCTAATAAACAAAATAGTGATTGTTCTTCGTTCTTAGAGCTTTCAATGTCATATCTCAAAGGTTTCTCGCTCACCGAGCAAGATCCAGATCTAAAGGGGGTCAAAAGTTCTAAAATTGAACATTTTACTAATTTATTGAGAATATGTTATCTACCATCATTCAAAAGGTTGTTGCTTGCAGTTACTGTAGCGTTTGTACCTACTCAAAATGTGACAAAGCTTCATGAGACAGGAGTGAAATTTAATGTTGGCTCAAACCAGTGTTTGCTTGACATAAAATACAATAAATGAGTGTTGAAAATTCCACGCTTATGCATAGAGGATGATACTAATATGTTCTTTGCCTTGCTTAGCTTGAGAATAGGAACTGCTGGAGTTGCTGCCTCCAGAATAGGAATTAGTTTAGGAGTTAGTTGCAGGTTGTGTACAATAATAGTTGTAATGGTTGCTTACTGCTTCCATAATTCGTGCCACAACTTTTTGCATTATTAATTTCAGTTGTTGTTTCCTATAGTTGGTGTGTTCTCAATTGGCTCATAAATAGCCAAGGAATTCTAGAAATAAATATAGAGAATTACAGCCCCACTCTCTCTCTCTCTTCCTTTTCTAAGCCTCTGTTTTTCTTCTTCCTGACTGTCCCCCTGTTTTCTTATACAAATTACTTATTATTTGGTATCAGAGCAGGTTACATGGACACACAGGCTAAAAGCAACACTGAGTTTCACAATTAAGTCAGCGAAGTCCTTGCTCGTCACGAGTCCAGCTTCGACCAAATCCATGGTACCCTACAAACTGTTTTGACAGAACTTCAGACCATGCGAGTCTCGCAAAACGCCGTTCCCTTAGATAATCCTTTTGCTCAAGCCAAAACCTCCCATAACCAACCTCTTCCTGCCACCAACAATCAATCACCAACCCATGGTACCACCAACACACATGACTGAAACTATACACACCTGAAACTCTCATTCCCTAAATTTAATGGAGATGATCCGATGGGAAGGATTTTCAAGGCCGACAATACTTTGAGTTAAAAAATGTTGCTCCTGACCAACAAGTTCAGCTTGCGTCCTTTCACCTGGAGGGCATAGCTCTACAATGGCTTCAATGGTTGACCAAGTTCGGGGGGCCTTTAACTTGGAACGAACTAACCAAGGCCTTGCTACTCCGTTTCGGCGCCACCGACTATGAGGATCCCTCCAAAGCTTTGACCCGCCTCAAACAAACTTCAACAGTGGCTATCTATCAAGAAACTTTCGAGATGCTCTCACATCGGGTTGATGGGTTGCCCGAAAATTACTTGATTGGGTGTTTCATTGCAGGACTCCGTGATGACATACGCCTGGATGTCAAACTCAAGCAACCACGCACCTTGGACGATACATTGGAGCAGCACGGCTAATTGAAGAGCGCAACTCTCTACAAAAAAAAAAAAAAAAAAAAAAAAAAAAAAAAAAAAGGGAGCAGTCCCTTTCGTCCCCAAGTAGTAGCCTTCACACCACGGTCTACTCCAAACAACGCCGCTGGAGTTCTAGGACCCCCACCCGCACCGAAGGTGGGACAAACCTCGACCAACACTCCAATTCCATTCTGGCGAATTACTAGTCAAGAGACACGAGAACGTCGCGAGAAAGGGTTGTGCTGTTACTCTGACAAAAAGTTCACTCCGGGTCACCGTTGCCAAAGACCCCAATTGTTTATAATCAAAGAATCGCCAATACTCGAACCTTCCATTGCCATGGACACTCCTGAAGAACCCGATATGACTGAGCTCTTTCCGGAAATCTCATTCCATGCAATAGCAGGGACGACACATCCTCAAACATTCCGAGTGGTGGGTAAATTACAAAATAAAGCAGTGACTGTCCTCATTGATGGGGGAAGCACCCACAACTTCATCGATCAAGCCATAGTCACGAAATTAGGGTTGGCCGTAGCACTCGATCAGAAGTTACAAGTAATGGTGGCCAATCGGGACAAAATTGACTGCGACGGACGTTGCCTTGGGCTCACACTCCTCATCCAAAACTTTCCAATTCAAGCAGATTTTTATGTTTTACCAACAGCGGCCTGTCAAGTGGTTTTGGGAGTTCAGTGGTTGGCCACCCTTGGACCAATTGAAACTGATTACAACCATCTCAGCATGTCCTTCAAGCAAGGAGGTAAATCTTGTATGTTTCAAGGCCTTAAGCAACCTACACCCATCACCTTGAGTGATAAACAACTTCTCAACCTCAATGGAACGGCTTTGTTCTTTTAAATCATTCCAAGCCACGAATCAACTTCAGTCAATGACCACCCCGCAGACCTCGTCTAAATCCTCACTGAATTTGAGCATGTCTTTGTCGTTCCCAATACCTTGCCACCGATACAAACCCATGATCACCACATCCCAGTACAACCAAATCAAGAACCCGTGAGTGTCCGACCCTACCGATATCCTTATTATCAAAAAATAGAAATTGAAAGGATGGTGAAGGAATTTCTTGACTCCAGTTTGATCCGCCCCAGTACCAGCCCATTTTCTTCGCAGGTATTGCTCGTCAAAAAAACGGATGGTGGTTGGCGGTTTTGTGTTGATTATCGAGCTCTCAACAATATTACAATCAAAGATAAGTACCCGATCCCTATCATAGACGAACTCCTTGACGTATTACATGGGTCCAGCTATTTTTCGAAACTTGACCTCCGCGCCAAATATCACCAAATACGGGTTCAAGTGGCTGATATACACAAAACTACTTTCTGCACACATGACGGACGTTACGAATTTGTTGTTATGCCCTTCGGCCTTACAAATGCCCCCTCCACCTTCCAGAGTTTGATGAACGACTTGCTACAGCCTTACTTGAGGAAATTCGTTTTGGTTTTTTTTGATGACATCTTGGTGTACAGCAAAAATTGGGTTGAGCATCTTGGTCACCTCCGTGCGGTCCTCCTTGTTTTATCCAGCAATCAGTTGTTTGCAAAAAAATCTAAATGTTGTTTTGGCGTGTTACAGGTGGCATCCTTGGGACACCTTATTTGATTTGCAGGGGTGGCCATTGATCCTAGAAAAATTAGTTCAATTCTCGACTGGCCAACTCCCACTTCCGCTCGAGGTGTTCGTGGCTTCCTTGGCTTAGCCGGATACTACCAAAAATTTATCAGTGGTTTTGGAGGGATCGCTGCGCCCCTCACTCGCTTATTATCCAAAGATGGGTTCCAATGGACTTCTAAGGCCACTACTGCATTCTCACAACTCAAACAAGCCCTCACATCTCCTCCAGTCCTACTCTTGCCAGATTTTTCCCAATCTTTTGTGATTGAATGCGATGCATGTGGGGTGGGCATAGGAGCTATTTTGTCACAACAAGACCAACCAGTAGCCTACTTCAGTGAGGCTCTCAAACCATCGGCCTTGGCTTTATCGACCTACGAAAAGGAGATGCTAGCAATAGTTAAGCCCATCCGCAAGTGGAGACCATATTTACTTGGCAAACCTTTTATTGTCCGCACTGATCAGAGGAGTTTAAAATTTTTGTTAGAGCGACGGATCGCGACGCCGGTACAAACACGATGGTTACCAAAGATTCTCAGCTATGATTATGTCATTGAGTACAAGAAGGGAAAGGAGAATTGTGGTGCTGATGCTCTCTCACGTATTGGTGAATTAGAGTTCCTCGCTGTGTCCCTGCTCGTTGCAGAGTGGTGGGCCACACTTCAGCATGAGGTAGCCCACGATCCATTCTATAGTCAACTCTTGGGATCAATACCATCACACCTCCAGCCGCAATACTCTTTACGTGATGGGGTTCTTTTCAAAGGTGAGTGCATTTATTTGAGTCCTTCTTCGCCACTAATTTTGGCTATTTTATCAACACATCACTCATCACCAATTGGAGGACACTTTGGCTATCATAAAACAATGAGTCGCATTAAAGAAAGCTTTACTTGGCCTCACATGCAAACTGCAATTAAGGACTTTATCAAAAATTGTGATGTCTGTCAACGATGCAAATCTGATTACTTGCGACCCGCCGACCTATTACAACCATTGCCAATACCAACTACAGTGTGGACTGACATTCCTATGGATTTTGTAGAAGGGTTGCCGCTGTCCCAAGGTAAAACTGTCATCTTGGTGGTTGTCGATCGCCTGACCAAATATGCACATTTTATTCCGCTCAAGCACCCCTTTACAGCCATCACCGTGGCCAAAGTCTTTATCGAACACATTGTTCGACTTCATGGCATGCCGGCATCCATTGTAAGTGACTGTGATAAAATTTTTATGAGTTTATTTTGGAAAACTTTATTTCAAATCCAGGGGACAGCCCTTTGCATGAGTTCTAGCTACCATCCACTGACCGATAGTCAAACAGAAGTAGTTAATCGCATGCTTGAGCAGTGTCTTCGATGCTTCACACATGGGCAGCCAAGCTAATGGATGAATTGGATTGCATGGGCTGAATATAGCTACAACACTGCCACTCATTCATCCACCAAAATTTCCCCTTTTGAAGCCATGTACGGTCTACCTCCGCCCACTTTACTTTCTCACATTCCAGGAACAACAAAAGTTCAGGCTGTCGACGACCTTTTGCGCATCCGTGATGCCATTCTCAATGCATTGCGTCGTAATTTGACCGTCACCCGTGACCGAATGAAATCCCAGGCTGACCAACATCGACGGGAGATTGCTTTTGAGGTTGGTGATTTTGTGTACCTTAAATTCCAACCGTACCAGCAGAAATCAGTGGCTTTTCGCAGCTCTATGAAACTCTCACCTCGGTTCTTTGGTCCTTATAAGGTTCTTGCTAGAATTGGTCCAGTGGCGTACAGACTCGAATTACCAGTGGGTTCCCAAATCCACGATGTCTTCCGTGTTAGTCTCCTCAAAAAACACATTGGTCCCATCACCACTGTCTCCTATCAACTTTCGCCAGTTTTGGACACGACCGAGATTCTTCCTCAACCTGAAGCCGTGTTGGACACCCGTACTGTTCAAAAGGGCCGTTACCGCCCAAAGTCCGATATTTTGGTTAAATGGGTTGGGGCGCCAATTGAAGATGCAACCTGGGAGGATCATCGGCGTTTCTCGAAATCTTACCCTGACTTTATCCTTGAGGACAAGGATAATTTAAGGGGGGAGGAATGATATGTTCTTTGCCTTGCTTAGCTTGAGAATAGGAACTGCTGGAGTTGCTGCCTCCAGAATAGGAATTAGTTTAGGAGTTAGTTGCAGGTTGTGTACAATAATGGGTGTAATGGTTGCTTACTGCTTCCATAATTCGTGCCACAACTTTTTGCATTATTAATTTCAGTTGTTGTTTCCTGTAGTTGGTGTGTTCTCAATTGGCTTATAAATAGCCAAGGAATTCTGGAAATAAATATAGAGAATTACAGCCCCACTCTCTCTCTCTCCCTTTTCTAAGCCTTTATTTTTCTTCTTCCTGACTGTCCCCCTGTTTTCTTATACAAATTACTTATTAGATACAGAAGAGAAGCTTAGAAACCTCATTGCTCTTGAGTGTTTTCTTCATTTGGAGAGTAGTTATGTAACCGATTACATTTACTTGATGGACAGCCTTGCTAACACTCCTAAAGATGTAGAAATCCTTGAACAAAATGTGATCTTGGAGAATTGGCTTGGTGACAACTCTGCCATGACGAAAATGTTTAATAATCTTACAACACTAGCTCCATTGATGAGTAGAAACTACTATTTCTATGGTTTTTCCCATGATTTCCCTTCATATTGTGAGGTTCCTTGGCACAATTGGAAAGCGACATCGAAATGAGATTATTTCAGTACTCCATCGTAGGTTGCTTCTACGATTGCTGCAATTGTATCGCTTGTGCTTACTTTTATACAAACCATAGGTATTTTCATCTCTTTTCATGCGTAAGATTCATGTTTGTTTGTATGAATGTTGCAAGTCTTTCTATTATTTGTTTTGATATTCTTGTGTTAATGATTGTAGTTGTCTTTCAGTGGTTGAGTTACACGGTGTTTGGATCATAAATTTGGATACGAATTTGGGAAAAAAAAATGAAATGGTGAAAAAAAATTAATTTATATTTCATTCACAATTTTGCTCGCCTTCTTCATTTTCCTTTTCAAATTTCTACTCAAATTCATGATCAAAGAACAACTTTAATGATATGGTAATTGAATTGGGTGTTTGGATTGGGATTGTCAAATTATAACGTTTTGGTCATATTTGTTGGAATGGATTAGATAGGGATCACTATGGGACATGTAATGCACTTGATATGGATTTCATCTCCCAAACCCTTATAATCTTGTGTTTGCTTGGCTGAATCGCTAGTCTAGATCAAACTGCTAATCTTTCATTATGAGAGACTATTCAATTCCATTCTTGAGGCAATTAGTCTCCCTCCTGATTATCTTTTCTCCATGGTAAAAAATAAAATTTCAAAACTGATTCCAGTTTTATTTACTTTAACCAAACAATTCTATTGTGTATAATCTTAAATTCTTATCTAACAATCCTATAGTATTAAAATAAAAATATGCGAAACTTGTATTACTTATTCTCCTGTGCCCTAATCCTATATCTGAAACAAACATGCCTTCAGAATAACAAGAGCTAGAAAGAAGATAAGATAAATGATGACATCCATTGGGTTGGGCTAAATCAATACTGGTCAACATAAAATTTAATGAGGGGAAGCAATCCAAACCCAAGTTAGACATGACACAACCCTAACAATTATAGGATTTTATTTTATTTTATTTGTTGCATCCCTACTGCTTCCATTCCACATCCCAAGCTCTTATGGCATAGCATATGTTTGGGATAATAGTTTGGGCTAAAATAGTCTTATAAGACAAAATTGGCTACTTTAGTCAAATGGTACAAAATGTCACATCCAATCCATAATCATTGCATTTTTTCTCTCACAAAAATCAAAAATGCCAAACAACCTATCCCCAACGACGCTTTTTAACCCCAAGCTAAAATAGTCAGAAAGCCAAAAAGTTAACCCATATGCCAAACGGAGGCTATGGTATTCTTAACATCTGTTCCTATACACAACATTTAAAAAAATTAGCAATTTATAATTTGAATCATAGTTTTGTTCAGTAGAGTTGACATGATATTTCTCAGGATGCCCAATTAAATTGAGTAAGAAAATGAGATCAAACAAATTGTCCAACGGTTGGATTACCATTGTCCTCAGAACTACTTTTGGGCAGTTGTTAAGAGCATGATGACCAGTCATAAATGTATTTTTTTTTTTTAATCGGGTGTCCATAGCCAATTTGTGGGCACATCAACAAAATGCCTTATTCCCTCCCTTTGTGTGTGTGTGTGTGTATGTGTGTGTGTGTGTGTGTGTCTTTTTTTTAATGAAAGTAGTGCAACGTTTAAACAAAATTTTGATAATATAAAAATCTTATGTACAATGATACGTCAATGGCCTTTTTTAAAATTATGAGTCTCAATAAGGAGTATTTTATTTTGAAATGATGGAATTACAATTAATCATGTGATTTTGTGTAAAAATTGTATGCATGTATTTTGTTTTAAAAAACTGTCTTATGTGATACTCTGGGCCAATCATAATGCATATTAAGGTTGTGCTTTAATCATGAATTTGGGAAGTAATTTGAAAAGAGAAAGACAAAATGTGTAAGAAATGTGAATAAAATATATTAGTTGATTTTTTTTCTCCATTTTCTTTGCTTTTTTCTTTTCCTTTTCCTTTCAAAATTCATGACTCAAACACAATATAAGTGGTTCATTCCTTTATTGTCTCCTAGCTACATAACAAATGTAAGTCAACATATTACATCTAGTAAAATTTTCAACTATATGATTAGTTTGAAATCTCACGTAATATAAGAGTCTCAACACTTGTGAATAGCTCCCCCTCTTCTGAATTTTGTCCCTCTAAAGGTCTAAGGCAAGGGGGATCCTCTATCACCTTTTCTCTTTAATATGGTAGGTGAAGGATTAAATCTGTTATTAACAACAGCTAAGGATTTAGGCTTGATAAAAGGGGTAACAATTGGATCAAATGGATCCGTAGTGTCTCCCCTCCAGTTTGCGGATGATTTTATTTTGTTTTGTGAGGCTATTTCGAATGACATGATGAACATAAAGAGGATCCTCAGATGCTTCAAAGTTATCTCTGGATTAAAGATTAACTACCATAAAAGTGTAATTTATGGGGTTGGTGTACCTGATGCTTTGGTGGCTGAATTTGCTGAGAAGCTGAATTGTGGTTGTCAGAAGCTGCCTTTCAAGTATTTAGGTCTGCCTCTTGGGGCCAATCCAGGGAGGTTGAAGACTTGGAAACCTATTATTGATAGAGTTAAGCTCAAGCTAGCCAGTTGGAAGAGAAGATTTCTGTCTTTTGCTGGGAGGTTAAAATTGATATAGGTCGTTCTATCTAGCCTTCCTGTTTATTATTTATCTCTCTTTAAAATACCTGAAGGGGTTGCTGAGGAACTAGATAGAATCCAAACTGTCTTCGTATGGGGAGGTTCAGAATTAAGAACGGACATTCATATGCAACACTCAAATTTCAGTGAGGAATGAAGTCAGAACTTTGTTTTGGATGGATAGGTGGATTGGGAACAGATGCCTAAAAGAGAAATTTCCCCCAAGTTATTTAGACTTGCTACAAATAAACACAGATCAATTAAAGATGTTTTTGATAATAGAGGAGTTTGACTGGGAGCTGGGGTTCAGAAGACAGTTAAGAGAATGGGAAAAGAAGGAAGTGGTTAGGCTTGTAGACTTGCTAGCCTTAGCCAATGCTCTAAGAGCTGATAAGGTTGATAGATTGCTTTGGAGACCTGATAGTTCTGGATGCTTTAGGGTATCCTTTGCTTATATGTGGTGTGAGTCGACTAAGCAGCCAATTAATATTGGAGGTATTGATAAATTGATTTAGCATAATGTATCCCCATCCAAAGTCAAATTCTTTGTTTGGCTAGCTTCGAGGAAAAAGCTGAAAACTGCTACTTTTTTACAAAGAATTGGTGTCATCAATGGCAATGCCAACACTAATTGTGTGTTCTGTAGAGCTGAAGCTGAGACTGTGAATCATGTGTTGCTATGGTGCCCACTTATTTGGAAAGTTTGGTCTAATGTACTACTTTGGTGGCATATCCATTGGGCTATACCAGAATCAGTGGAGGGTGTATATCTACGGTGGTCTGGCTTCACCTTCAACAAATTTGAACAAAATATTTGGAAAGCTTTACCTCTTGCAGTCTTATGGTCCATCTAGAAGCTGAGTGTTAGGTCCCTTAGTCTTGTCAATCCTGCGAACAAACTTGGGATATTGAGTTGTAATTTTCCTTGCTGTTTTGTCTTGCTCGCTCGAGCAAAGGAGTCCTCGCTCGAGCGAAGGCTGCGTCTGACTAAAACCTGAGAAGGATGAATGTACACTCGAGCAAAGGTTGCATGGCTCGAGCGAAGCCACTTATGGAAAAACACGCGAGATTAGTTCCTCGCTCGAGCGAGAGAGTCTTCGCTCGAGCGAGCTTCGCAGTCCCAAATTTCTATAAGTATCTGTTTTAATCCTAAACTAGGATTAGGCTTTGAAAATCTACTTTAAGGTTTTCTTTGAGTGTAGTTTTTTCTAGTTTTCCTTGATAGTTTTGAGTGGGTTTTAATCTATGATCTGAGATACATACATCAAGGAGTTTGTTTCTTCATATTTACAAGTATTCTTCTTCGGTGAATTCGGGAGATTCAAACGTGGAGTTTCAAAGGAGTTTGATTCTGTACGTAGTCGTTGATTCGGCAAGTGAAGTTGTGGATTCAACTTCATATTAATCGATTCCAAGACGAAGGCTTGGTGAAAGATTTACAGAAGGTTTGAAGACAAATTGGATGCATTTGGTAATTTGTTTGTTATCTTTGTAATCTTTCTTTCTTCAATAGTGGATTGATTAGTGGCGTTTTGCCCGTGGTTTTTTATCACAATTGAAGGTACTTCAATTGTGGTTTTTCCACGTAAAAATCGTTTATGTCGATTTATTGTTTATTTTGAAAACAACAATCTAAGTCACTTTCGTAAGTGCTTGATGATTTAGATTATGTGTTTTGAATGTTTGGGAATTGGAATATTTAAATCTTGATCTAATCACGAATCACTTAGGATTTTTAATTGGTATCAGAGCAGGTCATTTTTGTTTTCATCAAAACTATAGGAGTGTGATTTTGTGTGATTGGTGATATGGATTCAATTCGTGAAGGTAACTCGACCCATAGACCTCCGTTACTTGATGGTACAAACTATTCTTATTGGAAAGCTCGTATGAGAGAGTTTTTAAAATCCATCGATGAGAAAGTTTGGCACTGTGTGATCTATGGGTGGAGTGAACCTATTGTCATCATCGATTGTATTGATATTCCCAAACCCCTTGATAAATGGGACACAACCGATTACCAAAACTCGAGTTGGAACAGTAAGGCTTTCAATTCTCTTTTTTTCTCCGTCACACCTGAAGAATTTCGTCGTATTTGCACGTGTGAGGTATCAAAAGAGGCTTGGGACATTCTTGAAATGATTCACGAAGGTACTACTTCTGTTAAAAGGTCAAAACTTCAACGTCTCACCTCTACCTTTGAAACCCTTTTTATGCGGGACGATGAGACGTTTGATGATTTCTATGCTAAACTTAGTGACATCGTGAATTCCTATTTCACACACGGTGAAAAAATCCCTGAAGCTAAAGTTGTTGAAAAAATTTTGAGGTCTTTACCCGAGAGGTTCCAATCAAAAGTGACAATCATTGAGGAGGCTCAGAATGTTGATACCCTCAAGCTTGATCAGTTGGTTGGAAACTTGCAGACTTATGACGCCCACCAGATTTCTAAGAAAAAACAAAAAGATAGTGTGGCTTTCACTAATACTCATGAGACTGCAAAAACTCCAGAGACTGAGTTCGGTTTAGAGTCTGAGATGACGGCTATGTTTACTAAACAGTTCAAAAAAAAATTAAAGAAAAAGAAGCCTAATTTCAAAGACCCTATTTCAAAAGACAAGAGTAATGAGAAACCCAAAACTTTTCTACAAAAACTTGCTCCAAATACTGAAAAGAAGATTGTAAAGGGGCAAGGGGTCAAGTGTTATGAATGTCAAGGGTTTGGCCATATTGCCCTTGAATGTCATTCGAAAAAGAATCGAAAGAAAGTCTACACAATGACTTGGGATGATGAAAGCGGGTCTGAGCAAGAACCCGAAGAAACTGAATCCGGTGAAGACAGGGATAGTGCTTTCATGGCTTTTTGGTCCACTTTCACTCAACCTCTTCCGAAGCCAGTGGAATTTGCTCGTGGCCAGAATCTGCATCATGCTCCCACCTTTGATGGGAGTAATTACTTGTATTGGAAGATTAGAATGAGGGCATTTCTGAGAGCTTTCGACCCAGAAGGATGGCTAGCCATTGAAGAGGATGTTGAAAGTGCTAACAATCCGAGCAATCAGAGAGTTCTGATTACTATTCGTGGAGCAATTTCTGATGAAGAACAGCAATGGGTTGCTCACTACACAGAGGCTAAAGATGCATGGGACATTCTGAGCCAATTTCATGAAAGAGGAGATTCATCTTCACCACCATCTATCAACTTTCTTGCCTTAGTTGCTAGACTGGATCAGGTCAAGGAGAATGAGGGGCAAAAAGAAGATGATGAAACATCAGAAGACAATGATGAGATTAATGGTGATGATCTACAACAAGCTTATGAAAAGCTTTACGATGAATCTCTGAATTTGTCCAAAATCAATGACAAACTCACTCTCAAGCTCAAAGCATGTGAAAGCAAGAATGTCAAGCTAAAAGGAGAACTTGTAACAGCAAAGCAGAATGTCATCAAGATCTCTAGTGACAGGTAAGACCTATGTGGGAAACTTCTATCTTGTGAAACTGAAAGGAATGAACTCTTGAAAGTGTATTCCACATATGAAAATAAGCTTGAAAGCCTTGAGATGTCACAAGCTACATTGGAAGAGCTGGTTTGTCAGAAAGATGAAGAACTCCGAATTGCTAGAGCCACAATTGCTATGTGAAACAAAGGTTCCAAATCATTAGAAGACATCCTTGGGTCTCAACAAATGGGGTGTGACAAAAGTGGGCTAGGCTATGGTGTGACAACTCACAAGGGACAAGCCTCTACATCACATGACTTGAAGACACAAGCAAAGGGAAAGTTGAAGATAGACCAGGATGATCCCTCTCTTCATCTACCTAAAGGGGGTAAGATCAACAAAAGGGAGGTAAAACCTGTTTTTATTTCTCATCATTGTGCCAGGTATGGCCATATTCGTCCTTATTGCTTTGAATTGTTTGGTAAGGTGTCTCAAAAAGGTAAAAATTTGAATACTTTCTGGGTTAGGAGACAACTTTACATGTCTAGGCGAAATACCAAGATTCATTAGGGTGTTCACAACGCCAAGATATTTACCAAGACCGACAGACTGATTTTGTTAAGACCAAAAAGATTTGGGTAAGAAAAGATGATTTGACTTGTTTAGTTGTTCACACTGCTCTAAAAGCACATGACTCACACATGTGGTATCTTGATAGTAGGTGCTCTCGTCACATGTCAGGTGACAAATCCTACTTCACCTCCCTTGAAAAATATGAAGGTGGAATTGTTACTTTTGGAGATTGTGGCACTTCTAGAGTCATTGGTAAGGGCTCTATAAGTGTAGCTGGTCTTCCCAAGCTTGAAAATGCTTTACTTGTTGACGGTCTTAAAGCAAATCTTTTGAGCATCAGTCAAATGTGTGATTCCCATCATGAAGTATTATTTTCAAAAAATAAATGTGAAATTTTGGATAAAAAGGGAAATACTGTCTTGCATGGGGTTCGCACATCTGATAACTGCTATGGGATTGTTACTACTAATGATCTCACTTGTCACTCTACCATCATAAGTAATATTGATTTGTGGCATCAAAGATTAGGTCACATGAATTTCAAAGACCTAACTAAGATAGCCAACACAGAGCTTGTAAAAGGAGTACCTAAATTGGGTAAGAATCTAAATCATATGTGTGGACCATGTCAACTTGGGAAGCAAACCCAAGCCCTCATAAAAAAGTGAACAGCTTTACAACCAAACGCCCTCTTGAATTGGTTCACATGGATTTAATGGGACCTACTCGCACTGAAAGCATTGGAGGTAAAAGATACATTTTTTTAACTGTTGATGATTTTACTCGATTTTCGTAGGTAAATTTTTTAAGGGAAAAATCTGATACATTTGATGCTTTCCAGGCCTTAGTCCTTAAAATCCAAAATGAACAGGGTGATTCCATTGGGCGTATCATAAGAATCCAAACTAATCATGGTCGTGAGTTTTAAAATAGTTCGTTTTCAGATTTTTGTGATATGCATAGAATTAAGCATGAATTTTCTGCACCTATTACTCCACAACAAAATGGAGTGGTTGAGAGGAAGAACAAAGTTGTTCAAGAAATGGCTAGGGTCATGCTCCTTAATAAGAAACTTCCTCCAAAGTTTTGGGCTGAAACCCTAAATACTGCTGTTTATATCATAAATCGCGTGTATTTAAGGCCTGACACTTTACAAACTCCATATGAATTGTGGAAGGGATTGAAACCTAATGTAAAATACTTCAAAACTTTTGGGAGTAAGTGTTACATTTTCAAAGATAGAGAGCCTTTGGGAAAATTCGACTCCCGAAGTGATGAAGGTATTTTTCTAGGGTATTCAACCACTAGTAAGGCTTTTCGAGTCTATAACCTGCGAACTTCTTCTTTAATGGAATCAATCAATGTGGTTATAGATGACGCAGGTTCCCCTACTCCAGCAACAAATGAGGATGACAATGAGTCTCCAATCCTGGATACTGAACCACAAAGTCAAAGAGAAGCTGAGGTCCAAGCACAAGAAGTTGAGACAGCACCATCCTCACAGGTAAGTAAGAGTCCAAAGAGTGCACAAAGAGACATCATTCCTGATGCTTCTGTCACTGCAAGTCCTGAGTTCAAACCATCAGCAAGAGTGAAATTGAATCATCCAGCTCAACAGGTGATTGGAAGTGTATCGGATCGAATGAAAACCCGAAGACAGATTCGGGATGAGATATCACATATGTGTTATGTTTCATTAATTGAACCTAAGCATATTAAAGAGGCCTTGCTAGATAATAGTTGGGTCAATGCTATGCATGAAGAATTAGGTCAATTTGAACGTAACAATGTTTGGACTCTAGTTCCCAGACCTAAAGACATGAATGTGATAGGTACCAAGTGGATCTTTAAAAATAAATCTGATGAGAATGGTGCTATAGTTAGAAATAAAGCCAGGTTGGTTGGTCAAGGCTACACACAAGTAGAGGGTGTTGACTATGATGAGACGTTTGCCCCAGTTGCACGTCTCGAATCTATTCGTATTTTACTTGGTGTTGTATGTTTTCTTGGTTTCAAATTGTTTCAAATGGATGTGAAAAGTGCCTTTCTGAATGGGTACTTGAAAGAAGAGGCATATGTTGAGCAACCAAAAGGGTTTGAGGACCCTAAATGTCCAAATCATGTCTACAAGTTAGACAAGGCTTTGTATGGATTGAAACAAGCCCCTCAGGCTTAGTATGATAGACTTACTACCTTTCTTCTTGATAATGACTTTCAAAGGGGTAGTGTGGATAAGACTTTATTTGTGAAACATACTGAGTCTCATATTCTTGTTGCTCAAATTTATGTTGATGACATTGTGTTTGGATCCACTACTGATCATCTTGTGAAATATTTTTCAGATTGCATGACACATGAGTTTGAGATGAGCATGATGGGAGAGTTGTCTTATTTCTTGGGTCTTCAAATTAAACAATCTCCTTCGGGTATGTTTGTTTCTCAGACTAAGTATGTCAAAAATCTTGTGTCAAAGTTTGGTCTTGAGTCTACCAAACATGCACGCACTCCCATGAGCACCAGTCTTCACATTTCCAAAGATTCCTCTGGTATTGATGTTGATCCTACCCTTTATAGGAGTATGATAGGGAGTTTTCTTTACCTGACTGCCAGTCGTCCTGATATTGCTTTCAATGTAGGTGTTTGTGATTGTTACCAAGCCAATCCTAAAGAGTATCATCTTCTTGTGGTCAAATGCATCATTAAATATGTTAATGGGACATTGGGGTGTGGGGCTTGGTTTTCTACTGATACTACAGTTGAAATTACTGGTTTTTCTGATGCCGACTGGGCAAGGTGTGCTGATGATAGGAAGAGTATATCCGGGGGGTGTTTTTACCTTGGGAATAATTTGGTTTCCTGGCATAGTAAAAAGAAAAATGACATCTCTTTTTCGACTGTTGAGGCTGAGTACATTGCTACAGGGAGTCGTTGTGCACAAATGCTGTGGATGAAGCAAATGCTTCATGATTATGGGATAGATCAGAACACTCTCACTCTTTTCTGTGATAACACAAATGCCATAAACATTTCAAAAAATCCTGTCCAACACTCTCGCACCAAACACATTGACATTCGTCATCATTTTATTCGAGAGTTAGTGGAAGAAGACCTTGTTGCTCTTGAACATGTACCTACTGAGCATCAAAAAGCTGATATTTTTACAAAACCCCTTGATCTTCTTCGGTTTGAGTTCCTTAGAAAGACCTTGGGTGTCGTGCTTAGTCACTAGGGTGTTACCTATTACTTGAGGGGGAGTAAGTGATTGCTTTATGTGTGCTTGGATGCTATAATCTCATAGTTATTGATTCCTGTTATCTTTGCATCAAAAATTTATATGAACACTGGTCATGTTGCTTAGATCTCATTCTTCTCTGTTCATAGCTCATTCTGAATGCCCATACTCATTTACTTCATGATCTCATTCTATACACATCCTTGAGATAAACTGTTGTAGGGGTTTCCGCACAAGTGATCAAAGTTCTCTACGGACAACTAACAGTGTTTCTTGTACTTTTCAGAGGAATTGACCTATACTAGTATATCATTGGTGATGTCGAGTCTCTTAACCATCTACCATCATTTTTTCACTTCTACGACTTCTCCCTCATTTCATTGAAGTCCGGGCATTAGGAAAAGGCTACCTCAGAGGCACCAACCAGGCCATCCTTTTTTATTTCTCTGGTTTGGTCTCCATACTCTTGAGCGTGCATGCCACCAGTGAGTGCCCATAAGAAAGAAAAGTTTAAAAAAAAAAAAAAAAGGAATCATTGATTGAGGAGGAGCCTCCGCGTTTACTCAACAAATACCCCATGATTCCTAGTGATTTGACTTTTCTCTGTGATGTTCAATTACTCTTGCCGGAGGTCCAGCCATCCGATCACTATGAGGATTAACTCTAGTTCTGTGGCCTCTCATGGATTGCACACACACATTATTTTTGTGAGCTCTCATGTTGGTTTCTAAGTTGTACATTCTCATGAAGCTTATGATCATTGATTATATTTTATCTACTTCACTCATGATTATTTGCTTCATATTGTCAAAATTGCAAGATTGGGGGCTTCATGGTTTGTAGATTATTTCATCTTAGTGTCACCTTCATGCTATTGTGCTCACTCACTTGTGTTTCAGGTTTCACTTCATAGTGTGAGTATTGGATTTTTGCTCAAAAAGTTTTTTGATATCTTTTGTTTTTTTTCTTCTTCGCTTGAGCGAAGGAGTACTCGCTCGAGCGTGCTTCTGCTATTGATTTAGACCTGAGAGCGTGTTTTTCTGGCTCGAGTGCCAAGATCTTGGCTCGAGCGACCTCGTGCGCATAAGTGTACTCGCTCAAGCGAGAGAGTCTTCGCTTGAGCGACCTGTCGTGATTTTTATACTGCAACTGCGTCACTTCGTTTCAGGTTTTGCCCTTTTTAGCTTTGTTTGTTGTCTCTATCACTCTCATTGGGCGATTTTTCTTTCATTGTTGCTTCATCCCTTGGATTTCACTTGCTTTGGGGGTGTTTGTCTTCTTTAGTCCTGCTTCTTCATTACTGGTAAGTCTTTTTGGTTTTTTTTCTTTGTTTTTCTTCGGTTTGAGTGCTGCTTTGGATCAGTTGTGTCTATCTAGGGTTCTTCATTGTGCATTCTGGTTTTCTATCTCTTTGTTGCATTTAGGGTTAGTGGTTTGGAGCATTTTGCTAGTTTTTTTTTTTTTTTTTTTTTTTTTTTGCTAGGGTTTAAATTGGGGTTTATTTTATTTGTCTAAATACATTAACCTGTGCTAATGTGGTCTATTTGAATTGCATTGCTGATTGAGTCTCTTCATCTACTGTTAATATCTTTCATACATTGCTCCATCTATGCTTGTTAATTTCTAACCTAGCTTTGTTTTTTCATAACATTTATATTAGGCTAAGGTTATGAGTTTTTTTTTTTCACACTAATGGATTACTAATGTTTTTTCTATGCTCTTTTGTTTGGATTTGGGGATTTCTAATATTTTCATTTGGTATCTTGTGTTGTGGGTTGCTGGCTTTTCTTTGTATTTGTCTTGCCCTTGTGGTTTGTTTAGTCATAGCTGAGTCCTCCAAGCGTCGTAAAACCACTGTCTCTCGCCCAAGTTTCAATACTGAAAAATTTAAGTCCAAGGAAAAGTCTAAACTCTTTAGAGAGTTCTATGCCTCTAGGAAAGTCCACCTTGAGAGGAATGTTTTTCCTAGTGCTTTTAAATTACTTTCCATCCGTTCGTTGTTTGATTCGCTAGGAGGTGATCAAGTTCTATTTTTTTTAGGCCCTCAAAATCTTAGTTTAGTCCGTGAATTTTATTGCAATATACATTCTATATGCAAAGAAATTCCTTCCTCCTTTCGCACTTGGGTTAGGAAGACACCTTTAGACATCACTGGTGATGTTTTTCGATTGTTTCTTGATCTTCCCAAAGTCCCCAATTTTCATTTTCCTTTCCTTACTCGTACAGGTGTCGATTTTGATCGAGTTGCGTCTGAGCTTTGTGGTGTTTCCCGAACATGGATTGCCGGGGCGCTCATTCAACAGAATGAGCTTCTTTATTGGTTTCGTCTTCTTAATATCATTGTGTGTACTAATCTTCATGTGACTACTCATTCTTCGCACATTACCCAAGATCAGGGCTATGTGTTGTATTGCATCGATCACCGACATCCCATTGACCTACCAGCCATGATAGTTTCCAAAATGATTGCGATCTTTGAGGGTCGCAAGTCTTTGGGTCTTCCATGTAGGTGTTTTCTCACTCGCTTTCTCTCTTCTCTTGGTGTTTCCACTCTTGATGATGATGAGTTTGCCCATCCTATTAAACCCATCACCAAGTTAACAATTTCTCAGAGTCAAGCACATGTTAGGGGGGTGTGTCGGGAGTTGGTATGTCTGACACAGGTGATGATCCTCTTGCTGAGGAGAAGGAGTTTGATGCAGCTGCTGCTGGTGCACCTGAGATGCTCGAGATGCGTCCACGTTCGTTTCGTGGCCAGCTGCAGTAGTTTGAGCAGTCCGTCATGCATTGGCTTGATCAGTTGGATACTCGGATGGATACTCTTGATGGTCATCTTGATGAGCAGGGCACATGCTCGCCCAGATTCTCTCCTTGCTCCAGATGCAGCAGCCACCACCTTCATTAGATTGCTAGTTCTTGACTGTATTTGGCTCCTGGTTTTTGGACAGTTTTTTTTATTTTTTCTTGGACAATTTTTTACTTGTTTCATTTGTCACTCCCGGACAAAAAGGGGGAGTATGATTTGGGGGGTATATCTGATGATTTTGGGGGGGTACATATGGATGTATATGGATATATGTTGAATGCTCATGATGGCTTTTGCAAGTAGCATTAGAGGAATTGCCTATGTATACTAAGAGATGACGAGTCTAGTTTGGTACATTTTCGGCCTTGCGTTGATTGCTCGTGTATACTAAGAGAACCGTCAATTTCTTTAAAGTGCTGCAGAAAACAACCTGTTTAGGTGTAATTAATTGTAAATAATTATTTTGACAAGCAAATCAAGTAAAACTACTTGGGTTTGAAACTTAGGATATATTAGTTGATATCTGGAGGGTTTTGGAATTTTTCGATTGGTGTAGAGTGGGTTTTTAATTTTCAGAGTTAGTGAACAGTTCGGGAAAACCTATCAAAAATTCTATTTTATCTCAAAGTCACATTTAATTAAGTTTCGACTAGAACCCATGTCTTGGGTGATTTTAGACCTTGAAGAACATGAATTTAGGTAATATTTAAGAGTAACGGTGAGTTGGGTGAAGCCGTGTTAGTGCGCTTTAATTGAGGTTACTTAGTTCCTATTCTTTAGTATTTTTAAATTAGTAGTGACGTGTAGTTTTTATACTTAGTTCAGGGCACTAGTTGGACTTTTATACTCTATTCAAGGATTACATTATTTCGTTTTCAAGTGAGTAGTTTCATGCTACATATTTTTATAAATGTTCCCCTACCCTGAACTGTTGGAAAATTAAATTGTTATTTCATGACTAAACTGTTTTAATAAATTATTATATTATCAATGGAATCAAATTATTTTTGAAACATGTGTGAACTTGGCATACTGTAAACTATTTGTTTTGGTCTCATGTTTATAATGATGAACTACCATGTTTTGCGAAACTAATGTGTATTGATTATTGGGACCAACTGTGTATTTAGTCCAGGAAAATTATTCCACTGTGTGTGGTGACTCTAGCCACTAGGGAACAGATCCGGGTTGGGCCGTGATGACTCTAGTGCTCAACGATTGTAAGGAAAAGACCTAGGTTAAGCTAGGTGACCTTCAATCGGATCGTCTTAGAGAAAAGGCCCAAGTTGCCACCCTGAGGATGACTCTTAGTTCGGTATTGGATCCAACGGGGCTTATAGCCTTGAGAACTGTGTGGCATATTATTTGTTATTTCTTGGTACCTAGAAAATTATTGGTGTTCATGTTGTAATCTACTTTAAGTGGAAAATGTTGTTTATCATGTTCTTGGGAGACATGAGTATTTTAACTCTTGAACTGTGGAACCTTGTTTTTGAAACAAATTGTCTTTACCAAACTGTATGCCAATCTAGTTTCTATGATATATATATATATATATATATATCTTATCTTGGAATTGAACCATGTTTTCAAAACTGTATTTACTATCCATGTTGCTACTCACTAAGCTATCAGCTGACTTAGTTATTTACCATTTCCAGGTGTTAGAAGGACTTAGACTGGACTTATGGCGTAGCGGGGACTCGATTTCATGGACCTCTAGGACATTCTTTTATTTTAGAGTGTTATGTCAAGTTTGTACATATTTATATTTATTTTTATTGAGGTTCATTTAGGATTATTTTGATATGTGGGTTGTTTTTAACCCATAAGTTTGGATGGTATTGATTACGGTTGATTTTGTCGTTTATACTTGTGGCATGACACTGGATTGAGTTTTGGTTATTTATTAATAGACTATTTTATAGTTATTCAATGTGTATGGTTTCGTATTTAGGCTTACGTGTGCCTTGGGCTAAGGCCCTGTGGGCCACAGCCGGTCATGCCCGGAGTTAGGGTGTGACAATTGTGGTATCAAAGCCGTAGGTTTATCGAGTTACATGTCTTGCATTTCATCATTTAGACGAGGGCCGAGTCCCTATAGTCCTTAGTATTGTATGGTTAAGTTAGTTTTGTTTAAGCTTGTGTTGAGCTTTTCTTGATTTCATTTTGAAGGTTAAGAGTTGGCACCTAGATATCTACACGGATTATCTATTCCTTGTGCGCTTTTGATGTTTGTGTTACCGTGTTTACTCCATTAGGAGAAACAGTAATATTAGGAGATGTTTGTTGTTCTTATGAGGTAAACTTGGATGGTAGGATTTTTCTAGTGGGTTAGATTTCCTTCGAGATGAAGGATTTTGATGTGAATTTTGGGATGGATTTGTTGATGAAGCATCATGCCTCCGTTGATTGTTTTAGAAAAATGGTAGTTTTTTTGCTTTGCCAAGACAACTTGAATTTTTCTTTTAGGGAGATAGGAAAGGGTCTTCTATCTGTTTTATTTCTTCTCTTCAAGCTAACCGAATGTTGAGAAAAGGGTATCATGGTTACTTAGCTTTTGTGGTGAGTATTGAACTGCTAGAATAGAAGTTAAAGGAATTTCTTGTAGTGAGTGATTGTGTTGATGTTTTTCTAAAGGATCTACCTGGACTTCCTCTAGATCGTGAGGTAGAATTTTCCATTAACTTGGTCCCTGACACAACACTTATTTCTAAAGTGCCCTATAGAATGGCGTCATTGGAGTTGAGGGAGTTACAAACTCAGTTATATGAGTTGTTAGAGAAAGGTTTTATTAGGCCTAATGTTTCACCTTGGGGAGCACCTGTGTTGTTTGTGAAGAAGAATGATGGGTCTATGAGGTTGTGTATTGATTATAGAGAACTGAACAAAGTCAAAGTGAAGAATAGGTATCCTTTGCTACACATTGATGATCTATTTGACCAGTTGCAGGGAGCTCAAGTATTCTCTAAGATTGACTTGAGGTTAGGCTATCACCAGTTGAAGGTAAGGGATTAGGATGTTCCAAAGACTGCTTTTAGAACCCGTTATGGGCATTATGAGTTCTTGGTGATGCCTTTTGGTCTCACAAATGCACCAGTCGCATTCATGGATTTAATGAACAGAATATTTAAACCCCAACTGGATAAATTTGTGGTAGTGTTTATTGATGATATCCTAATTTATTCAAGGAGTAAGGAGGAGCATGAGTAGCATTTGAGGGTAGTACTGCAGATCCTTAGGGAGAAGAGACTGTATGCAAAATTTAAGAAGTGTGAATTCTGGTTGAGCAGTGTATCCTTTTTGGGTCATGTAATGAGTAAATATGGGGTATTTGTGGATAGCACAAAGGTGACAGCAATTGTTGATTGGACACGACCTACTTCTGTGACGGAGGTACATAGCTTTCTAGGGCTTGCTGGGTATTACAGACGATTTGTGGAAGGATTCTCCCGTATTGCTTTGCCACTTACCAATCTCACCAGGAAAGGGGTAAAGTTTGAGTGGAATGATGATTGTGAGCGTAGTTTCCAAGAGTTTAAACAGAGATTGACATCAACTCCAATCCGTGCCTTACCTACAGTTGGAGGTGGTTTTGTGATTTATAGTGATGCTTCACGAGAGGGTTTAGAATGTGTGCTCATGCAGCATGGGAAGGTGATTGCTTATGCATCACGACAGTTGAAAGTACATGAGAGGAATTATCCTAAGCACGACTTGGAGTTAGCAGCAGTGATTTTTGCTCTTAAGATCTGGCAACATTATTTGTATGGAGAGTCATGTGAGATTTACACTGATCATAAGAATTTGAAGTATATTTTCACACAGAAGGAACTAAATTTTTGGCAAAGAAAATGGCTTGAGTTACTAAAAGATTACGATGTGAATATTTTATATCATCCGGGGAAGGCAAATGTAGTTGCAAATGCCTTGAGTAGGAAGGCCGCAGTTGGAGATGTAGCTGCTTTGTCTATTGAGAGTTGTTTGGTGGAAGACAAGAGACGTTTGAGGCTTGAGGTTGTTATACCTGGTAATAAGGCTAATTATAGTCAATTGAAAGTTCAGCCAACCTTGAGAGAATGGATTCGTTTAGCTCAGGAGATTGACCCCCAGTGTGAGCATATTAAAGGAGAGATGGAAGAGGGGAAACATGCAGACTTTGTGGTTAGTGATGATGGGTTGCTTAGATTCTGTAGCCGAATTTGTGTTCCTGCTAGTGGTGATATGAGAAAGGAGATTATGACAGAGGCACATAGTTCTAGTTACAACATTCATCCTAGAAGCACTAAGATATATCGGGATCTTCATGAACATTTTTGGTGAAATGGTATGGAGGTAGATATTGCAGAATTTGTGGCTCAATCTTTGGTGTGTCAACAGGTTAAAGTAGAACATCAGAAACCCGCAGGGAAACTACAACCCTTACCTATACCAGAGTAGAAGTGAGATCATGTTGCCATGGACTTCGTGTGCGGATTACCTCGTACTAGTAGTAATCACGATGCAGTTTGGGTAGTTGTTGATAGATTAACCAAGTTAGCACATTTTATTGCAGTGCGGATAAACTATTCTCTAGCTCGATTTGCACAGTTGTATGTGAAGGAGATTGTTAGATTACATGGTGCACCTGTGTCAATAGTGTCAGATCGGGACCCTCGTTTTGTTTTGGGATGCGTTACAGTCAGCTATGGGTAGTCGGTTAAATTTTAGTTCATCTTATCACCCCTTAGACAGATGGGCAATCGGAGAGGACTATTCAAACCCTTGAGGATATGTTGAGGGCTTGTGTTTTGGAGTGGAGAGGTAATTGGGATGATTATTTGCCACTTATGGAGTTTGCATATAATTATAGTTATCATTCTAGTTTGGGAGTAGCTCCTTATGAGGCTTTGTATGGGAGGAAGTGTAGGTCTCCTTTGTGTTGGTATGAGGTTGGTGAGAGGCAAATGTTGGGACCTTATTTGGTGGAGGATGCTACACAGAAAATTATCACCATTAGAAAGAGATTATTGACTGCTCAGAGCAGACAAAAAAGTTATGCTAATCATTGTAAGAGAGACTTAGAGTTTCATGTGGGGAATATGGTATTCTTGAAAGTATCACCATGGAAAGGAGTCATCAGGTTTGGAAAGAAAGAAAAGTTGAGTCCTAGATACATTGGTCCATTTGAGGTATTAGAGAAGGTTGGTGAGGTTGCGTACCGTGTAGCTCTACCCCATAGGTTGGCAAGAGTGCATAATGTGTTTCACGTGTCTATGCTGAGGAAATATATGCACAGTCCGTCGCATGTGATAGATTATGAGCCGCTTCAGATTAGAGAGGATTTTTTTTTCGTATAAGGAGATGCCTGTTCAGATTTTGGATTCAAAATAGAAAAAGGTTGCATACAAAGGCCATTAAATTGGTTAAGGTACTGTGGTGTAATCATTTAGTTGAAGAGGCGACTTGGAGACGAGAGGACGAGATACGGGAGAAGTACCCACTTCTATTCTCATGATTTACTCAGGTTAGTTTCAAGGACGAAACTTTTCTTTTAGGAGGGGAGAATGTGAGAACCCGAATATAAAAATTAAGTAAATAATTAAATAATAATAATATTACATTCTCAAATATTTTGATGGTGAATCCTAAGTGCAAATTAAATATTTGGAGGGTCTTTTAATTAATTTTAAATCTAAAATAAATTTATGGTGAAAGTCTTTAATTTAGAGGCAAGATTTATTATAAAATATATATAGAGAGAGAGAGAGGAGGGTGTGACTTGAACTCTAGACCACAAGGTTAATACATAAGGCTCTTACCATTTGAGTTGCATATAACTTATACATATATTTTGTATATTTGTCTATTTATTTGACCTACACATGCTTTAGGTGTACCCAACCACTAGTATAAAATAAATACAAAACAAAACCCTAGCTCTTCTAACAATTTCCCCAGCAACAGCAGCCGTGAGAGAGAAGAGAAACAAAAGGTTGCAACTAATTAAGGATGGAATTGGGTGTGTTGTGCTGTGTGTGATCATCAAAGGATAGCCCTCCTAGGTTTTCTTCTCTTCTTTCTTTGTTCTTCATCCTTATTGTATAATTATTTTATTCGTTCATGGAGAGGTTGTAGGTTTATGTATTTTGTATATATATATACACTGTTAAGAAATCTGAGGAGCTAAATTTATGTGTAAATAATGGGTGTAATTCTTAGTTCAAAAATTCTGCACAAAATTGCAAACTTTAAAAATCATGAAACCATATCAAACAAATGAATTTTGAACTGAAATTTTTACAGTAGATTAATTACATATATAATTTTTTAATAATTTTTGGGAGTCAAAATCCATATAAACTGATGCGTTCAAATCTGTCCAGAAAATCGGTTTAAACAGTAAATTCGGGAGTGTTGTTCTCATTGGGTATAAATTCGAAAATTATCAAATTAGTATCATTAGAACCGGTTACGAGTCTAGTTTGGTACATTTTTGGCCTTGCGTTGATTGCTCGTGTATACTAAGAGAACCGTCAATTTCTTTAAAGTGCTGCAGAAAACAACCTATTTGGGTGTAATTAATTGTAAATAATTATTTTGACAAGAAAATCAAGTAAAATCAATTGGGTTTGAAACTTAGGATATATTAGTTGATATCTGGAGGGTTTTGGAATTTTTCGATTGGTGTAGAGTGGGTTTTTAATTTTCAGAGTTAGTGAACAGTTCGGGAAAACCTATCAAAAATTCTATTTTATCTCAAAGTCACATTTAATTAAGTTTCAACTGGAACCCATGTCTTGGGTGATTTTAGACCTTGAAGAACATGAATTTAGGTAATATTTAAGAGTAACGGTGAGTTGGGTGAAGCCGTGTTAGTGCGCTTTAGTTGAGGTTACTTAGTTCCTATTCTTTAGTATTTTTAAATTAGTAGTGACGTGTAGTTTTTATACTTAATTCAGGGCACTCGTTGAACTTTTATACTCTATTCGAGGATTACATTATTTCGTTTCTAGGTGAGTAGTTTCATGCTACATATTTTTATAAATGTTCCCCTACCCTGAACTGTTGGAAAATTAAATTGTTGTTTCATGACTAAACTACTTTGATAAATTATTATATTATCAATGAAATCAAATTATTTTTGAAACATGTGTGAACTTGGCATACTGTAAACTATTTGTTTTGGTCTCATGTTTATAATGATGAACTACCATGTTTTGTGAAACTAATGTGTATTGATTATTGGGACCAACTATGTATTTAGTCCAGGGAAATTATTCCACTATATGTGGTGACTCTGGCCACTAGGAAACAGATCCGGGTTAGGCTGTGATGACTCTAGTGCTCAACGATTGTAAGGAAAAGAACTAGATTAAGCTAGGTGACCTTCAATCGGATCATCTTAGAGAAAAGGCCCAGGTTGCCACCCTGAGGATGACTCTTAGTTCGGTATTGGATCCAACGGGGCTTATAGCCTTGAGAACTGTGTGGCATATTATTTGTTATTTCTTGGTACCCAGAAAATTATTGGTATTCATGTTGTAATCTGCTTTAAGTGGAAAATGTCGTTTATCATGTTCTTGGGAGACATGAGTATTTTAACTCTTGAACTGTGGAACCTTGTTTTTGAAACAGATTTTTTTTACCAAACTATATGTCAATCTAGTTTCTGTGATATATATCTTATTTTGGAATTGAACCTTGTTTTCAAAACTGTATTTACTATCCATGTTGCTACTCACTGAGCTATCAGCTAACTTAGTTGTTTACCATTTCCAGGTGTTAGAAGGACTTAGACTGGACTTATGGCGTAACGGGTACTCGATTTCATGGACCTCTAGGACATTCTTTTATTTTAGAGTGTTATGTCAAGTTTGTGCATATTTATATTTATTTTTATTGAGGTTTATTTAGGATTATTTTGATATGTGGGTTGTTTTTATCCCGTAAGTTTGGATGGTATTGATTACGATTGATTTTGCCATTTATACTTGTGGCATGACACTAGATTGAGTTTTGGTTATTTATTAATAGACTATTTTATAGTTATTCAATGTGTGTGGTTTCGTATTTAGGCTTACATGTGCCTTGGGCTAAGGCCCTGTGGGCCACGGCCGGTCATGCCCGGAGTTGGGGTGTGACAAGAGCTGCATCTCTGGGATTGCCATTCTCTGTTAATGATCTGGTGTTTAACCTCCAGCAAGTCAGGTTCTGCAGCAAAGGAATTGGTTGAGCTGTGTTCATCAGTCTGCTTGTGGTCATCTTAGGAGCTCTTAGTAGCTTAGGGGTGGTGTTTGTTTGCTTGTGTTGTTGTCTTTTAGCTCTGTTTACTTTGTTCTTTTTGGTCGGTTACTCACCAACTTCTTGTGATACTAGCATATGATTGGGCTTGCTTAATGGTGCCAACCTAATTGGGATTATTTTGCTTTGCTGTGATGCTTGTGCATCCACATCATCTTTATTGATGTAATGACTTTTTTTATCTTCATCAATGAAGTTTCTTTTGCCAATAAAAAAATGTCCGAAAATGCTCCAAAACTATTAAACAATAACTCATTGGGTTTGTAAACACTACTGTCATTCAAGAGTTGGCAAGTACGTTAAAATTAATGGTATAGATAGTTAATAAAAGTGGTATTCAAAACCAAGTTTGAGCGTCCACAAAAACCACAGTCAAATGTGATGGTGGAGAGAATTTAAAAAAATAAAGGTACAACACATGGCAAGCACATTACAATCTTAATTATCCATCTATCACTTATGACAAGTTATTAGAGAACATAATGATTGTATAAAGGTGAGTCCAAGGAGAATAGCAGCCACAATAATAGATAAGACCCGCCAGGGAGTATTGCAGTAATTATGCCTCAAGTTTGCCTTCCACCTGTGTTTACGAATTTTGCAGTAGTCACTTAACTCTCTATGAAGTTTAGTAAAATAACATCTATCACTGTCGAAGACAACTCCTTTGCCAAGTCCGTTAAAGAGATTGGACACATCATCGTTATCACCTAACCAATTCTCAATAACTTTGGCTTGAACAAGTAACTCGACATCTTTTCTAGTGTTGATGAGGTAGTCCATGAGCACAGTATAATCAAGCATTAACTTATCATCACAATGACATTGTTCATAGGCGATAATGTTTCGTAGCAAACATTCTGTCGAATCATATATTTTTCTATGTGGCATTTCCAAAACATCGCCGCTAAATTTTATGTCAAATAAGTTTTTGCTTGAATTTACCTTAAACTTCACACCGGCCTCATGAAGCTCAGTTGCAGTTGGTGGGAATTCAAATTCCCTTTCAGTCTGTTGCAAACTTTGCCTTGGTATGAGACAACTTCTTAGGAAATAAATGAGTTGTTTTACTTTTGAAGAATTGTTCGCTCCAGCCTCATGAAGCTCTGTAGCACTTGGTATGTCAAATTCCTGCTGAGTCTGTTGCAAACTTTGCCTTGGTATGAGATGACTTCTTAGGAAATCAATGAATTGTTTTACTTTTGAAGGTTTGATCTCCTCTGGAACTGAAGCTTGCGAATCTTCCATTGGCATGAGACAGCTTCTTAGCAAATCAAGAAAATGTTTTACACTTGAAGGATTAACATTCTCTAGGACTGGAAGTTCTTGTATGATACTTACAGACTCAAGCCAATTAAGGGTGAGACGGATGAAGGAGTCGGACATGGTCTTATCATCTTCAATGCCCAAGTTTATGTTGGTCATTTCAAAAAGATACTGGAGAACAAAAAATGGAAGTTGATTTTCAAGCAGTAATAAGTCAAGCTTTATATCATGAATCATCCATGGTTTCCTAAATATACGATCATTTGGAGTTCCTAGAACATCAAACCAGTACTTTAACAGGACTTCAATGACGAAGGCAGCATCCACAAGAATAATTTCCAAAAACAATTCGCTTTTGAGGTTGATTGTTTCAGCATAACATTTGCGAATTTCTTCTTCCTTGTCCTTCATAATCTCAACCAATTCCTCCAAACTCTTTCCACTTTGCTGCATAAAATCATTGAAGTACCTCAACTTGTGCTCTTCCATGTCTTCTAGACCTTCTTTACCATGGTGAAGCGGCCCAATTGAGACTCTGACAGGAGTATAGGCCTCTTCATTGATTTTTTTAAGGGTCTTGGGAACTTTATATATACAACATTCACGGGATGGGCTATACAACTTATCTAACTTCTCCCTAATAGATTTCACTAGTCTCTCCGTATCAATTGAAGCATCGCCATTTCCGCTACTCGTTCCCTGTCTTGATGTGCCAACAACTTCCATTCTCGTGATTTAAATTTATGGGTTTGTGCGGTTATCTGGCAACAAGATAGACATCCTTTTGGATTTAGCACCAAATTATAAATTTAGAAAACTATTTTAACTGTTATTATATCAAATCTATTAGCCTCTCAAACGCAAAATGTCTTTTTAAGCTCACTGTCATGTTCGGATTGGGGCCAATTATCAAGATCAATTGTACTCCGTCATTCATGATAAGTTATTTAATAGTCTTAAGGTATTCTCTCACTCTTTCGAATATCACATGATTACGTAGGGCTCATTCCTAAATGTAGGAAATTATGTAATTGTGTGGCTTCTGAGGGTATTGAACAATATCCCGAAATCACCAAATAATTTTTGGCAAGTGATAGGTCTTGAAAGTGTTAATGAACGAACCTGATTTCATGGGTTGACACAATTTTTATAATTATAAAAATAAGAAAATCAGAGTTGATGAGTATACTAATGCCTAATCAAATTTAGTTGGAATAGAAAAATAAAAAGATCGGCAAGTGTATAATATTTATTATTTTGGAATCAATGTAGTAAACAAAAAATAATAAATAATTGAGTTTTAATTTCATGAAATTCAATTATGAGATAAACAAAAATTAATACACTTTATATTTTTAACTAAGGACTGAAATTTTAACATGACACATTAACATGATAAGAATTCAAAATGACAACCATACATGTTGAATTAGTATTGAGAGACCTCTAACACAAATTTGAAATAACATGACACGAACACAATTAACATGATATGATAATAAAAAGGTAAGAAAGGTTGTCAATAACCAATTCTTAGAAGATTGTTTTTCTCATGAAATAGTTTTTTTTGATTTGCAAAGAAAAAATTTCATTAAAAATATGAAATTTAAAGGTACAAAGAAAAAAGACACATTGAGAAGAATTCAAATAGTAGAGCACTCTCCTATTATTGTTATTCACATCCTTACAACTAATTTCTCGACCGCACAATTTTAATTTTTTTTAACAAAACAATTAAAACTACGAACCAAACTATTGAGCCCCACACCCACACCCACACCCACACCCAAACCAGTGAAACCAAACACAAGCTTGTCGTCTCCTACGCTGTCCAAAACACATTACAATCATAAATAGGGGTGTAATTTTGGCCCGCCCATCTGGGCTCGGGCCGGGCCTTGCGGGCTCCCGCCAAAAATCAGGCCGGGCCAGGCCAGGCCACAGGCCAAAAAGTTAGGCCCAGGCCCAAGCCCAAGCCCAAGCCTGGGCCTAGGCTCGGGCTTTGGGTGAGCCTAAACAATTTTTTTTTATTTTTTCCACCAAAATTTTATTATTTTTTATTAAAAATAACAATGGATCTCAGGCCAGGCTTTTGAGTGGGTCTTGAGCGGGCCGATGGGCCGGACCAAGTGGGACTTGAGCCCGGGCCTAAACGGATCTGGCCCACCCTGGGCAGCGGGTGGGCTTCGGGCCGCCCATGGGCCATTTTTACACTCCTGCTCATAAACCCCACGCCTGTTTCCTAGTTGCCTAAAAAAAGTGTGCCACACATGCCTCCCGCAGCTCCATCTCACACGTCTCCCATTGTCCTTGTGATGCCTTCTTTGCGCCAACACTCTAAGCCGAACACCCTGCACCATCGCCGGACACTCTGAGGCTCCATTGCCGCCGAGACCCACCCATTTAAGCATTACCTTCAACACTCATCCATGGCCGAAATTCACACTTCTCCCACGGATTTTCCTCACCCAAACAGCTCCATCAGTTGAACCTCACCAACACGTTGAGAAATCCCCTCTTTATTGACCCAACACGGGTCTCCTCTTTGTTCCCCCCTCAAACTCCCACTCGCACAGGAGCGACATGTCGACACGAATTTTTGTGTGAGTCAAACGTGTTCATTTCGAATTTTGTGTATTCAATCCAAACACTACCCATTTATTTATTTATTTTGTTTTCAGGTTGTGTTATATTCGAGTTTGAGTAAAAAAAAATAATTAATCTTAACCCTCTAATTACATGTGCGATTCTAGTCATGTTAGTAGATTAAATGCCAAATTATCACCCGTAGAGTATTGTCTAACACTTCTAAATGTCAAATGATTACATAGGACTGGCCCCTAAATGTAGGAAATTACATGATGGCGTGACTTTGAGGGTATTGGACAATGTCCTAATAAGATCACCAAATAATTTTTGGTAAGTGATAGGTCATGAAAGTGTTAATGAACGAACTTGATTTCAACTTGATTTCATGAGTTGATGCAATTTTTATAATTTTAAAAATAAGGAAATTGGCTTTGATGTGAGTATACATCAATGCTACATCCACACAATTTCCGAATCCTTCCAAATAAAACTCTTACCGATAAGAGTTTACGTTAAATGTATAATGAAAATTTGATTAATGCCTAATCAAATTTAATTGGAGTAGGAAAAATAAAAAGATCGATAAGTGTATAATGAAAATAGAGGTGGCTATTTATTCATACTAATCACATTATGGCACTAAATGAGTCAAACTAGTGTCAAATTTGCATAACTTGAAATTAATATGAATAAAATATTTAATGAGGTACTAGTCATACATTTTAATATTATTTAAGAATTTAAATCCTATATGCTAATCCTATATCTAGTTAAAATATATATATATGTAAAATAAGAATCTAATTTTTTAGTTTTCATTTCAGATAATATGATATTTTAATTTATTATTTTGGAATCAATGTAGTAAACAATAAATAAATAAATAAATGAGTTTCAGTTTTTTGAAATTGGATAAATAAAATTGAGTCAAAATTAAACACTTTTGTGAATGATTGAGATTAATTTCATGAAATTTAATTATGAGAAAAACAAAAGTTAATGCACTTAATATTTTTTGACTACGGGTGGAAATTTTAACATGACACATTAACATGATATGAATCCAAAATGAATCGACATGGGTTGAATTAGTATTGAGAGAATCTTAACACAAATTTGAGATAACATGACACAAACACAATTAACACAATATAATTCCCATCTATAATAAAAAGGTAAGAAAAGTCGTTAATCATGATGCTTAGAATATTCTGAATATGTTTGGTTTGGTTTTGAGAGAGTAGTTTTTAAAAATTGTTTTTGGGGAGAGAGTTTAGAAAGTTTTTTGATTTGTTTCGTTGTGTATTTGAAAAGTAGTTTTAGAGTTTGGAAGTTTGAAATAATTTAATATTTTGTTGTAATTAAGTAAATGTGTGTGAGAGAAAAAGTGATTGAGAATGAGAGATAAAAAAGTGATTGATTGATATGTAAGAGAGAGAGTGATTTTAGAAATTGATTTGAAAAAATTACAAACCAAACAAGTTTTTTAGAAAAAAAATTTCCAAAATTACTCTGCAAAACCAAACCAAACATACCCTCTATTTCTTGGGAAATAGTTACTGAAGGAAGCCTTGCAGTTACTATCTTTGGTGACATGAGCTTAAGTCACAGAAATAGTTTCTCTTAGAATTAAAGACTCCATGTATCTTATCCTTCTTAGACCCTACTTTAATGGGAGTTTTGTGCATTGAACTACCTTTTAATCACTGAAGCATGGAAAAGAAATTTGGTACATAGGTGCAACTATATGTTTGGTGTCTCTTGAGACAATAAAGCTGAGGCCATCTAAACCATTAATCAACCTCAAACCCAAAGGCCTTGTGTTCATCTCCAGTAAACAACAATTTACTTGCACAATTCTGTCATTTCACTTCGTTTGAGAAATCTGATTTGATATGACCACATTGTGTTCCACAAACGGGAAAGAAGGGATTGATGGTCTGAGAACAACATGAAGTTAGATGGAGCATCAGTGGATGGGGTTGGATAAAAAATTCCCATCAAGGCGGATCACTTTGAGGTAGAATTACTTTAAATCCAATTATTGTAAGGTACACCCTACATATGTGTGCAGGTGCAATTATATGTTTGATATATACCTACAATTATTCCTGGTCACGTCCCCAACTTTCATTAAATTAAAGCATATCACATTTATGAACATATTTAACTACACGAGCTAGCAAACGACTCTTTGATTTTTATTTTTTTATTTAAAGAAAAAAAAAAACATATATAAAAACTCAGAAACAAAAACAAAATAAGAAAGAAATGGAGATACTATAAAGAAGCCCAATAAAATTAAGGGTAAACTACCAATAGGTCCTACTTTTGAGACTTATTACCCATTAAGTCCTATTGATAAATTTATTAAGTGATAAAGATAAATTTATCAGTATTTTATTTTTATGAATAAATTTATAGTGATAAATTTATCAGTCTCTTTGTTTTTATGAATAAATTTATAGTAATAAATTTATCAATTTCTTATTTTTATAGTGTTAAATTTATTAGTTAGGACCTGTAAGTAAATAAGTCTAGTTAATATGACTGATTGGTAAGTACCCCTAAAATTAAATGGTAAATGATTTAGTTTATAACGACACCTAAAAGAAGAACTTAGACCATATTTAGCAAATTGAAGAGGATAAATGTCGGGATGCAACTTGGGTGGGCTCAACCCAAGTAACCGAAACCCAACCTGAATTTTTTTAGGAATTGGATAAGATATTTTCAAATACGGTATGGGTTTAGGCAAAAATTCATAAGCCCAAATTAAATTTGGACAGGTTTTGGCAAAGACGTCAAATAACCCGAGCAATCCGAAACTCGAATTATACATATATAGATATATAAAAATATTAAATATACATATAAATGACTAGTCATTACATGATATTAAAGTAATTTAGATTATTAAATCATATTGAATATATATTATATATACAAATTTAATAAAATCTTACTTTTTATTTTCACTCATAAATTGTAAGGACTACTATATCGGCATCTCTCTTACATTATATAAATTATTTTTTTGATAGTATTAATGATTTTCTATTAAAAAAACGTAAATAGAGTCAAGTTTTAATAATTTAATAATGTTTAAAAAAAATTGAAATTCATTTACAATTCAGGCAACTCGGACAATTCGGGTCAGGCTTGGGCAGGCAACCTCGGGGTACAATTCGGGCCTGGGTGGGCCTGGGCAAGTCTCTGCACAACTTAAGCTAGGCTTGAACAACCTCCCAACCAGTCCGAACCCGCCCGAGTTGCACCTATAGATAAATGCCTTTGATCTTTTTACCTTTTTTCAAAATAGTACTATTATTCAAGTCTAAAAGTTAGACCTAATTTTCAAATTCAATGATATGACAATTAATTAGAATATTTAAGATAACTTTCTCTCTCATAGTTTCTCTAATTATTAACAAATCATTTTTGTTTACACATCATTGAATCTAGAAAATAAATTTAAAAAGTAAGCTTATATATCATTTTCCTTTTCGAAAAATAGATTTTAGTCCTTAAACCAATAAGTAACTTCTTTCTTTCTTTCTTCTTCTCTCTGGATGTGGATCAAGACAATTGCCAAATTTGTAACCATATTCGTTGTTTTTGTGGCAAATGAACATTTGTTGTTTTTTAAATTTCTAAGATAAATTACACTGATCTCCTTCGAGGTTTACCTTAATTACAGGTACCTCCCATGTAGTTTCAAAAATTACACTGACCTTCCATACTTTTGAAAATAATACACAGATTCCCTATTTCTGTTAAAACAACATAAACAACGTTAACTTGACAAACGAATTGACCATAATGCCCTTGAACCACATTGTGAAAAGACACAACTGACCCTTCTCTATCTTCATCTTCTCCATCTTCACAAACCCTTCTCCCAACATCTTAATGGCAAAAACCATCTCTGCAATTTCTTCCAAAGAAAACCCATTCCCATTCACAAACTTAGAATCAAGATTAGGGCAAGAATTCCCATCAGTCTTGCCTGAACTCTTTGATCTAATTCCAATAGTAATTGAATATCTGTCATAGAATTTCTTTGCCCTAAACCAAAGAGGTACCAAATCTTGATCAATTGGGGGTTTTGTGTAAAACCCAACCCTTAAGGTAAAAAAAAAAACCCCCTCTCATTCATTTTTATATCTATATATATATATAGAGAGAGGGTCTTTTCAACTTGGTGTGAGACTCTGGAGTAGAGAGCTTCAGTGAAGTAAAAACCCACTCTCTCAATTGGATCTCCATCTTCGCTCACCTATTCTCGAACTTGTATCAGCGATTTCACAGCCTTTTCTGGTTCAGACTATGCAAATCGAGAACAATCAAGCAGAGCTTTTAGAAACGGTTTTGACGAATTGTGTTTCGGCGATTTCGAAGCTCCAACAACAACATCGTTGTTCTTCGGCAAAGGATTAGTCTCTGATTGTGGAACCGAAGATGATGGAACACATAGAAGAGAGCTCTGAGGTTGAAGAAGACTAGCATTTTTCTAGGTATTGGAGGAAATTACTAGATTGAGATCAGACGGTGGAGACGAAGCTACACTGAGTTGGTGACAAAAATTTTCAAAGAGAGAGAGAGAGAGAGAGAAGACGGGAAAATAGCACAGAGAGATGGACGAGAAATAGTGAGAGGGAGAGAAACAGAGCACAGAGAGAGAGTGTGCGTGAGAGGGAAAAGAGAAGAAATGTATGTGTTTATATATATATATATATATGGGTAAATTACACTTACCTCCCCTAAAGGTAGTATTGGAACTTGAAGAATAATTATGGATGACATCAGCATAATCTATTTCAATTGGGACGGATGGGTAACAGAAAGTGGGTCTTTGTATATTAGTTTCAAAAGTAAGGGAAGTTTGTGTTATTTTTGAAACAACAAGGGAGATACCTGTAATTAAGACAAACCTTAAGGGAGGTCAGTGTAATTTTCCTAATTTCTAAAGCACACTACTTTTTAGTGACCATATTTTGAAATAAATTTGGATGATCACATTTTTATTGTGGTAGATGGAGATAACTAAAAGGAGGATGTTATTTATTTATTTATTTTAAAGTAAATTACACTTACTTTTTCTAGGGTTTGAGAAAATTATAAATAGTATTTTTATTTTATCGTGTTTGTCTCTAAAAAAAAAAAGGAATAATCTATTTTCAAATTCAATCTTGTTGTCTAATTTTTAGGAAACAAATGTGATAAAATAAAAAGATTACAAATATTTTATTGACCTAATCATGATATTATAGAGAATCATGTGGCCGTACTCCGAGAATACCCAATAATCACCCTATATTGAGAATCTTAGAAAATAAACAGTTCGAAATGGAACCTATGATGAGCTTCACGGTCCCCTCAAATTTTTTCAAGTTTATATTTGAACTTTCTTTTTTATCAACAAAACAAAAAATTTACTGATGTAAAACAAAGTACGGAGTACAAATAAATTAAATCAATAAAAAGTGGACAAGAAAATAGCATCAAAGGTCTAGAAACATATATCAAGAAGCTGACACATGTACCAAGCTTATCATGAACTATACTAAAGCCTAACACTCGACAGAACAACAAAATATGACAACCTAGCCACAAACAATCAACATGAAAGTCACCTAAAAGAAACAAAACCAAAAACGAGCAATGAACTGAAAGCCACGCCAAAAGGAATTACAAAGCAAAAAGCCACTATCAGAAATCCCATATCAAATGGAATTTCAAACCAACTGTAATTCCAGAACATCCTACAATGAACATACTAAACACATACTAAAGCAACCTCCAAGTAAAATTTGACCCTCAAAGAAAAGCAAAGAGCGCGATGGCTCTGAAATTCCTTTATCAAGAAATTGAAGCAGCATCATTGCTTACGATACTTATCATGTGAATTCTTGCCTAGATAATCTGGCCCAACTCTGCAAAATTCTTCCCTTCCTTTGAAATCTATTCCAGATACTTTAAAACCATCACTTCAACTCAATTTGGATAGGCATCAGAGCTACTTTAGCAGAGTTGGACATTCATGCCTTGGATCTTTCTTTGTTAATATGATTTAGGTTCTGTATTTGAACCTCACTATTCATCTGATAATTAAAATGCTTTCACATGTTTGCTCATTATGAAAAATAAATAAATAAATAAATTCCACCACATGAGGGTGGGTTGAGAATATAATATAAATAATAAAATTACCCCTCTTTTTAACAACTTAAACATTTAGAGGAATTGGCATAAAAAAATCAACAAGAATTAGAGGATAGTGTGATGAAACCTCACAGGATATGCAGTGATTCAATATGTTGACTTCAGGAAGACCTCTCCTTAGTATCCTTCTTCTTCAACAGAGACTTTCTAAAAGAAACAAGTCCGTTTACTATTATTTAATAGCTCACTTATTTGTAATAAGGACTAATTTCATTGTGCTACACCATCTGTGCTTATGCATGTCTCAATTTATATAGAATAAATGATTCTTAAACCTTATTTCAAGAAAAGTATGTTTTCTTTCTCTACGCCAACAACAGTACAAGTATGTGATTCTTTGCTTATTTGTGGAAGCAATTTATGGGATGCTTAATCCGGTGGTGACTTCAAGAATTTTTATAAATGAGATCACTCTACAAATTTAAATTTTATAAATTCTATAAGAAGTGAACAACATTCACTTTGTTTAGTTTTGAGTTTTCAAAATAATTTAACTTTTTGTTTTTCGTGCTTACCTTTAAAAGAAATTAAAATTTTATTCAATTTTGTTATGTATCTAACTTAGATATATTTAAAAAATAAAATATTTATAAAAAATAATAAAATAAATAAAAATTCAATAAATTTTTATATTTTTTTTAAGACACTTGATACATAAGTCCAATTATAAATTTTTTGGATTTAAGAGTCCACGCTCTAAATTATTATATCCATAAAGACATACTTCTACAACACATTGGGATCCACGTGGGTCTATTCAATCAAAATCCTCTCTCTCTCTCTCTCTCTCTCTCAATCACCGACCCCCTTCTCTCTCTCTAAATCACCTACTTTCCTTCCTCTCTATCCCTCTCTCATGTGCATTCCTCTCTCTCTCTCTCTCTCTCTCTCTCTCTCTCTCTCTCTCTCTATGGGGTGTTTGGAAAGAAATTTTTTTGGTCTTTTGGCTAAAATAACATAAAAAGATAAAATAGGCTTAGACAAAATATCAAATCAAACTCATAATCATTTTATTTTTTCTCTTAAAAACATCACATCCAATTACAAAAAAATCGAACCCTCTCTCCAAACACAACTATTTTTTTTTTTTTTTTTTGGGTGAATAAACACAACTATTTTAGGCTACTAAAATAACCAAAAATTAAAGCCTAGTCAAATAGCCAACTTCCCAAACACCCCCAAAGCCTTAAACAGATAAAAGTAAAAAATTAAATAGATAGGAAAAATATATATATATATATATATGTGTGTGTGTGTGTGTGTGTGTTTGTGAAATCAATTTGTATAGATAGAAAGAAAAAAATTCAACAAATAAGGAAATTGATCTGAGTAGGCCGGAGATATTCAACAGATAATTTATTTGGTAAAATTTCAATAGATAGGGAAAAAATAGGCTTGGTGAATTTCATATGGGAAATATGCTTGATAAATTTCAATAGATAGATTAAAAAAATTGAAAAGGTAGGTTCAAAAAAATTGAACAAATAAAAAATATTTCAACAAATAGGTTCATAAAAATTGAACAAATAAAACATATTTCAACAAACAGGTTCATAAAAATTGAACAAATAAAAAAATTTCAACAAATAGGTTCAAAAAAAATGAACTTTCAATAGATATGTTAAAGGGTAAAATTAGAAACAAAATGTTTTCCAAAATAATAAAATATACTTCTCACCACAATATTTGACAAAGAGTGTACTTCTTACCAAAGAAAAATACTCATGGGATGCCTTGCACCCTTTTTAAAATAGACTTTTCACGAATTTTCTCTTTTTCTTATTTAGTGATTTTTTTAAATATTTTTTCACAATTTTTTTTTAAATGTACTAGATTAAGTGGATCTAAAACATTTATTAAAAGAAAATTCTTAAAATATTTAAAAAGTTGACTAAAGATAAAAATAAATCAATAATGAAAAATAAAAAATAAAAACTCAAACAGAGTAATTTAAAACTTCTGAAACACTAGGCGGATGATGAATATTGATCCGTATTTGATGAGATCACTTAACTTTTTAATTGAATTAAGCTATATTAAATAAAATATTAACAATATAAATATTTTTTTCAAATAATTTTTGATAGCTTGATGGGTCAGCTCCCATGTGGAGTCCCCTGGCTTAATCCAATCCTCCCTCACTTGCAAGTCTTTACAATCAAATTTCTACCAATAACATAGCTTTGCATACCTGATTTTTTTTTTTTTTTTCTTACCAATAGATAGGAGATTAATTACATTCTGAAAAATATTTATATAATCAAATAGGCCACTAACTCCAAATAGTTAAAAGTCAATAAAATTTAACAACTAATCCACTAAACCCACTAAGTCAAGCCCAACAACTTCTAGTCTTCACATACAACTCTCATAATAGGAAAAAAATAAATCAATCATCATAAAAGATATCAAACGCTTCTTTATAAGAGAAGAACCTAAAATCTCATACCACAAAAAGTACTACACAACCACAATGTCAAATTAGAATTACTACAATTCAAAATCTCGGCTACATTGTAGTAATGCTACAGTTTCTTATATGACAAAATTTCAAAGCAATGTAAAGGGTTGGCACCCCTAAATTAATTATTGGACAAATTTTTGAACATAATTTTCTAATGAGTAATGTTAGAGACCTACATTTTAAATCCATAAATTCACTCACAATGATATAATAAGAAAGGTAAGCCTTATATCATTGAGTGTGTAACTAACCAAAAGTTGACACTGATTATACTATCTTTGTGTGGGTCAAATAGTAAGAATTTTTTATGAGTCTCAAACATTTTCTTTTTCTAATTGAGTTTTATTAATATAAAAAAAAAAATTGCCAAGTTAGTTAATATATAGAAGATCTATTTTTTAATTTAATTTTTTCTTTACCAACTTCTCAATAAAGTTCAAAAAAATTATATTTATCAAATATTGCTCATTTAGGACTACAGTGGATCATGCATTGGCTAGCACAAGGGGTTAACAAAGGTTGTGAGTGGCTATACAGTCTGATTCTTGGTTTCTACTATTGTTTTATTTTGTCATTTGTGAGTTATTTTTATGAGATATCAGTTTTGAGTTTTATTTTTCATGTGTTGTGTTTGGTTGTCCCTTTTTTTTTTTTTTTTTTTTTTTTTTTTTTGAACAAAGTTTGGTTGTCCTCTTTTCTTTATTTTTTTTTGGGAACAAAGTGTTTGGTTGTCCTCTTTCTCTGTTTTTGTATGCTTTTTCCTTAGCGCCTACCAGTGTTTTCTATGTGTGCTATCAATTATATAGTATTTATTATTCTAATGCGCTTGTTTGTTATCATTTTCTTTGGGGAATTATGTAAGTAGTCTCCGTATTTTGTTTATTGTATTATTTTGATCTCTATAATTTTAATTGACTCAATTTTAAACCTGAATTTATGACTTTGTTTCAATTTAATTCAATTGATTACAATTGTTAATATTTTTGAATGAAAAATACACACATACGTTCCATGTGTCATACTTTTAGAGAAAAGATTATAAGTTTGCTAAACTTGGTTTGCATCAATTTTGGTCTGATTGATAATACCGTTTCTATTTTTGACAAAAAATGATTACTGAATTGGTTGAGTGAGTAAATTTAAAATGTAATAATCAAAATGACATAAGGGGAAAAATATAAGAAGTACCAATATAATTTAGTGTTCTTCATTTTTGCCCTGTGTGGTGTCATTTACTTTTTCTTATACATCAAACCTAATTTGTTGATTCTCCTTGTTTCATCATCCATCCTTGTTTGTCTATCTGCCAAAGAAAAATTGACTGTGTTTGACATTATCTTTTGGAAAATAATTCATCAAATTTGATAGTGATTATTGAAACGAGTTATACATGTTATTATTATTGATAAATTAATTTGTCTTCTATTAATTTTACATGTTTCAAGTAAACATTGGAATGTGTATTTTTAGCGATGAAATTCGCTAAAACCCAACTGCGTAATAGAATTAAAAATGATTTTTAGCTAGTTCCGTGATCATATGTATTAAAAAATAAATAAAAACATCACACTTGACATTTTAATGTTGAGTTTATCATAAATGTTATTTTATATCATGTGGAAGTATCAAGCAAAATTTCAAATGTTTAACTTCAGTAGATAGAGGAAATTCCTATTTTTCGAAAATTAATTCAGACATGATAGTATGCTTAATCATATTTCATATTTGACTATGTTGATAGAGAATATTTAGTTAATAATAATAGTATTGTGTTGGTATAAAAGGATATTGTTTTTTAAATTTTTTCCATAAATTTTCTTGATTTAGAGTTGCATGTGTTTTGACCACAAAATTAAAATGCCAAATCTAAACATGTGCCCTTCCAAAGAAAGCATATAATGATCTTGCATTTTTCTTTTTTTCTTTTTTTTTTTTTAATTTCTTTCTCTCTTTTTTTCTCGTGTTTTTTACTGATTGGCATTGAATGTAAGTGAGATCAATGTTGAGGAAAGATGCCAAAATGGTATAGAGAAACTTAATCAGAATGCAATTCGAATAAGTAGAAAAGTTGGTTCTTTGCTTCTTTGTAAGTTTGGTACTTTGCTTCTTTATGGAAATGGGATCCTTAAATTCAAAGAAAGGGATAATGAAAGAAAAGGCAAAATTACACATACAGATTCATTTGGAGATGGACAACCAAAACAAAAATATTAATAAGTGAAGGCATGTTTTTTCTTCCCTAGTGCTTCCGATGTTTCATTTGATTTCTCACATTCTAACCTTTTGATTCATTAATAAATTTTTCTTTACTGATCAAAACATAAATTAAGGCCTTGGTGTACCAGCAATCCTTGATTCATGAACCACTCCCTTAAATATAAAGGATCATCTAAGCTTTAAAATTGGTAAAACTATTCACCCTTCTAATAACAAAAGTCATCATATAAGCTAGATATTTTACTTATTACAAAAAGATGTGTACAAAAATAGAGAGGTAATGAGACTCAAAATAAGCCAATAAGTCAATAAACTGACTTTTTTAGATAAAGTCAATAAGCTGACTTTTTTAGATATTGTCAAAAGAGGCCGACTGATTTCCTCATTATTATGACTAAATGATGGATCTTTCTTGTCTATGTTATAGCACATATCACATATTTTGAAATCCAAGAACTCAAACTATATGAAATCCAATTTCTGGTTTGAAAAAAACCAAACCGGCGACATGGCTTCATTTCAATTCATGGATGATGAGTTCACTGATGTGTCATATTACTTTAAAAACCTTGACAATATCTTAAAGGAGAGCATCTTAATAGTAGTGGGTCCAAATCCACGATTTTAATGTTATTCAGGGGATTTTTTTATTATTATTTTCCATGATTTTTGAAACAAGATAATTAAAAATTTGAGAAAGTCATATTTTCATATTTTTTACATTTTGATTTGAAAATTTAGAAACAAGCAAGCCCAATCAAATAGGTTAGTAAATGAGCGATTTTAAATGTTTCACAAAAAAAATAGAAAAATACTTGGACCCCTACAATTTTGACCCTCACAACCCCCAATTGATTTTTGACCACACATTATGTTTTTATTTTTTGTTCCCTCTCTCTCCTGCCTCTCACAAATGTGTGGGGGTATGGGGGTGCTGGGAGTCTGTATCACAGCTGAAAAAAATAACTACCTTCAATGTATTACCAACACAAGATAGCATGTGTTAGTATGGTTCTTTTCTTTTTAGATTGAGCCCGATGAAATTTAAAATTGGATGGCCCTATTGCCCGGAATCCTTACTGCTGTCAAGAGGGGAAAATGTGAATGAAGAAATATGTCTTCCTAAGTCCAATTTTTTCATGCCCTTGGCTTCTTTTTTTTTTTCAATCATTTTAGTAGTAAGCATAATTGTTGCCGGTAATTTTTTAGGATGAACTAGAAGTCAATGACAGTTGTTAATTAGCCTTGTAATGTACATCATCCTATTAGCAAGTGACAAAAGATAAATTAAAAAAGACATATATATAAGAAGTTGGTAAAACCTTAACACTTGTTAGATATATATATATATATTATTAATTAATATTTATCTATCTGTATTGTAGATGTATCTCATCTCTTTTTCTATGCCTATGTCTGATGTATCTCTATTTTCTTTTCTACACTTATCTAGCTTTCTTTTGAACCTATAAATACAGGCTTCTTGTATTTGATTATAGCATTCAATATAGAGTTTCTCCTTTCTCTTCTCTCACTACTTTCATAAGATGGTATCAGAGCCTAGGATTCTCTCCTAGCTTTTTTTTCCCTCACATTGTTTTGGCAGATTGCTTCTATCCCCTGTTTGCTTCTACTGGCTTGTGCGTATCTAGTCCATCCGTATTTCCACGTTTGGACTATACTAACCTCTTCGTCTCTTCAAGACGAAGGCAATGCCACCAGACTCGCCTCCATAGGAATTTCCACGGGCCCTCACACGCCTCCAAACAAGTGGCGCATCAATCGACCTCATTTCCACTCTCACCACACTTCGCACGTGTTGTCTCAACCGGCCTCTGTCGACTTCAACCCCTCGACTTCCGCTTCAGCCGATTAGCCCTTGGCTCGCCATCAGCTTCCGTCCTAGCCGATTCCCTATCGGCTTCCGCCCGGCTTCTCTTAGCCGCTTGCTGCTTCCGTCCAGCTTGCCCAACCGTTTGCTTTCTTTCTCAACTGCTGACGTTAGCTCTCCTCAGCCGCTGACGTCAGCCCTAATCAGCCACTGCCTAGCCGCTGACATCATCCAGCCACAAGGCTAACATCAGCCCTACTTGTCCCTAAGGTTTTCCAGCCTTCTGAATCTGTTGGTGACCTTCGTTTTGGCAATTATGGATCGTATAGAAAACATTCAATCTATTTCTGTTATCCTTGATGGGTCCAATTATGTTAGTTGGGCTCAAGCTCTCTCTACTTTCATCAAAGGCAAACGCCTTTGGCGGATCATTACTAGTACTCTTCCCAAACCCAACCAGAATGAGGATAAGACGGACTCTGCATTCGATGACTGTCTTGACGAATGGGAAAGTAAGAATTATCAAATTATCACATGGTTCCGGGCTACCTCAGTTCCGTCTATACACCTTCAATTTGGACGCTTTCAGGATGATGACTCCCTTGCCTCTCCTGCCAAAGCAATTTAGGATTTCTTGAAGGAACGTTATCAGACCACTGGACATGCTCATCAGTATCAACTGTTGCAAACTCTTCATCACATGCGCCAGGCACCCAGTCAATCTCTCGATGACTTTCTCTCCCAAATGTCGTCTGTTTGGGACTAGCTCGCTCTTTCTAAACCTCCATGGGCTCATTCTGATGATGCACAACTATTTATTACTTATCGGAATCATCAGAGACTATTACAGATTCTTATGGCTTTTCATAGCACTTTTGAGCCCGTGCGTTCTTTTTTGCTCCATCGTTTGCCCTTGCCCACTTTAGAGCAAGCCATTACTGAGCTCTTATTAGAAGAGACTCGTTTTGGGAGTCTCAGATCTCAAGACATGGATTATATTCTTGCTACGCCATCTTCTCAGAGTTCCTCATCTTTATAGCCAATCATATGCAGTTATTGTCGCAATTGAGGCCTGCTAGACAATCATTTTCTTGTTCACTGCCAGGTTCACGACGACTTGACTTGTCACAAGACTGCTCCGGGCCATCTCCAAAGCAATTGTCCTCGAGCTCCTTCCATTACTTCATCTAAGAAGGGGGCTTCTCGTTCTAGGTCTCAATCCAAATTTGGCCACGGTTCTCGCTCTGCTGTTGTTGCCTCTGAGGGTTCTTCTGCTCCATCCTTCTCTATGGATGATGTTGAGTCCATTATCCACCAGATGCTCAACAAATCTGGTACTCCTCCCTCTACTGCTCTTTTAGTAACCTCAAGTAACTCTTCCTGGTATTTTGATTCTGCATGCTGTAATCACATGACTTCTGACTCCACTCTTTTTTCTTCTTTGTCATCATCCTCTTCTGCTCCCACTATTCACACTGCTGATGGTTCTCATATGCCTGTTAATCATATTGGCCAAATCTCTACTTCCACTGTATCTCTTTCTGATGCTTACTATATTCCTTCTCTTAAAATGAACCTTATCTCTATTGGTCAGTTATATGAACTTGGTCTAACTATTACCTTCTCTGCTAATGGTTGTTTGGTACAGGACCCTCAGACGAGACAGATCCTTGGGATAGGCCGTAAGCATGGACGTCTGTTCGAGCTTATCCATCTTCGCAGTCCGCACAAATCATCTACTGTTGCTGCTGCATTTACTATGTCTTCTTTTCATCTTTGGCATTGTCGCTTAGGACATATCTCTTTTAGTCATTTGAAAATTTTAGTTTTTAGTGGTCAGTTAGGTCGTTTTCGTCTTGAAGATGTTGATTGTTTATCTTGTCAAATTGCCAAACAACCTGTCTTACCTTTTAATAATAGTAAATCTGTTTCTATTGCTCCTTTTGATCTTGGGCATTCAAATATTTAGGGACCTTCCCCCACACCTACCATTGGGGGGGCCAGATATTTTGTGATTTTTGTTGATGATTTTTCTCGCTATACATGGCTTTTTCTTCTCAAAAATCGCTTTGAACTTAAACATATTTACTATGATTTCTCTGCTATGATCCGCACTCAGTTCTCTCGTACTATTAAGCTTTTTCGTTCTAATAATGCTAAAGAGTACTTGGATTCTGATTTTCTTTCTTTTCTTCGGACTCATGGTACTCTCTCTCATCGATCTTGTGCAGGCACTTCCCAACAAAATGGACAAGCCGAAAGAAAGCACCGTTATATTCTAAACACTACTCGTGCTCTTCTCCTCTCTTCTTCTTGTCCTGAAAAATTTTGGAGGGAAGCTGCCCTCACTGCCATCTACACCATCAATCGAGTCCCTACCCTTGTAATAACTAACAATTCTCCTTACGAGCGCTAGTATGGTTCTCCTCCTGATTAAACCACTCTTAAAGTTTTTGGTTCTGCTTGTTTTGTTCTCCTTCAGCCTTATGAACACACTAAACTAGAACCTCGTTCTCGTCTTTGTTGCTTTCTAGGGTATGGTATAGAACATAAAGGGTATCGTTGTTGGGATCCTATCTCCAAGTGTCTTCGTATTTCCCGTCATATGGTCTTATGGGAACACAAAATGTTCTCCACTCCTTCCAAATTTCACTTACCATAGTCCACCCACTCATCGGTCTTCACTGATATTTCTATAAATCTATTTTCTGATGACTTTGATGCAAATTCTGGCCCCATGCTTCCACAGCAGCCTACGCCTATCGTCCATCCTGAGGATCCTGTGTCTGCGGATGGCCTTATACCTTCTCCAGATCTGGTGGAGGTGCCTACTTCCATTGAGGTTCCTCCTTCACCTGAGCGTCATTCTATACGGGTAAGGCAACCTTCTGTTCTTCTCCTTGATTATATTGTTGGTTCCACTGCCTTTTGCCCTCATGAACCTACTTCTTATCAAGCAGTTTCTTCTAACCCTCTTTGGCAACAGCCTATGACTGAAGAACTATAGGCTTTCAATCAAACACATACTTGGGATGTGGTTGATCTTCTTCCTAGAAAGCGTACTGTTAGTTGCAAATGGGTTGAGTGGTACAAAGCTCACCTTGTCGCCCGGGGATTTAGTCAAGAATATGGGATTGACTATGAGGAAACATTTGCTCATGTTGCCCGTCTTACTTCAGTTCGCAGCTTACTTGCTATTGTTGCTGCTCACCACTGGATTCTTTATCAGATGGATGTCAAGAATGGATTTCTCAATGGTGATCTCATTGAAGAAGTTTATATGCAACCCCCTCCTAGTTCTTTTGTTCCATCAAATAAGGTTTGCAAACTCTGCCATGCTTTGTATGGTTTGAAACAAGCTCTGCGTGCCTGGTTTGCCAAGTTTAACTCTACCATTCGTGACTTGGTTTTTCTTCCAATGCCCTTGATTCTGCCATGTTTATCCGTAAGACAGAGCGCGATACTATTCTTCTTCTTCTATATGTGGATGATATGATTATCACTAGAGATGACACAGTGGGTATTTCTAGTCTCAAACAATTTCTCCATCGCCAGTTTAAGATGAAAGATTTGGGTTCACTTGGTGTAGACCGCCACGGAACTCCCGACTCTGCCTCCGAGGGCGCGAAATCGTTTTGTTCTTAGCTACTACAGTTCAGACTCATGTCACGGTTCTGAATCTAATCTCACAAAGTGCAATGTAAGACTAATAAATCACCAAAGAGTCCAAATCCGGCAAATCGTTTTGGAAAATCGATTTTAATAAAGAAGTGCCAAACATGGACTGCTTTGCCAGATACAAAGTTGCCACCTAAATATTTTGTTTTGGGAAAAATTTAGGAAACCCTGACTCGTGCCTAAGGCCACGTGTCCGTCATCACCAAAGTTGTCTCGGCTCGGAAACTTGGATACGAGACGGGAAGATCATGCAATGAGCACCCCCGTTCGCCCGATCAAAGGATCGGCCTTTACTAAGCATGATATGTTGTTTTGAAAACACATGTGTTCTTGTTTTGATTATTAGCTAGAATTACTATGTGATGCGCACCGCATACAAGTATAAACTAAATCGCCTAAGTTGGAACAAAACATTTCATGTTTGTTTGTTTGAAAACGGTTTGAAGATTGCTACTCGCAAGTAGGCTAAGAAAACATGATTTTGGTGAATTGTTCCAATTCAAGCAATCCAACCTCCACCCACAGGCATTCATGCAGTTATATCAAATAAGCAGCATGGCAAGCATACTATCATGGCAACATTAACACACTTGCAGTATGCTAAAGCATAAATACTCATAGTGTACTCCTAGCCAAAACAGAGAACTAGTTAGAAATCATGCATGATCCTAGTTCATGTTACGATGGCTAATGCAACACATGCAAAAATGCAACTAAGATAGGCTCAGTTATTCTAGATGTCATGTGAAATGCAACTTGATAACATGTTGTTGAACACGTATTCAAGCAAATGTATTTAAATACAATGTATTTTGTATGATGTACCGAGCCCGGTGCATGCAAAACAGATAAATGAATGCAGGCATGCGAAGCATAAGTATGCTAATTGAAACATGCCCTAAAACTAACCATCGTAAGCGATTAAGTAAAAGAAAGAAAGAAATGGGGATTGGAAGACATGCATCACACACATGCACGCTTATTACAACAGTTGGCCCTCTCGATGGAGGGTCCGAATAATGAGCTAACTAGCTAATCTAGGCTAATTAAACTAATTATTACAAAACAAGCTAATTAACTAACAAGTTAACTAACTAGTTATTACAAACACAAATAAAATAGTTAAGCGCATTAACTACTTAAGTACAAAACCAAAGCATAAGCTAGCTAAGGAAAACAGTAAGTGAAGCAAATAAAAGGGGCCTCGGAGCGAAAAGCGCATGCATGCTCGGTCGCCTCATTTAGAAATCCATCACGATGCCCCAACTTGCCTCTTTTTTCATTTCACCTCAGAATATTACATAAAGCTCTAGATAGTGTTTACTCCACCATAGGAACCTCTAGGAAGGTTGCCGACCAATTATTGGTGTTGCCAACCACCTGCCGACCAGTTACCTTTGTTGCAAACCAGAAAAAGTGGTCGGCCAGCTAGTTTTTCTGGTCTGCCGACCACTTGTTACTGCACTTCTCCAGTTTGCTGCAACAGAGAACAAGAAGGGGCATGTCAATGTATTTGCAAGATATGTGTGCACAACCACCCTCCCTATTATTTCATAAGCTCAAGGGAGTGCGGTTCTTGACCCTCGGGCCACCAATCACGCATCTTGATGCATGATGGTTGAGAAGCCAAGATTGCACGAATCAATATGAAATGAATACACACATAAACACATAAGGCCTTGACCTCTATCATGCTTAATCAAGAGGGTCGACAACCGAGAAATGAAGCACATTTCATCACTTCAAGTATGAAACGTTCTGCGTTTCTCGTGTTTGGCCTAATACGCAATCCAAACACATGCAATGCAACTTCAAGCATGCTAAACAAAATGCCAACAACAAGCATGTACAATGCAATGTAACATAGCATACACAATGCAAACAACAACATAGCATACACAATGCAATGTAACATGGCATACACAATGCAAACAACAACATGGCATTCTCATTGCAAACATCAACATAGCATACACAATGCAATGTGACATGATCAACCTATCAATGCTAATGGCATGCATACACAATGCAAAGCAACATAAGCATGCAAACAACATGCAAACAAACATGCTCAATGGACAGACCTCAATCATGCCCAAAACAGTGGTCATAATGCTAAGAAATGAGGCACAAAGAGCAAGACATGCATGCACATGCATTGGCCTATCAAGTAGGCCTAAGAGCACAACTCTCAAAGGTGTTCAAGGAGTGATAAATGTAGAAGTGTAACAACACTAAATGCACTGAAATTGAGTAAGAAATGATGCCAAATCATTCAAACAATACAAGCAAGGCATGCAAGAGTCCTTAAGCATGAAGGCTACCAAGGAGGACTACTCTAGAGACATGCAATACATGGCACAAATGCATGAACCAATCATGGACAGAGCTCAAATAGGTCAAGACAATGACCAAAAACATGCTAAGATGGGAGCTCAAAGATCTAGGCATGCATACATACACATTAGGCCACAAACAAGGCAACAATGCACAACCCTTAGAGGCACTCAAAGGGTGAAAGAAATGGGAACATGGCAATGTTATAAGCTCAGAAATGTCATGTTAAATGATGCCAAATCATGCACATGATACAAATGAAGTATGCAATGGTGCCCAAAGCTCAAAGCTAGCATAGGCATTTGTACTATAGCTATACAAAACATGAAGCATATGGCCAAGGAAACCCAAAACAGTTCTAGAACATGTCAAAATGAGACTAATACATGCATGTAAGGAAGCCAAAATAAGCTAGCATGAAGGGCATGAAGCATGGGATATGTAAGGCCAAAAGGGAGGATTACACTACACCTACCAAAGCCAAGCATGAGATGGCTTCACCAATAAAAATCAGAGTTATATCATGTCAAAATAACCCCAAAAACATACTGAAATGATAGCTCGCAAGCTTAGGCATGAAGGCATACACAATGGCTCATTCTTAAGGCATAAAGAACCAACCCTTCAAAGCATTGAAAGAGTGACACATGCGAGTGTATGACCACACTACATGGACTGAAATCACATAACAAATGATGTCAAATCATGAAAGTAGCCCAAGCAATGCATGCTAGTGGACTTGATACACAAAGCTAACAAGCTAGAATGCACTATAGCTATACAAAGAAAGTCATGCATGACCAAAACAACATAAATTAGAGCTAGATCATGCTAAAACATGGACAAAAGCTTGCTGGAGTTAAGCCAAAACCATGCTAGAATGATGGTCTAAAGCATGGTACACATTAGGCTCGTAAATGGAATTGCACTACAAGTGCATGGAGCATGCAAGGGGCTATCAAACCCACCCAAAACAGAGTCATGGCATGCTAAAAAAACACCAAAAACAAGTTGATATAGAGCCAAAACATGCTAGAAAGACATGCTACTTCATGAGGCATGCAAGACTAGTTTGCAAAATTTACACTACAAGTGTATAAAACATACAAGGGATGACAAAACCAAGTCAAAAAAGTGGTATGGCAAGTCAAAATAACCCCAAATACATGCTAAGAACAAGCCAACACAAGCTTAACAAACATGCTCAAACATGAGGCTAATAAGGCAAGCATACAAGAAACAAGGAGAGGGGATAACCCTCTCCTATTTGGGACCTCAAAACACCATTTCCACCACTGGAATTCCTCTGAATTTCAATGGTGAGAAGGCCAAGAAGAGGTGGTCCCAATAGCTTAAAAGTATAGCACAAAAACAAGGCCAAATAAGACACAAGAGGGGGTAGACCACCCCCAACACCAACAAGGCCTTAAACAAACATTACAAGCATGCAAAATCAGAGCTTTTTATAGTAGAAAGTCAAGCCAAAATAAGCATACAAATAGGTCCAAAAGCTTAATCAAAATAAAGCTTTAAAGGGCTAGTTGACTCACCCTTGAAAAACAACTTCAAAGCTGCAACTCCAGCAACTTTTCTGAGCTCAAACCAATCCAAAAACTCCAAAACCAACCTCAAGATACCTCAGCTCCAAGAGTATGATGTTTCACTATGTGTTTGTGTGAAAAAGTGTGAAGAAATTACACTTTAAGGCACAAAAATGAAAGAGATGAAGAATTATAGAGATAGAGTGATATGTATAGCTCAAGCACAAAATTCTGAACCTAAGGCATGAGGGGGGAGGTTCTCTTTTATAGAGAACCAAAGTTCAAGCTTGTTGAACAAGCTTAAGGTCTAAAGCTATCCCTCCATACATATGCCTTCCAGCTATAACAACTGGCACCAAAAGATCTCCAGAAAGGTGAAGGAAAGCTGCCGACCACTTGAAGTGGTCGGCCAACTACTTCCACTGGTCGGCCGACCAGTGCAAGTGGTCGGCCAGGGAAGAAAGTGGTCGGCCATGGTAAAAGGGTGGTCTGCACACTGAAAGCAAGGTGGTGGTGTGGTGGCCAACAACTATTGGTGGTCCAAAGACCAAGAAAACCAGTTGGCCAAAAAGCAAGGAAAACAAGGTTTGTACCAAAAATAAACCAAAAAGAATGCAAGACAAGAGTCCGGGAGGCAAGGCGAACAGCCGGGAGACTCGAAAACTAGTCTACGGGCACCAAAAGTGGTCAACGACCAAAAAAGTGGTCTACGACCAGAAAAAGTGGTCTACAAGACCACAGTGTCCCTCTAGGCAGAGGCAACAAGGCATGGTCTGAAAACCAAGCCAAACGGAGATCATTAAGTAGTCCCGAGACAAGGCGCGCAACCGAAGGCTCTAAAAATTGGAAACTAGTCTCTAAGAGGAAAAAAGTGATCTACAACCACAAAAAGGTGGTCTACAGACCTCTCTCTCCCTCCAGGGAAGGGAAAATAAGGCTTGGTCCACAAACCGAGCCAAAACACAAAGAATTCAGAGGCCCGGAGGCAAGGCACTCGGCCGAAAGCTCCGGAAACTTGAAACGAGCACAAACATACACTATCACCGACCACTCAATCGATGACGTCTGAATCTTAAGGTCGGTTAAAAATGGGGTGTCTACACTTGGCTACTTCCTTGGCTTGGAAATTTCTTAAGATTCCTCTGGTTATTTTCTTACCCAAGCCAAGTATACTTCTGATCTCTTGGCTTGTGCTAGCCTTACCGATTGCAAGACTGTCACTACTCCCGTTGATCCTTAGACTCGTCTTACACCTCTTGACGGCCCCCTATTGTCTGATGCCACTTTATATCATCAGCTAGTTAGTAGTCTTGTCTATCTCACAGTTACTTGTCTAGATATTGGTTATGCTGTTCACATTGTCAGTCAATTTATGACTGCTCCTCGCTCTTTACACTACGCTGCTCTGGTTCGCATTTTGCGCTATCTCAAAGAAACTCTGTTTCATGGTCTTCACTACTCCCCTCACTCTTCTCTATAGCTGCATGCCTTTTCTGATGCCGATTGGATAGGGGATCCTACTGATTGTCATTCCACTACTGGGTTCTGCTTCTTCTTGGGCAACTCTCTTATTTCCTAGCATAGCAAGAAGCAAACCCTTGTTGCTCATTCTAGTACCGAGGCTGAGTATCATGCTCTTGCTGACACTACTCAAGAGCTTGTGTGGCTTCGTTGGTTTCTCTCTGACATGGGTGTTTCTCATTCTGCTGCCACCAATCTTTATTGTGACAATCAAAGTGCTATTCAGATTGCACATAACGATGTCTTCCATGATCACACCAAGCATATTGAGATCGATTTCCACTTCATACGACAGCATGTTACTAATGTCCTTGTTTGTCTTCTCTTTGTTACCTCTGCTGATCAGACTACCGACCTCTTCACCAAAGCTCATCTTCCAGGACGCTTCTCTGATCTCCTCTCCAAGCTCAAGTTGATATCTGACTTACCACCTTGAGCTTGGGGGGGGGGGGTGTTAGATATATATATTATTAATTAATATTTATCTATCTGTATTGTAGATGTATCTCATCTCTTTTTTCTATACCTATCTCTGATATATCTCTATTTTCTTTTCTACACTTATCTAGGTTTCTTCTCAGCCTATAAATGCAGGCTTCTTGTATTTGATTATAGCATTCAATATAGAGTTTCTCTTTTATCTTCTCTCACTACTTTCATAACAACACTAATTAATAATCATATGTATAGACATCAAGTAAAACAATAGTTACATATGTATATATAAAAGAGTCCTCTAATTCGTTTTATTGTGTCATTTTGGTGTATATATATAGTTTGAATCTTATCAATTTGTCATTTATTTTTTAAAATTATATCAATTTAGTTCTATAGATATCATGTGTTCGAAAGTTAGATAGAAATCATTGACAAAATGGTTTATCCTCAAGGGAGTAAACAATTTCAAGTTGGATTCAACCTCTTAATCACTTTGAGAAGAGTGAATGGACTACTCTGTAATTTGATTTGAATTCAATTTTTAAATGAACGTATGAATTGGACTAAATTTAGCAGTATGACAAGTTCAAGGTATGACAAATTTGTGAGTAAATTGATGCAATCAAAATTATAGAAAATAATATAAAAGAAATGGAATGGCTTCTCCAAAGTATAGAAGTCCTTTCCAGTTTGGCTTATGGGGTGGTTCACCGCAAGTCTCATTTTAGGAATCCTAGTTGTTCATTTTCTAGGTCTCTATGCGTAAATCAGACATAAGAAAACTTCATTCATATGATAATTATAGTCCTACACTTTATTTGAAATTTTAGAACAGATTATTAATTTTTTGATAATGTTTGTACCTTATTTGGCATAGCCAATTAGAGGCCGCCACGTGATATTAAATTTTGAAAGACGAGAAGGGAACACGTGTCAACCTAGACCTTCCAAATAATGGGTGGGTCGACCCGTGAGGCACATGCCTCAATCCAGCTATGGGTTACGACGAAGGAGTAGACTTGGTCAACTCAACGATTACAGGTTCTTAACTTTCAAGAAGTGGTTGTGGAGCAGTCCCTAATTTCTCTTAGCCATAACCACCAGGCAGTTATAAAATAGCAAGGAGGATCTACCCATAATGTGTGACATGTCCAACTCCCAAAATTTCTTGATACTCAAAACCATTATATCAGCTAATGTTGTCTTTTTCTCTTTTTTTTGCTTAGCCAAAACCTGGGTACTTGAGACTGAAAAAGTTGCATAATTTCTGTAGGTACATTTTTTTTTTTTAATCAGCAAACAAAAAGCTTTATTGATGAACCAGAGCAACTATAGCAATAAAATGAAAGAAAGGATGAGTGCAAAAAGAATCATAGCGAACCAAATCAGTCCCAACTAAGTTTGCACCAATAAGACCGCCCAATCATATGCTAGCACAACATCACAAGTTGGTAAGGAACCAACCACAAACACCTCAAAACAACCTCACCCCAGAACAATCTACCCAAACCTAAAACAAACTAAAAACCAAAACTACCAACCATCTACACAGAGCAGCAGCAACCATTCATAGTAATAGCAATAGCAGCCACCAATTAGGAGAGCAGAACCATAGAGCAAAACAATCACAATCACAATCAAGAGATCTAAACAGAGAATTAAAAGACAACTGCAGCACACCAAAATCAAGAGCACTTCTTTTCACCCAGACCAGCAGCACACCAGATTCTTGTAGATTATCTACCAAGATCATAACATAATACTACTGCTGTTCATTCTAGAAAGCACGGATACGGATACGAGGTACGGATACGATACGATACGAATACGGTGATACAGCAAAACCTAAAAAAATAGGATACAAGTACGGTTAGGATACGTTTGTAAAAAATAAAATATAAATAATTATTAACAGTGAGTTACACATAAGCTCAAGAATGTTGAGAAACCACAGTAATTTTATGATGCAAAATACTAATCTTTAAGAATTAGTTATTAATTTAAGGCAGTAGTTAGTTTAGTTTTTAAATTTTTAATAGGTTTTGCAAATATTTCATTTCAATATCAAGCCTAATATGCTGATATTATAATATCAAAACAATCCACAACTTGACCCTATGCTTTTTCCTTTTGCACTAGTCAAAAATATTCTATGCAAGTTTATTTGCTTATTTATTTATTGATATTTAATTTTACTATTGTTATATTATTTTATTAATCTTTACTTCTATGTAGTTATAGGGGACATGCATGATACAATAAAGATATGTCAATTTGATGAATTCTATTACCTTAATATGTTATTTTTATAAAAAAAAAACTAAACAAAGTATTGTAAAAATATTCTATTTATCCTCGCAATTATATTATATTATGATGTTATGCAAGAAATGATACAATTCTAATTTCATAAAATGAGTAATATGTGACTTGGAGCATTTGATACTTCAAAAGTATCCGATAATATGTGACTTGGAACATTCGATACTTCAAAACTAAGTATCCGATATTTCAAAATTAATGAAAAATTAATTAAGAAGTATCCGATACTTTTAGTAAGTATCTGATACATATCCGTAAGTATCCAAAGAGTATCTGTATCCAATACGGATACGATACGGATACGTCTTTCCGTTTGAAGTATCTGTGCTTCATAGTCTCACACAAATCATCCTACACACAACAATACAAATTTCAGAGGCGGCAAAACTTCAGGACTCTGCAAACTTGAACAAGCTACCCTCAGAAACACAGCAACAACCCCAACAGAGGCAAGACACAGTAGCAGTTCTCACAGATGCAAAACTCAAACACAGCAGTAGTGTTCACAGATGCAAAACTCAGATGCACAGCCCAGAAGAATCACAAAATGCACAACAGCACACCCATTCCAACAACCGTATCAATCCATCCACCCATATAAGTCAACAAGAACTACAAATACTGAGAGCATCCAAGGCCTATCCCAACAAACAAGAATAGCACACAAACTAAACTAGCATCAGACCAGCAACCCACGAAATTCTAAACACTTGATACATAATCTGATCTAGGCATCAGACCAGCATTAACCAAACTAAAATTACTGAACTTAGCATACCAATGCAACTGCTAGCTTAGAACCAAGACAAACACAGCAACAGCAGAGCACTAGCAGGGCAAAGCAAACACCATATCAAACATAACAAAATAGACCAACATATCAGACTACTAGACCATCACAGAGCACATCCTTTTAACAACAACCATGCTCAGACCGACCTCAACCATCTACACAGCTTCCAAAGCACTACTCCCATTTGTATAGCTTAGCTTCCATTCCATCAAGAGAGCAGCACCAACATCCAACAGCAACAATATATCAGCACAAAACAGTAAGTCAGCTAAAACCAAAGCTCCTTATCTGCTGCAAATTGTTTAGAAGATCATGAACAGTGTACTCACACTTGGGAAAGTAAGATTTTGCCCACAAGATAATCCGAACTTTAACTAAATCACACAGCTCATCCAGATGGGGCATAACCCCCCCCCCCCCCCAAAAAAATTAAATACACACTCATTTCTTACCTTCTATAAGGACCACATGAGGGCACAAGGGATAGATTTCCACAACATCCCAATAATTTTCTTGAACTTAAAGCCAGCCCACCAACACAACAGCCTCTCAACTGAACCAGGCACTACCCACTAAAGACCCCACCACTCTACAATATGTGACCATAAACCCCACTGGGCACCACAACATCACATGATTCAACGGCTCTCCTTCATAATTACAAAGCACACGTAAAGTACTAGCATCCACACTAATCACCCCAATCCTTTGTAAAAAAATCTGCTGATTTAATTCTCCCATTCCAGGCAAGCCAACCAAAAAATTGAGCTTTTGGAGGAAAGACAGTTTTCCAAATGATAGACAGAGCAACCGAGATACCTCCTGCCTATTGTATACTGAAGCCACACTAATGTGCTAGTAAGGTGATCTCTAAAAGCATGGGAAATAAACACGTGGGAAATTGTTATGAAAACACAACATATCAATTAAGGACGAATTAACTGGAATTATGGCATCATAACGAAATAAAGGTAGAATCTGAATGTGCAGTAAGAATATAGCACCAATAATCAGCAAAGGAAGAGAATGGGCAGCATCAAAAAGATGATCATGGGATATGTTAGTATATTATATGTATTATATGTTAGTGCATATATATATTAGTTGTGTATACCGACTAGCTTTAATAATGTTGTCTTCTTAGTGCACGCTTTCCTGTTTATTCTTTCAGCCACCTTTGGCCCCTTTGTAACACTCTCTTTTCTATAAAAGAGAGTCATCTGAACATTGTAAGATAACAAATTCGATACACATTTAATATCAATCAATACACAATTTATTATTCTCTCTCTATCAATTTATCTTACATGGTATCAAAGCTATAGGTTAAGCTCTTGGTGTTCTTCGCCTTCCGGCAGGCGGCAACCTTGCCTTGACCGCCTGCCGGATCTCTATACATACCTTCACTCCGTTGCCACAAACCCACCAGTTGGCAACCATCAGCAGACCAACACACAGCACACACACACACACAGACTAACATCCCTATCATGAAGGCAGATAAAGGAATTTTGCAACGTTTGGGTGCTGCAACTAGGGCTCCATATTGGCCTGTGGGTATGGATGGTAATCACCCACCAACCAAGATTCATGTTCCAATTCCACCTCATCATTCAACAAAGAGTGATGAGTCATTGAGTAGACCACAACAGCTAAATCAACAAGGCCGTATTCTTGAGGCAGCTATTGAAGCAATAGCAAGTGCTTTAGCTCTCTTAACATCGTCTGCGAAAACTCCTCATCAGCTTTCTCTTCTCCGGTGCTGGAATCGTCTCAAGAGTCAGAGCCAACACGCAACCATATACCGCCCATGGCGTGGGCTCCTCAGCAGCCCTCTGTCGTCACTCATTATCGCTTGCTAAAGTCGCTCCTGTAGTGCCGCAGCAGTGGCCTCATGCGCCCTTGCCCGAGTCTTCCACGCCTGCGCCTCCGCGTAGATCGCTCGGCAGATCCCTTCCAACCTCTCTGAGCCCACCCCATGCTCGTGGCCTAGCGTCATCTGCGACTCCGGCCACGTCACCGAGCTCCCCGTCCCCGGCATGGGACTCTCCAGCCAAGTCCCACCCAAAGCCATTGACAACCAGATCCGGTTCCACACACTCTCTCTCTATTTTCAAACTCATTTTACTTTTCTTCTTTTATTTTTTTATTTTTTCTTTTCACCCCTTTTACATCACCAACCCCATTATCTCTCTCTCCTATCACCCGCAGATACACACATACACTTACACTATACCAACCCATTATAATATATTATCATCCGCTATCCCAGCCCACAGATTCCAAACCCCCCACTGGTTTTATTTTATTTTTACCATACTCATCATCCCCATACTTATCATTTCAAAAAAAAAAAAAAAAAAATTCCCCTTACCACCAACTCGTTTTCATTCCACAAATTTATTATTTCTTCACGCCGGCGACTAACCTCGATCACAATTTTACACCACAACCAACAAATTGTTCTACACCAAAACAACAACAACAACACACAAAAAAAAAAAAAAAAAACCTTTCTACAATTTTTTTTTTTAACATCTCCGCTCTGTGTTGAGCTGTTTTGCTCCACTCTATCCATCCCTTTGTTTCAACCTCCAATAGGTTTCTACCTTCAAACCTATTTGAGTTTGAGGGAGGGTATTATACATATAGCATGGTGAGCATGGTTACACACCATGCGAACCACCCAAGCTAGTGAGCATGGTTATACACCATGGGAACCACCCAAGCCACCCCATGACGCACTCCCTAAGTCGCTCCCTTGGTGCACCACCAAAGTCTTATACATCGGTCCGGCATGACCCCGTAAACTGTCCCGACATTGATTCCAGTTAACTTTTACAACGGTTCGATATGACCCCATAAACTGTCCCGACATTGATTCCGGTTAGCCTCTACATCAGTCCGGTATGACCCCGTAAACTGTCCCGACATTGATTTCGGTTAGCTCCTACAACGGTTCGACACAACCATACAGTGTTTTCACCAACAGTCTGACACGACCATACAGTGTCTCCTATCCTATTTTATTTTATTTGTCAGTTTATTTTCCTATTTTGTTACTCTCTCCAAACTCAAGTTAATTTGTACTTATCCTCTTTTGAGTTTGAGAGGGGCTGTTAGTATATTATATGTAATATATGTTAGTGCATATATGTATTAGCTGTAAAATACCAACTAGCTTTAATAATGTTGTCTCCTTAGTGCATGCTTTCCTGTTTCTTCTTTCGGCCACCTTTGACCCCTTTGTAACACTCTCTCCTCTATAAAAGAAAGTCATCTAAACATTGTAAGATAACAAATTCAATACACATTTAATATCAATCAATGCACAATTTATTATTCTCTCTCTATCAATTTATCTTACAGGATACTTGCCATAGAAGATTATTAGCTTATTTAATCGTGTATCTTCCACTCATTAATGGAATAGTTTATTTTATCATCTTTTATATTAGTTCTACACACACTCACAAATACGTAAAAAATAGTGAAATCCTCTTTATTGAGATAAAGAAAGAATTTCGGTGGTGTTCCTTTTCATCATCAGCTTTTGTTTGAAGTTAGAAGTTAGATTTTTTTTTTTTTTCTTTTAAGTGAATAAATTAGATTGAGTTAGATTGAATGCATTGCTCACATTAGATCAGAATCTGATACTAGCACAGTCACATTATTTTTTACGCCATCATTTGGGCAATTATTTTTCTTTAGAACAAACAGATGATAAAACTAATAGAATTATATGATTATGATTATCATATCAATATGTAAGTGATTTGCACAAAAATTTATAAAACAAACATCTTAAATCATTAAAATAAAACTTATGATAAACTAAATAAACTTAACAAGTGTTGGCTACATATTTTGTAAAAGCCAATCACAGTTCGACACGTGGCAGAGTTAGGGTAATATAAAAAGATTAGTCAAGTCTTCAATCCTGACCGTACACGTGACAGTTAATATTGGTTCTCGCGTGATCTGAGTAGCATTGAATCCGTAAAGAAATGCAAGGTGACGTGGCCTCAACGGTTACTCATATTCAAATTCAAATACAAGAGGGAAGTTCAACTGCAAGTAATGGCGTTGTGGAACTACTTATAAGGCAACATGATCAGCGATCATAGAGGAGCAGTTCGACGGTTTGAAGTACAGTTCGAAGGTCATCCTTGACAAGTATAAATAGCAGGGAAGCCCCCAGAAAAAAGTCCCAGACTCAGATCTAAGAAACCAGTCATTTATTTCATATTTTTCTTTTCCAGTTTTACATTTCCTGCACTTTAAATTCCTGCACCTTAAATTCCTGCACTTTAAATACCTGTTCTTTACATTCTTGCACTTTAAATTCCTGCACTGCACTTCGATTCATAGGAGTAGTTTCAAGTAGATCGTCACTGTAAACCTCTTCGAGGCTGAGTTTGGATCATTGTAAGTGTTCATTTTAATGAAATACTTCAATTGTTCGTTATTTGATTGTTATTTTACTTAATTTCTCCTAAGTCAAGCCACCAGTAAAAGTCCTCTTCATTGAGGCTGAAAGAACTAAAACACAATCGTCTGATAATTGGTTGACAATTATAAATTCTATAATGACTGATTGATCCTTGCTGGCACGCTCGCATTTACAAAAACACCCTTCGAAAGCCAAAAAGCCAACAACTAGACTAGAGTAAATGGAAGAGAAATCAATCTCTAAGGAATAAAATTATCTTCAATAATCAAGATTTTTGTAAGGATAATGTTTTTGACTTAAACTCTCTACTTAAGTCACCATTAATTGTAATTTGACTTTAAACTATCTATTTAAATCATTGTAAGATTATTATAAATATGATTTTTATAGATAATAAAAAAAGTTAGGGTCTTGGGGGATCTAAATTTACCTAAAATGATTATGTGTAATGAAAATTAAATTATTGAAGTGTGAGATTCAAGAGTGAAATGAATTTTAATTATTGAACTTTTTTTCTGAATAAATTCTAAGTAGATAATTCTGAATTTGTAATCTTATTATATAGATAATCTTAGTCAAACCTCTAAAGAAATAAGCAATATGTATTGCTTTGTTTTCTTGGTAAGCAAAGAGGGCTAAAGAATATGAATAATAATATAAATTGAGGTAGGCAAGGCAAAAAGGCTGCCAAAAATAATGAACAAGTCATGACCGAGGATATGAGTTGCTATCGAATGGGACCAAAACTTCATCAGCTCATACCATTAAAAAAGAGCTGTCCACCCTGGACTTAGCCCCTCCTGTTGTCTCAATGTTAATCTAATTATTAAAGATTGTATTTAAATTTAAAATTTGAATAAAAATTTTAAAATAAGAAAAAAATAGATAAAATGTGAATGAAATATAGTTATATTACACTTATATTTCACATATTTTTTATTTTTTTCTTTTCAAATCTCTACCAAAATTCATACTCTGAACACAGGCGAAAGTGTTTTTCACATGATTCATTATTCCAAACTTTAAATGTTTTGAATATGTGATATTATTTGATATTGAAGGATAAGGCCACATTTTGGGTTACATTTTTTTGGTATTCAATTTTGCATGTACCTCATCTTTAATTATTGATAAGTGACAGAAGATAAATTATATATATATATATATATATGTATATAAGAGGTTGGTCAAACCTTAACACTAATTAATAATCCTATGTATTGACATCAAGTAAAACAATTCCTTTGTATATATAAGAACAAATTAAGAAGACAAGTACGGGAACTTTGTCAAACCTTAACACTAATAAATAATCCTATGTATAGACATCAAGTAAAACAATAGTTACATTTGTATATATATGCCAAGTCAATGTAATTTGTTTTGTTGTATTACTTTGATTATCATGTAGTTTTAATTATATAAAGTTTGCTATTTATTTTTGTAAATTGTATCAATTGAATTCAATTGATATATATGTTGAGAAAGTAGACAAGTTTCAAGGGTAAAATAATTCATCCATAAGGAAAAAAACAATTTCAATTTGAATTCCAACCCTTTAATCATTTTTAAGAAGAGTAAATGACTTTTATCCATTAATTTCAATTTAATTTTTAAACGTTATCAATTGTACTAAACTAATATTATGACAAATTTAAAGGTAAAATTAATGCAATTAGAATTATAATGATGAAATTGTTTTCCTTTTTCTTTTTTGTTAATTGATAAGAGATTATTTAAAGGTAAAATTAATGCAATTGGAATTATAATGATGAAATTGTTTTCTTTTTCTGTTTTGTTAATTGATAAGAGATTATTTACATCTGAACAATTACAATCCAACTATTATAGAAAGCCTAATAACTAGCCCCATAATAGGGTTATGAATAATCAACCCAACAAACCAATCAACCTAAGAAAGAACTTATTATGAAGAAATGAACAATACAATAAAGGGGTTTCATACAAAGGAAAAAATTATCAACCCTTAAATGCAAGAATTTACCCCCTAACCTCTTATATAAAATGTACACGAGTGACCAATGAACTAACCCAATTAATTTATAATGATAAAATTAATTTAAGAGATAAATTACATAGATTTTGGCTGTAATTCGCCCTAGAATAAATAAATGCAAGTAATAACATATTCCATCAAGATGCCGTTTTTGACCTCCTTTTCTTATTCTTCAATTTATACTTATCTCTCTCCTCTCTCCATATTAAAGTTAAAGGAAGAACTAGCATTTATTCATATATATATATATATATATATATCTCTCCGAAAGAGTTGGAGAATTATCACTCTCCATGGCTGCATTGCAGAGGTCCACAAAGTCATTTAGGAGAGAAGGTTCATCAGGATTGGTATGGGATGATAAGCTTTTGATAGAGAATATGAGTGAAAACCCACAAAAAGAAGTAGATCAACTAATGCATTGTCAAAGCACCAACAGATCAGGCATGGCGATGAAGGAGCATGGTGGATCAAATGGAGCTTCTTCTTCATTTTTTGCTCGCAGTTTCTCAACACCGGTGAAGAATTTGCGTGGATCCAGAAAACCTCCCATGGCGAAGAAATCCTAGTCAAAAGTTCATGCCTAAAATAACTTTTAACTTTTCTCCATGAGTCAGGAAAAGAAAAGAATTATTTTATTTCTCCAGTTTAATATTATAGACTGAACCGTACAGTTTAGTTTTGTAGATTCATTGCAAGGCCTATTTTTATATTTTAAATGTTCATTTTAATCTTGTACCATTTAAAATTTATTCACTTTATCTGGTTTTCATTTCAAATTATGTTTATGAAAAAATATAAAATAACCAAAATCTAATATCCTTATCTATCTATCTACTATTATAAAAGAGCAAAATAATGCAGCGCGAAACGTGAAATAGTAACAATCTTAACTCCGTTGATTCAAACAAGAATTCCGGAAATAAGACTCCTTTCTAGACTCGTTGATTCTCCAAGAATACCGAGTTTAAAGGCTTAACAAAAGTTGATTCACAAAGAATTAACCAAAGTTGGAACAAAGAGTAATAAAACTCAAAATATATTAATGATCAAAAAACTCCATTTGTCCTAAGGCTTACATCTATTATTTATAAGCAAATAAGAAACAACTAGATTTGGAAACAACGGCCAAAAAGAGAAGGAAATATAAGACAGACAATAAAATAAGACACTTCAGGAAAACTGCTACTCTGTTCCGAATAAGAAACTACTACTATGGAAACTACTACTATAGTGGACATAAGCAATAAAATAATAAAATAAAAATACTTATTTTCTAAAATTCAATCTGCATCATTCTTCCCCGCTTGGGAAAACTCGTCCTCGAGTTTCGATTGCTCGAAATAACTTGGCACGTCTGCACTTATCTGCATCAACCTTGTATTTGAGGTTATTTTTTTCAAATCTAAACTTCAAAGAAGAGTCTCCGAAAATTAAAGCAACAAATTTCTTTAACAAATTTAACACATCTTCATCAAAGCTCAAAGTTAAACGGTTCAAACTCAAATTTGTCAAATCTTCATGAAATTTCTCTTCAAATGGATCATAGAAAATATTCTCCATATTGTAAATCAATTTTGAATGCTCATTGAACTCATGCAAACCAAGTATATGATCTTCCACAAAAATAAAATTAACACCAACCCTTCCATAACTCTGATTTATGCTTCCAACAGACAAAATATGATTAAACATATTATTAGTTCCATCAATGAATGGTTCATCATCAAAAATCGGTGGTTTACTCCACTCCACAATCGGATCTGGAATAAATTTTGATGTGAAAGGCCATTTAATCAGATCATCCTATTTAGTGATTTGATTCACGTGATCTTTATAATTTTTCAATACATGATCTATCCGCAGTCTTTCACTATGAAAACTCAGCAGGTTAGAATCATCATCTGTTACCTCCTCCACAAAAACCTCTCGAGCATCACTGCGATTCCTAGGCATGAAGCAAGAACGTAGCAAGCTCTGATACCAACTGATGCAGCGCGAAACGTGAAATAGTAACAATCTTAACTCCGTTGATTCAAACAAGAATTCCGGAAATAAGACTCCTCTCTAGACCCGTTGATTCTCCAAGAATACCGAGTTTAAAAGCTCAACAAAAGTTGATTCACAAAGAATTAACCAAAGTTGGAACAAAGAGTAATAAAATTCAAAATATATTAATGATAAAAAAAACTCTACTTGCCCTAAGGCTTACATCCATTATTTATAAGCAAATAAGAAACAACCAGATTTGGAAACAACGACCAAAAAGAGAAGGAAATATAAGGCGGACAATAAAATAAGACACTTTAGGAAAACTGCTACTCTATTCCGAATAAGAAACTACTACTATGGAAACTACTACTATAGTGGACATAAGCAATAAAATAATAAAATAAAAATACTTATTTTCTAAAATTCAATCTGCATCACAAAGGCTTTAAAAGTGTTTTCTACATTTTTAAGCGCCAATGCTATATTACATGTAAATTGTAATCGAAAAGACACTCTATTGGAATGCATTTTGGATTTTTTTGGAAAGTATGTATAATTACAATCTCATCTTAATGTTCAGAAAGCTACACTTCGATCCGAAGTGATGAAACTATTTAAAATAACTGCATATGTATTGATTCATGAAAATGTTTATATTTATCTATCTATTTACTAGTAAAGTTGATGCTTCCATCCTAATGCGACTCAAACACTCTCTTTGTAACTCAAAATAGGATTCCTTCTTAGATTACAACAATCGAATTGGCATGATCTCATCCCATAGATTGCATGAAATTTGAAAACATGCATTTTCTATACATGAGTGTAACAATTGAAAGATAAACTATTTTTACTCTGATCGAGATAATCTCTCAATCATTACACTTCTTTTGGGTGTACTCACTGAGAGGGAAGATTTCCATCGATAATGCGAGCAAAAAGTAACGGCGTTCACCGATCACGCGCCGAAAGCAGATTGGGCGCTTGAAGCGGTTTGGCGGTTTATGCTTGGCGACGAGGTCAACCATTAACCTCGAGGGCCGAATCGAGGTCGCCGTAGGGCAAAGTTCGCGATGGTGGTTGCAACCGAAGGATTGTCCGGGTTGTCGCGGAGAATGCGCGGCCGGCGAGCTTCCTACCGTCGGCCAAGGCGAAGCGATTCCGAGATTGGAAATAAAACGGTTGGAGGCCGGCATGCCTCGCAACCGGTCTATCACGATGAACCAATCAAGGATAGCTCGGCGTAGGTGGTTAAGCTCTCGCCTGTTCCCAAGTTTTAGGCCGGTCATGGTACCCCGGTTAAGGGTGCCACCTGGGCCAATGGTGTGAAGGAGAGGACATCTGCTCCACGAACGCCTCAATACCGTTAGACAGTTCAGTGTGTACTGGTGAAAGGACAAAACCTTTACACGCGTGAGGTGGTGAGAGGCGCGCGCTGCCACCTGTCCAGGGAAGGACAGCAGAGGAAGTGTGCGCATGACCTTGAGGCTGCATGGCCAGCCTAGAAATAGGGGAAGAGACAAACGTTGGAGGTATGCGAACTGACTCTCACAAACACTCTCTCCTCATTGTCTTCTTCCTGAAATCTGACTTGATCGTCGGAGGGTCTTTCCGGCACACCACCGCCGGGCAGCTCACCCTTTTTGTGTTGCAGAGATAGACGCCGTTGACGGAAGCTTGACGTTCAAGGCGTACGGAGAGCAAAGGATATTTCGCCCCCGTACAATTGGCGCCGTCTGTGGGAAGTCTTTAATATTCAACTCTTGTTCTTCGAGCTTCTGCGACCATTTCCATGGCCAACAACGATGAAGTTCCGCTGTCTGTCGTCGATGGTGTCACTCCAGAGTATGTGCGAAGGAGAGAAGGTCCCCCCTAATGTTCCAACCATGGCGGGCCTAGAAACCTCTTCACGGGGAGCGCGCGACAAGCGTGGGAGGAGTTCAGATCGTTCACAGAGTCCTGAGGGGCGCCGGCGCCGGGAGGAGGCCCGTGAGGAGCGCCTGGAACACAAACTCAATGATCAGGAGGCCCTCATTCGTAAGATGGCGGCGGAGATGGAGCTTCTGAAGCACCAAATGCAGGGGAAGGGTGTTGCTGGAGAGGGCAACCTCAGTGAGCGCACCCCCTCCCCTCGTTCCAGCAGTCGCCACCAGCGGAGGACTCATTCAATCTCCATCACCAGGAACTATGGGGTTGGAGATTCCGACCAGCGAGAGGGTAGATCCATTACTCGCGACAGCACCTATCGCCCCTCACTCCCGTCGTCCACGTCGCGATACTCTGCCTCCTCCCGTTCCAGAGACCTCAGGGACGTGCTGGAGGAGAGAGCGAGCCGTCGGGAGGCTCAGAGGGTGCCGGCGCTCCAGAGATTGAGTGCCCCAGTACGTTGCAATGAAGAAGTGGTGATGCCGGCACCCAGAAACATAGCCCCAGCACTGGTGGACAAAGAGCTGGCAAGGCTTACATCCACGCCGTTGTCCCCGAAGATTGAGGGCACCCACTCCACTTGAATTCCACCAAAAAATTTACTTTGTACGACGGCAAGACGGATCCGTACATGCATGTGAGCCATTACCGGCAAGTAATGGCTGGCCACCGTCGGAACGATGCCTTGATGTGCCTCATATTCCCAGCAAGCTTGGGAGAGCTGGGCTTGAAGTGGTTCGAAAGGCTCCCGGAGGGAAGTATCGAGGGGTGGCAACAACTAGCGGAAGCTTTCGTCACCAGATTCAAGACTAACACTCGAACGCCGAAGGAGGTAGACCATCTTCTGGGCGTCAAGATGGAGTCTGGGAGTTCACTGAAGGCATACAATCTTGGCATCGAAACTTACAACGAAATTCTCGACTACCCTACCAATTTGGCGATCACTCAATACAAGAGGGGTCTCCCAGTCGGACTTAGGCTGCGAGATTCACTCACGATGCATCAGCCGACCACCATGGAATCTTTGATGCAGCGGATCAACGAACACATTCGTGTGGAAGAAGGTGCCGCCTCTATGACCGATAATCCGATAATCCGGTGGGTAGCGAGGAAAGTTCACTCGGTCGGGCAGGATGAAAACCGCCCTAGTGACCGACCAAAAGATCAGCGTCGAGGGACCGGCCAAAATGACAAAAACAGAGGCCACAGAAATGACCGGGCTGATGCACCCCGTGACGCAGCAGAGGATGCCAAGAGAAAATTGAAGGCGCGGACAGGGATTACCACGGTCTTCAAAATTTCCATCTACCACATTTTGAGCGAGATCCGCGGGGAGCCTTTTGTCCGTTGGCCGGCCAAGCTAGGGAGCGCGCAGCGGGGCTTCAATCCAAAGTATCGCTGCACCTTTCATGAAGAACGGGGGCACCGGACAGAGGATTGCTTGCCGCTCAAACAGCATTTGGAGGAGTTGGTGGCGGCAGGGCATCTTGACCAATATATTGATGGGGGAGTCAAGGCCGCGCCGACTGGACAGACAGAGCCAAACGGAATGGCCGCCCTAGAGGCGCCCTCACAGGATGTGATCAACGTCATCCACGGCATCATTGAACCAGCAAGGGTCTGCGAGCTGAGAGGGATGATCAAGAAGGCCGAGCACATGAGGGAAGTGCTCTCGGTCCAGCCCGCAGTAAAGAGAGGAAAAACCGAGGAGAAAGACGTCCTTTCGTTCTCTACCAAAGACCTGGAAAGGGTGCAGATGCCGCACAATGACGCTTTGGTGGTGACCCTTCGCGTCAAGGATTTCGATATCAAGAGAATATTGATCGACCAGGGGAGTTCGGTCGAGATAATGTACTATGACGCGTTCAAACAAATGAAGTTGGAGGACAAGGATTTGGCTCCTGCAACATCTCCTCTAGTCGGCTTCAACTCGCAACCAGAATGGCCGATTGGAAAGATTATCTTGCCGGTCAAGGCGGGGTCGGTTGTGAAGCAAGTAGAGTTCTGGGTGCTCAAAGTTCCATCGACTTACAATTTGATTATGGGCAGAGGTTGGCTGCATGCCATGCAAGCGGTTGCTTCAACCTTCCACCAAGTCATGCGCTTTCCGGCACCCAACGGGCAAATAGAGAAGTCCGGGAGACCGGTGATGGCCAAACAAAGCCGTTGCGATAAATAATGGCAACGGGCACCAAAGGGTTTGTTCAGATGATCGAGGGCCCGAGGAAAGGAAGTCCTTGAAGGGCGAGAAAAAGTCGATGGAAGATTTGGTGGAAGTGCGCGTTGAAAACGACGGCTAAGTTCTTCCTCCCGATCGTCTTTGTCCAATAACGGTCGGATTATGTCAATTTCTTAGTTTCCAACTTGGAGGCTTTCGCATGGACGCCTTACGATATGCCTGGCATCGACCCAAGCTTCATCTGCCACCAGCTGAATGTCTTCCCTAATGCGTGGCCAGTCATACAGAGGACGCGCCGTTCGGCCTTGCACCATGCTGAAGTGGTGGCAGAAGAAGTGAAGAATCTGTTGGAAGCTGGGGCCATAGAAGAGGTGCAATACCCGCGGTGGATATCTAACACGGTGGTAGTTCCTAAGAAGAACGGCAAGTGGCGAGTCTGCGTGGATTACAAGACCGTCAAACGCGCATGCCCAAAGGATAGCTTTCCTCTCCCTCGGATTGACCAGTTGGTGGACTTAACCGCTGGCCATCAGAGGTTCAGCTTCTTGGATGCATATCGCGGCTATCATCAAGTAGCCATGTACGAGCCGGACAGAGAGATCACGTCGTTCACCACCCCCAGAGGCTTATATTGCTACAAGGTCATGCCATTCGAATTAAAGAACGCCGGAGCAACCTTTCAGCGGATGGTGACAAAGATGTTCGCTCCAATCTTGGGCCAAACTATGGAAGCCTATATCGACGATATGGTGGTAAAAAGTAAGGAAAAGTCTCAGCACCTCGCCGACCTAGCAGAAATGTTTGCCATACTCAAACATCACAAGCTCCGCCTGAACGCCTCTAAGTGCGCCTTTGGAGTTGGCACTGGGAAATTAATAGGTTTTTTGGTCACAAACCGGGGAATTGAGGCCGACCCGTCACAAATCAAGGCAATACGAGAATTGGAACGCCCTAACTCCACGAAGGACGTGCAACATCTTGCCGGGATGGCAGCCGCGCTGAATAGATTTATCAGCCGGTCCTCGGATCGTTGCAGGCCCTTCTTCAAAACTTTGAAGTCCAAGTTCTTTTGGGATGAAGAGTGCGACCGTGCTCTGGAGGACTTGAAAGCGTATCTCTCTTCAGCACCTATTTTGGTCACGCCTCGACCGGGCAAAGAGCTGTGTCTCTACCTGGCGGTCTCTCAACATGCGGTGAGCGCTGTTTTAGTCCGCGCTGAGGGCATTCAGCACTTGCCCATTTTCTATGTTAGCAAGACTCTGCTCCCGGCCGAAACGAGATATCTCCCTCTGGAAAAATTGGCATTGGCTCTCATGATGGCGTCAAGAAAGCTGGCGCACTCCTTTCATGCCCATACAATAGTGGTGTTAACCGAGTTCCCGCTCAAGGTGCTCTTCGAAAAAGCGGACTTTACTGGGAGAATTCTGAAATGGGCTGTGGAATTAGGTCAGTACGACATTAAGTTCCGACCGTGCACCGCAATCAAAGCTCAAGCCCTTGCAGATTTTGTGGCAGAATTTGCCCCAGGAACGCATCCTGTCTGTCCGGTTGATCTGGTTGATGCGGACTTAGCACAACCCAGGGTTCTGGCAACAGAGATATGGGATGGCTCGCGAACGGAAGAAGAGCAAAGCTTGACCGAAATAGCAAGGGCCGACGACTCATCGAAAGAAGGACCCAGCAAAGACGTGCAAAGAGACCAGATTGAGCCTACCGGAGACTTGGAATTGAGAAGCTCCCAGAATCCGTCTGATTGCTGGAAGCTGTTTCTTGGAGAGATGTGGAAGTTGTTCGTCGATGGGGCGTCCAATAGGCATGGGGCTGGGCTGGGAATTGTGCTAACTTCGCCAGATGGGTTGATTATTGAGCAAGCAATTACGCTCGGCTTCCCAGCATCCAATAACGAGGCGGAGTATGAAGCCCTCCTCGCCGGTCTAAGGAGCGCTCTGAGAATAAAGGTCACAGCCCTTATGGTGTTCAGTGACTCAAAGCTGGTGGTCAATCAAGTCTCAGGGGAGTATGAGGCCAAAGATGAAAGAATGGCCAAGTATCAGGCGCTGGTCCGAGCGGAAGTCAAGAAGTTCGATGCCATCAGAGTTGAACAGATCAACCGCGAAGGAAATAGTACAGCCGATGAATTGGCCGGCCTTGCTTCAACTCAGACGACCTTTCCCAATCCCTTGATGATTGAATTTTTACCCTGGCCAAGCATTGAGGAACCGGAAGCAACCAAGGTACTCTGCACCGACTTGGGACCTTCCTGGATGGACCCCATCATCGCATTTTTGAAAGATCAAATTCTACCAGAAGAAAAGAAGGCGGCTCACAAGATCCGGGCAAAGTCAGAGCGGTTTTGGCTCTCACCTTCCGGAGCCTTGTACAAGAAATCTTTCACGAGACCGTATCTGAAGTGTGTCCACCCCTCTAAGGTGGAAGCTTTCCTCTATGAGATCCATGAAGGCATCTGCGGCAGCCATACCGGGGGTAGGTCCTTGGCCTACCGAGCAATCTCGCAGGGTTATTGGTGGCCATGCATGCAGGCTGACGCGCAAAAATACGTTCGCCGATGTGAAAAATGTCAGAAATTTGCTCACCAGATCCACCAACCAGCCAGGGAGCTGCTCTCCCTCACAAGTCCTTGGCCGTTCGCACTCTGGGGATTGGATATTGTTGGACCCCTCGGTCCGACCGCAATCGCAAGTTTTTCATCGCCATATCGATTATTTCACCAAGTGGGTGGAGGCCGAGCCACCGCAACTATTAAGGAGAAGGACGTTAAGAAATTTGTATGGCAAAATGTGATCACTCGCTTCGGCATACCCAGGGCGCTCATCTCAGATAATGGCACTCAATTCGATGGGAAACTCTTTCGCGGATTTTGCGAAGAGTTGAATATTGAATTCTATAATTCAACGCCAGCCTATCCTCAGTCGAATGGTCAAGCAGAGGCCTCAAATAAGACCATCCTGGATGGGCTGAAGAAGCGGCTGGAGAAGGCAAAGGGAAAGTGGGTTGAAGAGCTTCCTAATGTGCTATGGGCATACCGCACTACGCCAAGACGATCGACCGGAGAAACACCGTTCGCTTTGGCTTATGGTATGGAGGCCGTCATCCCATTAGAGATTGGCATGCCAACCATCCGCTCAGAAAGTTTCCAGTCAGACTTGAACAATGAGACCGTGGCACTAGAGTTGGACCTTGCTGAAGAAAGACGAGAGCACGCATTGATCCACATAGCGGCTTATCAGCAGGAACTGTCCAAAAAATACAATAAGGCAGTGCATCCAAGGCTATTCAGAATTGGGGATTGGGTCCTCAGGAAGGTGCTTGGCAACACAGTGATCCCTGGCAAAGGCAAGCTCGGCGTAAATTGGGAAGGACCATACAAGGTGGTTAGTCTTGCTGGCAAGGGGGCATACCATCTGGAAAATTTAGATGGCAAGGCTATCCCCAGACCATGGAATGCAGCAAACCTTAAGGTCTTTTACTTTTGAAATGTAATTTGTTTATGTTCCTTAGCCTTTTTAGACCTCTAGCCCTTTGGCATGTGATGTAAGAGATAGCAATGTTTTTATAATGAAAGTTAGTCTCTTTTTGTTTGGGATTACATTTGTCCAATGATATCACAAGACACAAAAGGCAACTATGGATGCCAGGGGCAAGAACCGACCTGAAGGTAACCGGGCTGTTTTCCTCGGAATGGGAGCAGGCCGCACGAACAGTTGCGTATGGAACAATGCGCATTAGGGCCAAGCTGGTTTTGCTCGCCCAGTGGGAATGTTGGCGGCATGACCAACCTAACTAAAACATTGGTGCTTTGCCCAATGTATGAGCCGAGCTGATTTTGCTCGGCCTATCCAGCGTATTGGCGAATTGTCCAATATGAAAAACGAGCTGATTTTGCTCGGCGGAATTGCCAATGTTGGTGTCTTGTCCAGCCACTATGAGGCCGAGCCGAATTTGCTCGGCCGAAAGGAAAATATTGGAATATTGAACAACTTCAAAAAGGCGGGTTAGTTTTTGCTCGGCCGGCTAAGTATTGCCAACCGAACAAGGCCGAGCGGATTTCGCTCGGCCAAGTACGAAAATCATTTTATTTGGAAGTTCAAGGAACTGCAAGGTTACTTGAAGGATGACCGATTGCGCGGTTCAGCTGACCTGCCAGTTTCACAAAGTTTGAAGCAAGAAATTCACACACATGCAAGCCGAACAGAAATAACAGATGCGCGAGCAAAAAGTTCACATTTCATTAAAAGCAAAAGTTCAGTACAAAAGGGGGGCGTAGCCCGGTTACATCGCAAAAAGGGAGACGAAAATGAATAACAAAGGAAAACAAGAAAATGCAAAGAAAATGTTCAATCAAGATCAAGGTTCTGCTCGATCTCCTCAACCGTCACCTCGGCGCTCAAAGTCGTTTGCTCGGACGGGATCTCCTCGGCTTCGGTATCAGTGCCCTCCACCGGGACAACCTCCCGATCAGTTACTGCATCTTCCGCATTTGGGGATGCATCGGATGGAGTTTGATCGGCCGGTTTCTCGGCGGGAGTTTGCTCGGCCTGTTTCTGAGCGGCAGCTTCTTCCTCAGCCTCCTTCCTCGCCTCTACGATGAGCCGGTTTTGGATAGCGTTGGCGTAGGCCTGCATGAAATCCGGGATATGCACGGCAGGGGAGTTATTGAACATGTCAGAATCACGACCAAGGCCAACTTTCTCCACGGCGGCCTTCCAGCCGCACTGGAAAAAGATGTCCTTGGTAGCCCGGACTTGGCGCTCGTATGTTTTCTCCCCCTGGGCGTAACCCTCATCTTCCGCATCTTCCACTGCCTTTTTCTTCTCGGCCTTGTGAGCTTCGCGCAGTTTGCGGGGCTCGGCCAGGTATCGCGCCTTGGCTTTCTTTGCGGCCTTATTTTTATCCTCCTCAGCTCGGTCGAGCTTCTGGCGCATTTCGTCTCGCTCGACTTTGACGACCTCTTGCTCGGCCTTGAGCATGTCTATCTCGGCCTTCAGCACTTTGTTTTCAGTAATGGCGTCTCGAAGGCACTGCCGAACGGCAACCATCCGCTCGTGTGCGAGATAGTTCTTTTGTGCAGCCTGCAGACACGTAACAGATCATCAGCATCCAGAAGCCGAGCCAAAAACCGCGCAGACAGTTGAAATAAAAATAAAAAAAAAAGATGTTGAACTTACCAACATGATGGACTTTACAGCCGAGCGGAGGACCTTGAGGTCCGACAGCTCGTCATGATGCTTCATGTCGGCTGGAAGGATTAGCCCCTTGGTCATGTTGAAACCAAGGGAATAGTCCTTATCAGCGTAGACCGAGTCATCAGGCGAAACTAGTCGGCCTTGGTACTTAATCTCGGGCGCCCAGACCGGGGGGGTGGCCAGGCCCTTGCCCTTGGATTTTCGGGCGGCTTGTTGTTCGGCCTGGTCGCCGAGCTCGGTGGAGGCCAACTCGGTGGAATCTTCGTCCACGAGGCTCTGGCTGGCTTTCTCCTTCCTTGCCCTTTTTTGGGGCCGACCAGCTTGTTGATCGCTGGCGAGGGCCAGCACGGCTGCCGTTTGGCCAGCAGGTGCGGAAGATGTCCCCCCGGTCGCCTCTGGAGGCTGTGACTCTCCTTCTTCCCCGGTGATCATTGATTTGATGGCCCTGATCTTTGCCATCTCTTGCTCGGCGGTTGTTGGAACGAGTCTGATCGGTGGCAAAGTTGGGTCTGGTTCGGGCGATGGCGCGCGCAGAAAGTCGGTTACTCTGCTTTTGCGCGGCGCTTGGTAGTGATAGATTTGTTCGAAACGGAGCAGTTCTGATGCTTCTCTCTGCTCGGCCGGGTGTCGCAGCAGAACTCGGATAGCCTCTTGGTTGGCGTACTGATAGCCCGCTGCAAGGTTCTTATCTGCAAGAGGAAGACAAGTGTTAGATCGGTGCAAAATAATAAAGAAATTGACGCATTGTAAAGATAGCACGGTGAGCCGGGCTACTCACCAGAATGGCCGAAATCCTTCCTAATGTACCAGCCCGGTATGGGCGCCTCGGTGTCCTCATAATTACCGGACACCCAGAGGAAGTCGTCATCGTTGGCTTCTTTGTCCGGGTTGCCTTCGATGAGTTTTGCCCGGCCCTTCTTGACTTTGAGGTAATAGCAAAACCCACCCTTATTTTTACTAATGGTGACAGAAAAATTTCTCACGAGGTAGAGATTGAGACCGAGCCTTGCCCAATTTCGGCGCCCATTTATTATCTTGTATGTGTTAGTGGAAACTTGGCTCGGGCAAAGCCTTGTCTGCCTCAAAAAATCACAGAGCAAGGGTTGCACCGAGAAGCGGACTCCTCCCTCTACTATGGAAACGACCGTGAAGGGGCACCGGTCTAAGTCCCCCCACGGCGTATCTCCCTTCTTAGCGAGCTCTAACACTACGTCGTCCAGGATGTTGTAGTCTTTATGAACTCGACCATCGCTACGGGCGGCGTGCTGACCATAAACCGGTATTTTCCCATCTAGGTCGATCTTATTCGCTCTGTATCTCGGTCAAAAATGTTGTGTGGTTGCTCGGGTTTTGAGCACCACCGGTGGAGACGCTGAAGGGCTTGGTCGGTCCTATGTGTTCTGCATATTGAAAAATTAGGCCAAGGGTTAGAACGGCATAAATTGCACGGCCCATTGTGGAAATCCTAGCTAAAGGAGCTTTAGGCGCTTGGCCGGTCTATTATATATCTCGGTTCGTTGGCATGGCTGATTTAGCCTCCAAGTTCGATTATAGCTCGGTTGAAACCGATCGAAGGATCGGGTTGATCCTCCAGCTCGGTCAAGGTTGGGCGTAGGTTTCAGTGTTCTAGTTCGGTTAACTCTTCTCATTGATCTAATGGAGTAGTAGCCCGGTCGCGGCCTCTACAACAAGCCACAAACCATTTTTTGATCGGTTGCAGCCCAAATTGCGGATCTAAATGAGCATTTAGCTCGGTCCTACCCAGATTCAAGCTGTTCATCCAATTTCTGAGATGAATCCACTCAAACCCAGGAGGAACAAGGGCACGAAGGCCCCATCCACTCCCACAGTTTTCGTTTGCCCTAGGGTGTGATGGTTCTAAGCAATAGGAGGGACTCCTAATAACCCCAAAGCACAAACGCAAAGAACAATGGTGCAAGAAGTGAAAAACACGCATGGAGAACTTGAAAATAGAAACTGAAAATGCAGTGGGGGGGAGAAAAACTTACCAGAAATCAAAGGTGGACCACGAGAGCTCAACCGCAGCGGCTAAAATAGACACAGGAGCAGGAAGAATGCAGCAGCGGCAATGGCAGAAAAGGCTAGGGTTTTTTGGGGCTCGAATGGAAGATGGAAAAGTGAAATGCGAAGGGTTTAAACCCTTCGAATAGGGTTTATTGAAAGGGTGGGAAACCCAAACGAACTGGCGTTTTATTATCTGCGCGTCTTGCAGTTGGTACGACCCAATGAGGAGGCGCCATGTGGCACTGAGAACGCGGCTGTCAGTACGGCTGTACGACTTTTTGATGGGACTGCAGAGATAATGACCGGCCAATTGAGATAGCTCGGCGACTGATGTGTCCCTAATTGAGATAGCTCGGCGACTGAAGTGTCCCCAATTGAGATTGCTCGGTGGCGGAAGTGTTCCCGATTCAACCATTACACGGTGGCAAGTGTTGCCCTATTCTAGCTCGGCCTGGCGAGGGTGCAACTTGATCATAGCTCGGACACGTTGGTAAACCCAATCACGATAGCTCGGATGGGTTTAAGGGGCAATTGAGAGGGAAGATTTCCATCAGATAATGCAACAAAAGTAACGTCGGCGTTCTGCGAAAGCAGATTAGGCGGTTGAAACAGCCGGCGGTTTGGCTTCTTGTGGGCGACGAGGTCAACCGGTAACCTCGAGGGCCGAATCGAGGTCGCCGTAGGGCGGTTCGCATGGTGGTTGCAACCGGTGAAGGATTGTCCGGTTGTCGCGGAGAATGCGCGGCCGCGAGCTTCCGACCATCCACCAAGGCGGCGATTCATCGAGATTGGAAATAAAACGGTTGGAGGCCGGCATGCCTCGCAACCGGTCTATCACGATGAACCAATCAAGGATAGCTCGGCGTAGGTGGTTAAGCTCTCGCATGTTCCCAAGTTTTAGGCCGGTCATGGTACCCCGGTTAAGGGTGCCACCTGGGCCAATGGTGTGAAGGAGAGGACATCTGCTCCACAAACGCCTCAATACCGTTAGACAGTTCAGTGTGTACTGGTGAAAGGACAAAACCTTTACACGCGTGAGGTGGTGAGAGACGCGCGCTGCCACCTGTCCAGGGAAGGACAGCAGAGGAAGTGTGCACACGACCTTGAGGCTGCATGGCCAGCCTAGAAATAGGGGAAGAGACGAACGTTGGAGGTATGCGAACTGACCCTCACAAACACTCTCTCCTCATTGTCTTCTTCCTGAAATCTGACTTGATCGTCGGAGGGTCTTTCCGGCACACCACCGCCGGGCAGCTCACCCTTTTTGTGTTGCAGAGATAGACGCCATTGACGGAAGCTTGACGTTCAAGGCGTACGGAGAGCAAAGAATATTTCGCCCCCGTACACTCACAAACTTCTCTTCTTTAACTACTCCATATTATTCTCACAAATGATCAGTGCATTAGATTTATATTAATCTCTCAATCATTACACTTCTTATGGGTCTACTAACAAACTTCTCTTCTTTAACTATTCCATATTATTCTCACAAATAATCAGTGCATTAGATCAATATAAAGTCACAAAAGTATAATAAAAATACAAATGCTAATAATTTTTTTTCTTTAATAGCAAAACCGAATTAAAAAAAAAAAAAAAACAGTTAAGCATATATTTACAATAATAGGACAAAAATATGTGCAAAAATAAAAATAAAAATAAGTAGTACAAAAAAATCAAGTTCTAACAAAAAGTGAGTGAAGGGAGTTGGGTTTAGTTTGGTGTGTTTGGTTACAAAAAGATGAAAAATATATAAGATTAAACAAAACGTGTTAGGTTTCTATTCAAGGGTATTATAGTGATTTAGCAGTGATTGGTAGCTCTAAATTTGGAACACTAAATCAGTTTTAATGAGCTAGAAAATCAAAACAAAAAAAAAAAAAAAAAAAAAAAAAAAAAAACACACACACACAAGGCCAATACATCTCATCATGTGAAACCCACACCCACTTTAGAGCTATTAAAGCTCTTGGATTAGAGGTCTGAAATATTTCTGTATAGTTATTTACTTAATAAATTTAGCATCTTTATTTGGGCTAAGTTAACTAGTAGGGAGAATTTTGATGATAGTTTAAAAAAGTAAAGGTGGTTAGTGTAATTATTAAAACTATAGGAGAGGTACTCGCAATCATGTAAAACTTTAGGAAAAATCAATATAATTTGTTCTTAAAAAATTATTCCAAAATACTAACTTTTTTTATCTAATAAAAATGCCAAAAATTACTAAAATAAGCAAGTTACCAAATGAGCAATTTTGACCTTCACCCTTTTTTTTGGCATTTATTCATAAACCCCTCTTAACCTATTTGCATCTCATTTAATTCAAATTATTTTCTTATGTACCAATAAATCCTATGAACAAGGAAGAAATCAGAATTTCATCGCTAAAGACATAATTTTTTTCACTATATATACAAATACACATATATGTACAATATGATATATAAATTATATATATACATATAAAAAAAATTCAAATACTATATAAGTAATCTCTGATAGGATAAAAAAAAAAGATAGATAGAAAATAAAAAAAAGAATGTGAGATGGAAGAAGAATGTGATACATACATTTTACACTGAGGGGCTATTTATTTATAAAATAAGATATATCCATATATATATATATATTAAAGTGTTAATGGTAATAGAATTTTTCACAGAAACAGAAAGGCCATGGTCTTCCATAATTTTCTCCTATTCATCCCTGCCCATGGGTGACATAGTCACCAAAATATCCTAATAATAATATTCATATTAGCAGAATTCATACGTCAATGAATGTTCACATCACTAAATTTCTAAACGTTCAAAAAATATTTGTAAGGGTAAAATTGTCTATAAAATATCCTAAATATGAGAATTAGAATTTGATATATCAAATGTCTAAATAATAGAATTTATTGAAATACATGAATATGTTATGCATGAACTAATTGGAATATAAGGACTTGAAAAATAATTTCCTAATAAATTCCTTTTTTTTTTTTCTTCTAATTCAATAACAAAGCAGTGTAAACGTTTGAAATTTTACCCACATTACAAGAATGCTAATTATCATGAAAAAAATATCATGAATAATTTCATAACGATTCTCTACTCTACTCTTAAATTATATTCAATAACACACCACACACTAATTAAAAGATAAAAAAATTTCATAAATATTTCTTTCATAATACCTAACATTGCTTTTACGAGAATGATTAATTTTGATTAAAAAAAATGTTAGGAATTGATTAATATTAACACTCTACATGTTACTTCTCATAATTCATATTGTGTTTTAGAAAACGGCAAAATCTGAAGCGGAGAGAACCAAATTTGGAGAGTCAACATAAGAGTTCCTTTTAAGTTCCCAAAAAACAGAGAGTTTATTTTGTTTCCATCATTTTCTTTCTTTTCTTTTCTCTTTCTTTCTTTCTTTCTTTTTTTGTTTTCATTTTTTCTTTTTTTTAATCTGAGCAATTTTACATACAGAAAAAACAACTATAAAATCAATATCTTTGGCCAAGTAATTGTGTAGTATCACTTTGTGATATGAGATTGAGGGTTCAATTGATCCTATAGAGAGGAATTTGATATTTATAGTGTTTATTTCTCCTCTATTACGACAGAAGTATGTGAATTATTTCTTCTCAAATTTGGGTTATTGTCGGTTGTTGGGCTCTGTTGCCTCTCTAGCTATTGTTGGCCTGCTAGTTTGATATAATATTTTTTATATTTGTATTATTTCTCTTACGGATTGACCAAAAAAATGCACAGAACATTTTAATGGATGTAAGCCCCACATGAATGTTTTGTATATTTTTTTGTGATTGGTTTCTATGCATTTTTCTTTTTTTTATTAATATTATTAACTTGAAGGTGCTACAACCAACCTCACAATTATAGTCATTTAGCAAGTATATCACCATACCAATCCAATTAGGTTGAATTTAAGCCAAGATAGGGGGAAATGAGGATGTTTTATGGGAAAGTTCTTAACTAATTAAAAGACAAATTTAAATTTTTTAAGAAAAAAAAAAGTTTTTCAATGAATTTTTTTGTCAATTTTTTTCTTTTCTTTTTTCAATGTACCTAATCTAGCTATTTCTAAAAGGGTTTTAAAATTGAGTAAAATATGAAAAAAAAAAAAAAAAAAAAAAAAAAAAATCACTAAAAATGAAATAAAATTCATCTAAAAATATACACATATTTTTTGTTCGGATTTTCTTTTATTTTTAGCAAAATTGTTTTCATATATTTAAGACATTCCTTTTTTTTTTTAAAGCATCTAAATTAGATGCATCTAAAACTTAAAAATATATAAGTAAATGAAAAATATGACTAAAATATAAAATAAAAAGATCAGTAAAAACGGTTTAACAACAATTTTAAAAAAATCAAACTAAACAAAAACAATTCTTGGCTTGTTTTTGTCCCTGCAAGTCTGAAGCAGAAGTTAGAAACCTCTAGTGGACCTTTTCCAAATTAAAGTTTGGGCACAGTGAAACCCAAAGGGCCAGCCCAGCCACTTTATACTTAAAACCCAGCCCCTTCTGGTAGGGGTAAGCAGTAGATATATTAATCCGTCAAAATCGACCGAACCGAACTGATCCGTCGCATTTTGGACTGATACATGATGACGAGTGGACGGTTGCGGATTGATTTTCTCCAATCCGCCAATCTGGCGAACAGATGGCAGATTTGAGATTCCTTTGGCCGCAACCGAACTGCCAAAACCTCAAACACCCTTAGTAATTTATAAGATCTTGTGTTTTCAGTTTGTTTAAATATTCTGTTTGGGTTTTCAATTAAAAAAGAGTTTAAATATTCTCTTGAAAAAAAAATTTCAACTTGAATATCTTTTTTGAATTGAAAAAAATAAACGTATTATTTATCTATAATTTTTTGGTTTTTAAATCTATCTCTAAAAATAATAAATAGAAAATATGATATATGCTAGTTGGTTTTTGTTTTCAAAAACAGATATAGATGTAACAATACAAAAACAATCTCTACTACTGCTCTGTTTACGGTTTTGGTGGTTTGAATTGTTTTTATATTTTAAGAATCACAGATTGCAATACTTTATGTGGATGAGGCATACTGTAATTGTAGTTTGTGGATGAGGCATGTAGTGATTATTATATTCTAAAGTTTCAAACTTTCTTTTAGATAAGGCATGCAGTGATTGTAATATTGTTTTAAGTCATTAACTGTAATACTTTCTTTCTTTCTTTCTTTTTTTTTTTTTTTTTTGAGGAAATACATAAGTTGAATTATGTTGAAAATTTATAAAATTTTAAACCGCCAAACCGATTCGCATCCATCCGCCAAACCGCCAATCCGCTCAATCCACATCTACTGGATTGGCGGACGGATGCAGATTGATTTTTTTGACGAACGGATGGTGAATTGAAGGTTCTATGGCCACAATCGATCCGCGCCCACCTCTAGCTTTTAGTTGCGTAAAAAAATCACTTTGGCCGACAATAAATGAGATCATTGAGGAATCTTGAATAAAGGAGGCACATGTAATCAAAAGGAAAACTTATTGGATATTGTTATAGTACGGCAACGCGGTATTTATGTTTTAGGATATTATAATTGGTGAAAAAAATAAGATTTATGATTTTTTATTAAATAATTGAGAAATATAAGAGAGTATAGTAAATGATGATTAGTGAAAGAATATATATATGTGGTGCTCCTAAAATACTCAATAATTTTCCAATCATAAGTAACTAAAGACATAACAAAGAGAAAAAAAAAATATGAGTTTTATTTTTTATTTTTTTTGTAATTGGACACAATTTTAATGAAATAAAATTAAATTATTTGATGATACAAATATTTTCTTCTTTTTTTATAATAAAGTAACAGAAGAAGAAATATGTAATAAAAAAACTAACCTCAAGGGAGTTTTTTGTTATTTCAAAAGTTTCTGCAATTACATTAAACCTCAGTAGAGGTTAGCATAATTGAAAACTAATTTTAAGAAATATTTTTGTTATTTCAGTAACCTCAAGATAGATTTTTGTAATTTCATTAAATTTTAAGGGAGATCAATATAATTTACCCATAAATTTAGAGTTTTGGTTTTTATAGGAATCATTTATCATAGATGGGTATTTGCAGTTTTTGGTTTTTGGTTGAATTTAGAAAATAAAAATTAAATCGAAGAAAAAATTATAATGGTAAATAACAGATTTTTATTTATTTATTTTTTTTAGGTAGCCATGGTAAATAACAGATGAATATTTATGAAACCACAATTGTGATACAAAGTCATTATTTATTTGTGTTTTTTTTTTTTTTTTTTGGGATTTGTAATTGTAAATTGTTAAATTTAAATTTTATTGTTATTGTGTTTTTTTTTTTTTTTTTGGGTTACATCGGAAAGAAAGAAATAGAGGAAAGGATAAGCCCTTCCCTTGAGACCCCTATCATGTCTGCCACAAGGTAGCTTCTCAGTTCCTGGTGGTTCATTTACCACTAGTATGTCCTCCGGTTGGTCTACACCCAATTTGGCTAAGACATCCGTACACAAATTCCCTTGTTTCCAAATATGTTGAATGGTGCACTCACAACCTCTGAAGAGTATTTTGACATCCTCCACCAAGTTTCTGAAAAGGCAATTGCTCTCAATTGGCTCCTCCATCAGCTTCACCACCTGGGCCGCATTAATTTTGATGTGCACATTGTTTATGCCTTTTTGAAGGATAATAGTTAGTCCTTTATATAAGGCCCACAACTCAGCTTCTAAACTAGTTCCCATCTGCAATTTCCTATAGAATCCACACACTCAAGCTCCTTTCTCATCTCTAAGCAGTCCACCAAAACCTCATTCTCCTTCAACTTTCTTGTAACCATCAATATTCATCTTGACCATCATAGGTGAATGGTTTGAATAGATGCGAGGGAGATTCCTCACAGTGCATATCTTGTCTTGAGTGGTGTTATTGAGATGTAGTACATGTCTTGTCTCGTTTCTATTTGCCTCCATGGCATTATCCTCAACTTTACTTCATCGTTCCACCATTCGAAGGTAATGAGGTGAAATACTTCTTTCCCTAGGGACAAGCCCACCAATACTCTGTTCTAGTTGAGTTTGTGTATCTCTGTCAGGTAATTTTCTCATTTCTCTTCCATTTTTGTCTAGTGGGACTCTAGATTTGGGTTTTGAATTCTCCATCATTTGTCCTTGTACTTAACAACTTGCTGCTAGAGTTGGCTGGTTGAATAATGGATTGATGAAAAATAACAGTTGGTTGTTTGGTGGTTCTCTGATAATTAGATGTTTCACCTTTCCCTATTTCTACTCTTTTGTCTCTCTGTTGAAATTTAACAAATTCATTATCTATTGAAATGTGACATGTGTTGCTAATTCAACAACCTATCTGTTGAATATCACACATTTTTACATCTCACTACCACCATCTGTTGCTCCTGGTCACCGATAACTTTTCCGACCAATTTTTTGGCGCCAACAACTTTTTCGACGTATCTTTATCACCAAATAAAATTTTATATCTAATGTGCTATAGTCCTTTGAGATGGACTATTAACTAATTTTCTCTTTTTTCTTTGGGTTTGTAAAACCACAATGAGCTATGCAATGTAGAGCATCATTTCCCTCCGTCGTCACCCAGTAATCCGAGAGATTATTTGATAAGTTTGACAGTTGTATGCCAACTATATAGCAAAAGGACACGTAATTATTTTATTTAAATATAAGAGAAAAAGTAATGAAAATTAATTACATAACCACACAAAAAACAAAAACACAAAAAAATTAATATATAAATAAGGATAAAATATAAACTGAACTATATAATCTCTGCGTGAGGATCCTCTAGAGTTTCTTCTCTAGAGTGATCTCCTAGAGTGAACAATCGAAGGGCTGAGATTCTTCCTCGCCAAAACGACGTCGTTTTGACGTGAAATTTGACAAAAAAAAAAACCAAAAAAAAACTCAGATTTGTCTCTGTTCTCTTCTTTTTCTTTCCTCAAGATACTTCTACTTCCTTATTTCAAAAAATATCTTCATGGAGTATCGATTGTCGTCGACTTTTGTGAAACTAGAGAGGTACTTCTCAACCTCATCCCAGTTTCCATTGTGCACCTCATCCTCAAAATACTTCATGTTAAAGAAAAACCCAGATTCTTGTTCAAGCCTAAGTATTAAGAGGACCCATTTAAGGTAAAAAAGATCAATAAAAATCACCTACTTGTGAACAGTCTCTTTGAACTTTTCTTCATCTAGGAACTGTAAGATCAAGAACACAAGCTCTCTACTGAGAGATGTCATTGTAAGCACTCCGACTGTGAATCCAGATGAGCAAAAATCAGCTAAAATAAGCAGATCTGCAAACCTCTCTTTCCCAAAAACAAAAAAATCTGGGATATATATATACATATATATACATATAAATATATAACCAAAAAAAACCCAAGTCAGATACCAGAGACTTTATTAATTTTATGATATAACTTATTTATTTTCCCAACAATGAATTGAAGTAAATATAAATTAAAATAGCAAGAAAAATCAAAATCTAAAAATTTGAAAACTTCACTTACCCAGTACTTAGATCATTAAAGTGATCTTCAATTTAACACACACAACTACATTTAGTTTAAGCATATACACCGACAAAACATGAAACCCAAAACCGGTTGGTAAAAAGTGAAGAAAACAAAAATTAGGGCAAGCAGCTTTAAAACTGAGGGAATCAGAGATGCAAAAGAAGATTAAATCAACACAAGCATCATTCAGTTTCTTCAAGACAGAATCAAAGACGATGGAGATCGACAGACATGGAGATCGGCGAAGGAGATTGTTCAACTCGTCGACGGATCGATGACGAAGGCAACAATAGAAACTCTTCCAGATCTCCGCGGCAGCTGTGGAGCCATCTCGGCGACGTTCAACTGGGTTTCATTTGATTCAACTGGGTTTTGGGGAAAGAAAAATGAAGAAAACAGAGACAAATCTGAGTTTTTTTTTTTTTTTTTCAAATTTCACGCCAAAACGATGTCGTTTTGACGAGGAAGAATCTCAGCCCTTCGATTGTTCACTCTAGGAGATCACTCTAGAAAAGAAACTCTAGAGGAACCTCGCGCATAATCTCTGCTCTGACAATGGCAGGATTCAAGGGAGAAAAATATTTGAAAATTCTAATTGTGCACTTTCAATTTAACCTTAATGATATGGAATGAATTATGTGAGGGGGACTTACACTCTTCTCTTTATTTTCTCTCTCCTACCTCATTAGAGGTCAAAATGAGAATGATGTATTACCACTCTTTAATGAAAAGGCTTTGGGAGTATTTTGTCACGCCCCAAGCTCCGTGACAATGCCGCACACTCATATAAGTGAGCATGCAAGGCTAAAAATCCAATCACATAACCTACAATGTAAAATACTCAAATTAAATCCTTAATTGTCATAATGCCAAAATCCATAAAAATAAATAGTTCTTATATGAAAAAGTCCACCAAGTTCACTAATAAAACAATAATCTAAGTACTTAAATCACAGTCCTACTCTCAACACTTTCACATATAAAAATCCCACGCAGCTCTACTCTTCAGAATCTGAAAAAAAAATAAGGGTAAGCTAGAAAGCCCAGTAAATAACCAACTATCACTGCTAGTTGGATCAAGTATACAAAAATAAATAAAGAAATCGATAACTAATAAATATAATTTTTCTACAGTTCAATAAATGAACAATTATTTGTAAGATGGTTTCAAAGCTAAAAATAAACAATGTACAATACATTTTAAATAAAAAGCCAATGTGATAATTCAAAGTAATTCGTTGTTCAAATCGATGGTTCGATATTCAGATAGTTCAATGATTCGATTCACAAAACCCGAGTCTTAATGACTATGGTCACTTAGCCCGTGACAAGGCCCGAGAACCACACATAGGCGGTGGTAAAGCCCCAAAAGAAACTAGTTTACTGCTAATAAATAACCCCCATTGGCTAGGGTCCAAATCATAGTCGAGACTAGAGTGATGTTCAAAATTCAAACAATACACAACTTTCAAATAAAATATTCGATATTTTCTAATAAACATTTGGTACAATTTTCAGAATAGTTTTACAAAATATTCAAATAACTTTCATAATAATATTCGATGTTGTTTTATACTTGACCCATGTTTTATTTTAAGAGAACACGAAGGCTATAAATATATATTTATTATTTTAAACGATTCGATAGGAATAAAAATGAACCAACAGTGATAGAGGGTTACTTACCTCAAACGCTTAGAAATAACACTCCAATCACCAACTCCAAACACCCAATTCCACCACTTCAATCACATAAACCTAATAAATAGAACCTCAAATAAATTAATATTTTGATATCTTTCACACATCAACAAGAACCCATTATATATATATATATATGCGCTTAAAATCCAAGAGACACCAAATCAATCCACCCAATTCAATAGCCAAACACACCTTACCTAATATACAAAACCCAAAAGTCAAAACACACCCTGATCCATGATACAAAATTCCATTGTTTCTATTACCCACCCAAAGTTACACTTACACATTGCACCAAATTCTCAAAACCCAAGTAGGCACCTATACATCTTCCAAATCCCTTTAATGCATTGATTGTTAAATTCCTCAACATAAACTTAATAATTAACAGTAAAGGCAGATTTTACCTTAACCAATGAGTGTCCAAAAATCACCAACGTGCTGCCTTCAATCCCTATTGTAGCCTCACTTGAACCTCTCTTCTCTTTTTCTTTTACCTTCTCAAACCCTAGCCGCCTATGGAGCAATTCACAGCCTCTGTTTTGTTTGTTTTCCAAGACTTAAAGCCACAATAGGTGGGCTTATTAACCTAATTTCTCAAAGTTACAAAATTACCCATCTAAGTAATAGGAAATATAATGCCATCTCATAACTAATTCTTTGATATTAATAAATGACCCATATAAATTAATTTAATTACTAATCTATCCAACAAAATAATCCTACACACAACTTGGGTTTTACATATTTAGCGAGACTTTTTAAGTTTTTTCCTTTGAAAAAAAAAGTTATGGATGCCGAAAAATGTTAAAAAGACCTAATTTATCATTTTTAGAAATTATCTCTAATGATGTGTCTCAGAAGCATTAAATTTTAATTTGTCAAATATTCTATGATATGGAGTCTAATCTCATTGCCACATCATTAGGGATCATTTAGAAGTGATAAATTAAAAGAATGTATAACATTGTTGGAATTGACTTCTCACCAACTTTGACCAAGCACTCATTTGGCATACTTCATTTGGGTTAAAATAGCCATAAAAAGATAAAATATGATAAAAAATCAATAAGACAAAATGTCACATCTAAATCATAATTATTTTATTTTTTCTCTCACAAAAGTCAAAAAGTCAAAAAGCCCATCCTAAACGAGATTTTTTAGCCTCAGGCTAAAATAGCCAAAAAGCTAACTCACATTCCAAACGAAACCTCTTGTCATGTTTGGTTTGAATTTTTTAAATTATTTTTAGAATTTTTTTAAAAAGTAAAAATTAATTTGATAAAAATAAATATGAAAAAAATATGAGATTTTTAGTTTATAATCCCTAATATTAAGATTTTATAAGATAAATGATATGTAATATTTTTATACTAGTTCTCTCAATATTTTCATAGAGAAATTTCAACACAAAATAGAAAAATTCCATCTCTTCAAAGAGAAATTTTACAGAAAAATTTTAGCTCGTCACAAAAAAAAAAATTTCTCAGCGATGAGTAGAAATTTTTCTAATAATATTATTAAGGGACATTAACTAATAACAAAAACATGTTAGACCTCTCCTACTACTAAAAGTTGGATAGTGATATTCACTAATTTCCCCAAAAATATTTTAAAACTTTAAAAAATTATTTCTATCTTTTCAAAAGACAAAATTATATAAAAATAATGAATATTTTTTATTCTTTCATTTTTTTCATCAATTTAAGTTAATTTAATTTTAAAACAAAATTTTAAAACCAAATCAATTTAACGTGTTTCAAAGATGTTACAATTGCTCACGTTTAGCTTCTGAAATGCCTTTTTAAATTGACACCTCCCCAACTTTGATGGACAATTATTATTTTTTTCAACTCTTTATTTATGTGATACTTTTTTTTTATAATTTATAATTTTCTATGTTCTCCCATTTTTTTTAACGAATTACCCATAATAGGCCATTTGATATTTTTAAAGTCCTTCCCTTTAGAAAAAGTTAGGATGCAGCTTCTAAAATGCCTTTCAAATGACTTTTCACTGATATTTGATAACTTAATTTAGCACATAAAATTAAGAGCGAATCATACTAACAGTTCCTATATTTTGAGACTTATCTCATTTTAGTTCTTAACTTTTTAATTGTGTCACATTTGACATATTCTAAATAAAGACAATTAAAGATACCATTACTTAGTTTCAAGGATAAAATCGTCAATTTGATAAAATATAAACTAATTTGAAAAAAAATAAATGCCAAAAAAAATAATTTTAAATTATTAAAAATTATTTCTATCCACCAAAGATAAAATTATGTAAAATTGATAAATCTTTTAGACATTAATTATTTATTTATTGAAAAATGTTTGAGGGCCACAATTTTTGTGGCTCAAATGGCTCAAAATTGCCAAAACGACGTCGTTTTGGCAATTTTGATGTTGTTTTGTACTCAAAACGACGTCGTTTTTGCAATTTCGAGCCATTTAAGCCACAAAAATTGTGGCCCTCTACCATTGCTGTTATTTATTTTACCAAATTAATTTTTATTATATGATTGGATGATCCTATAGTGTGTTTAGAGAATTACATGCATAATGTCCCATGTTGCTCCAAGACTATTGAATAATTCCTCATTGTTTTTGTAGCATTACTAACATTCAAGAGTTGGCAAGCTAAAATTAATGATATAGACAATTAATAAAGGTGGAATTTTATTTACACAAAATATTTGAAACCAAGTCTGAGCATCCACAAAAACAACAGTTAAATGTGATGACAAATATAATTTAAAAGAAAAAAATGAAAAGAAAAGAAAAGAAAAAGGGATACAATACATTGCAAGTAAATTACAATCATAACTACCCGTCTATCACTTGTTACAAGATACTAGAGAACATAATGATTGTATGAAGGTGAATCCAAGGAGAATAACAGCCACGATAATAGATAAGACCCGCCAGGGAGTATTGCAATAGTCCTGTCTCAAGGTTGCCTTCCACTTGTGGCTAGGAATTTCGCAGTAGTCGTTTAACTGTTTGTGAAGTTCAGTAAAATAATATGCATTACTGTAGATGTTAACTTCTTTGCCAAGCCCGTTAAAGAGATTTGACACATCATTGTTGTCACCTAGCCAGTTGTCAATAATTTTGGCTCGCACAAGTAACTCGACATCTTTGGAAGTGTTGATGAGGTAATTCATAAACGCGGTATAATCAGCAAAAAACTTAACATCACAATGACATTGCTCGTAGGCAATAATGTTCCGTAGCAAACGTTCTGTCGCATCAACTATTTCTGTTTGTGGGATTTCCAAAATGTTGCCGCTGAATTTTATATCAAATATGTTTTTGCTTGAACTTACCTTAAACTTTACTCCAGCCTCATGAAGCTCAGTTGCACTTGGTATGCCAAATTTCCTTTCAGTTTGTTGCAAACTTTGCCTTGGTATGAGATGACCTATTAAGCAATCAAAGATTTGTTTTACTTTTGAAGGACTTTTCTCCTCTGGAACTGAAGCATGCGAATCTTTCATTGGTATGAGACAACTTCTTAGCAAATCAAGAAAATGTTTTACTTTTGAAGGATTAATATCCTTTAGGACTGGAAGTTCTTGTATGATGTTTCCTTCCTCAAGCCAATTAAGGCTGAGACGAATGAAGGAGTAGGACATGGTCTCATTCCTGCTAAAGCCCAAGTTTATGTTGGTCCTTTCAGAAAGATCTAGGAGAACAAACAACGGAAGTTGATTTTCAAGCAATAACAAGTCATACCTTACATCATCAATCATCCATGGTTTCCTAAATATACGATCATTTGGAGCTTTTAGCCAAGGAAACCGGTATCTTAGTAGAAATTCAACAATGAAGGCAGCATCCACAAGAATAATTTCCAAAAAAATTGCGCTTTTGAGGTTGATTGTTTCTGCATAACAATCGCGAATTCCTTTTTCCATATCCTTCATAATCTTGACCAATTCCTCCAAACTCTTTCCACTTCGCTTCATAAAATCATTGAAGTACCTCAACTTGTGCTCTTCCATGTCTTCTAGGCCTTCTTTGCCATGGTGATGCGGCCCAATCGATACTCTGAGAGGAGTATAGGCCTCTTCATTGATTTTTTTAAATTTCTTGGGAACTTTATATATACAACATTTAGTGGATGGACAAGACAACTTATCTAACTTCTCCCTAATAGATTTCACTAGTTCCTCTATAGCAATTAAAGCATCGCCATTTCCGCTACTGGTTCCCTGTCTTGATGTTCCATCAACTTCCATTCTTGTGATTTAAATTTATGGATTTTTCCGGTTATCTGGGAACAAGATAGGCATCGTTTTGGAGTTAGCACCAAATTATGAATTTAGAAAACTATTTTAACTGTTATTATATCAAATCTATCAGCCTCTCAAATGCAAAATGTCTTTTTAGGCTCCCTGTCATGTTCGGATTGGGGCCAATGATCAAGATCAATTGTACTCCATAATTCATGATTAGGTCTTAGAGTATTGTCTCACCCTTTCGAATATCACATGATTACGTAGGACTCATTCCTAAATGTAGGGAAATTATGTAATTGGGGACTTCTGAGGGTATTGAACAATATCACAAAATCACCAAATAATTTTTGATGAGTGATATAGGTCTTGAAAGTGTTAATGAACAAACCTGACTTCATGAGTTGACACCATTTTTATAATTATAAAAATGAGAAAATCAGAGTTGATGTGAGTATACTAATGCCTAATCAAATTTAGTTGGAATGCCCCTGGGGGTGGGTTCAGTGGTAGGGCTCGGCACTAAAATGTTTCTAACCCCTGTTCGACTCTCCATTGCCTCTCAATGTGGTGCCCTTGCGTTCCTCTGTTCTAGCTCGCTGGTTCTAACACTAGGAGAGCTTTGCCCGGGGCTGAGGTCTCTGAGCCACCCATTTTTAGTTTACCAAGAAAAATAAATAAAAAATTTAGTTGGAATAGAAAAATAAAAAGATCGGTAAGTGTACAATGATTATCATTTTGGAATCAATGTAGTAAACAAAAAATAATAAATAACTGAGTTCTAGTTTTCTAAAATTGGATAAACAAAAATTAGAGTCATTAAGGATTTTTATGAATAATTTCATTTAGTAGAGATTAATTTCATGAAATTCAATTATGAGATAAACAAAAGTTAATACACTTTATATTTTTAACTAATGGCTGAAATTTTGACATGACACATTAATAGGATAGGAATCCAAAATGACACCACACATGTTGAATTAGTATTGAGAAAATTCTAACACAAATTTGAGATAACATGACACGAATACAATTAACACGACATGATTCCCACTCATAATAAAAAGGTAAGAAAGGTTGTTAATAACTAATTTCTTAGAAGATTTTGTTTCTTGTGAAATAGATTTTTTTTTATTAGCAAAGAAATTTTTTTATTAAAAACATAAAATTTAAAGGTCCAAGAAAAAAAAAAAAAACACATTGAGAGAAATTTAAAGAGTAGAGACTCACTCTCCTACTATTGCTATTCGCATCCTTACAACTAACCTTTCAACCTCACAATTTTAAAGTTTGTAAAAAAAAACAATTAAAACTACAAAACTCTTGAACCCCACACCCACAACACCCAAATCACTGAAACCAAACACAAGCATGTCTCTCACACTTAGGAATGGCAACGGGTCGGGGTGAGGTTGGGACAGGCCGGGGGATTAAACTCCCCGCCCCGCTTCCCGAAAGTAAAAAAATCCCCGTCCCCGCCCCCAACAGAGACA